>JAJOZX010007597.1:12500-25000 GCA_023014485.1 Bathynomus jamesi
AATTATCTTGTATGTGCTCATGTACTGTGTTATGCTAATAACCATATATAATAACCATATAATATAACCATATAATATAACCATATAATATAACCATATATTATAACCATATATTATAACCATATATAAATATATAAAAACACTGTAAGAATGGTAAACGACGTAATGTACTTCAATGAAACTGTAATTGAATGTAATGACTTTATATATAATGTAAGAATGTACTTTAATAGAACTGTAAGGGACAATCATAAGCGAATGGGAAGTAATCCATAATCGCAATCATAATTGTAATAAACCCAAACGAAAATGTACTCAGTCGTGTACTTAAATTGTACTTATGTACTACTATGAAATGATATCGCCTTCAGAAATGAAGACGCGGCAAAAAGAAATACGATTGGTTTTATTTTTATTTTTTAAATTTTTATTTGGAATCTTTCAAACATCTGATCGTGTTTAAAAGGGGGGAAACAACCTTGAACTGTCGTCCCCCAACATTTAGGCTTATATTATACATGTATTTGTAAAATGAACTTCACTTCATTACGGCTCTCTGCTTTGGTCACTGCTAAGACTCCCATGTTAGCAGCCTCGCTGCGGGGAGGGGGCAGAGGCCCCTTGCCTCCTTAATATTTTTTTAGATTCCGGCCTGAGCCAAGGTCGAAAGAGGTCGAACCTCTACCCCTGCAAATTCAGAGCACTACCTGTACATTTTGAGAAGTAAACCACAGTAAAAGAAGTTTTTATCTTTTCCTTCGAGCCTTGTCTCTTCAGGATTTAGTCAGTAAAGTCGATAAGTTATAAAAGAAAAGTCGATAATTTTAGTACCAAGAGAAAGTATCAGAGTATTATAGAAAGAGAAGAATTAACAGAGTGTCGACCCCATAAAGCGAGAGAAAAGAATTAGAAAGGTGTAGAAGAAAAGTATCAAGAAGAAATATCCGTTGCTGCCTCCTAACTAGAACCCCCGTCAATTCGAACCACCCAGGGTCGTAAACGGAGGGGTGTTAACAGAGTGGCGACCCTATAGCCAGGATAAACATTTGGCGACCCTACCACCAAGATTAGAAGAAGATTTTAAGAAGGGGATTTTAACAAGTGGCCACTTTTTGGCCAGGTTAGAAATTACCATGCATCAGGATAAAACCATTTGACCGGCGTGTCACGACTTCTTGTTCGTAACATCCACCTTGACCGGTTTAGCATGTGTGTCACGACTCCAAGTTCTCCACGCCTAGTTTTCATCCAAGAAGAAGTAGCCAGCAAGACGTCTTCAGGACACGTCTCTGAGGATTTTGCCCGTAGAAATTTTGTTAAGTACAGAGTTTGTTTTTTTTTAAAGAAATTTATAAACACTTGAAAAGTCAGTATTATTAACAGTTAATAATGAGTATCAAGTCAGAATTTACAAGAACACCAGTGAACATTTCAGACACCAGTGATACATTTTTTAGTGAAACAGTAATTTCCACAGAAGTTAAATGTAAGAGAAGTTAAATGTAAGAGTTAAATGTAAGAGAGAGTTAAATGTAAGAGAGAGTTAAATGTAAGAGAGAGTTAAATGTAAGAGAGAGTTAAATGTAAGAGAGAATTAATTTCAGAGAGAGTTAATTTCAGAGTTATTTTCTCTATTATATTCAGTATAGAATAATTTTATTTTATGTACCAAACATAATAGTATCGTACCTTCGCGTACATTCGAGTGAAATGTTGTTTACATTTTTTATTTTTTGTTTACAATTTTTTTCAAATTATCGAATTGAATTGACGTGCAAAATTAAGAAAGAAAGTGTTTATAGAGAGTTTATAGATTTAGAGAGATTTTTGAAGTCAGTTTTTCGTTTTGCAAATAAGTTGCAAGTCAGTTTTGAAGTCAGTTTTCGTTGCGAATAAGTTGCAAGTCAGTCAGTTTTGAAGTCAGTTTTCGTTGCGAATAAGTTGCAAGTCAGTTTTGAAGTCAGTTTTCGTTGCGAATAAGTTGCAAGTCAGTTTTGAAGTCAGTTTTCGTTGCGAATAAGTTGCAAGTCAGTTTTGAAGTCAGTTTTCGTTGCAAATAAGTTGCAAGTCAGTTTTGAAGTCAGTTTTAGTTGAAATAAGTTGCAAATAAGTTGCAAGTCAGTTTTGAAGTCAGTTTTTGAAGTCAGTTTTGAGTCAGTTTTGAAGTCAGAAGGTTGCGCCAAGAGGGACAACCGCCCCAGAGATTTATAGAAATACTTGATAAGAGGTCAAGTCAGAAGGTTGCGCCAAGAGGGACAACGCCCCAGAGATTTATAGAAATACTTGATAAGAGGTCAAGTCAGAAGGTTGCGCCAAGAGGGACAACCGCCCCAGAGATTTATAGAAATACTTGATAAGAAGTCAAGTCAGAAGGTTGCGCCAAGAGGGACAACCGCCCCAGAGATTTATAGAAATACTTGATAAGAGGTCAAGTCAGAAGGTTGCGCCAAGAGGGACAACCGCCCCAGAGATTTATAGAAAGACTTGATAAGAGGTCAAGTCAGAAGGTTGCGCCAAGAGGGACAACCGCCCCAGAGATTTATAGAAATACTTGATAAGAGGTCAAGTCAGAAGGTTGCGCCAAGAAGGACAACCGCCCCAGAGATTTATAGAAATACTTGATAAGAGGTCAAGTCAGAAGGTTGCGCCAAGAGGGACAACCGCCCAAGAGATTTATAGAGATACTTGATAAGAGGTCAAGTCAGAAGGTTGCGCCAAGAGGGACAACCGCCCCAGAGATTTATAGAAATACTTGATAAGAGGTCAAGTCAGAAGGCTGCGCCAAGAGGGGACAACCGCCCCAGAGATTTATAGAAATACTTGATAAGAGGTCAAGTCAGAAGGTTGCGCCAAGAGGGACACCGCCCCAGAGATTACAGAAGTCAGTTTTGAAGAAGCCAGTTTTGAAAAGCCAGTTTTGAAAGAAGCCAGTTTTGAAGAAGCCAGTTTTGAATAAGCCAGTTTTGAAGAAGTTAGTTTGAAGAAGTTAGTTTTGAAGAAGTTAGTTTTGAAGAAGTTAGTTTTGAAGAAGTTAGTTTTGAAGAAATTAGTTTTGAAGAAATTAGTTTTTAAGTCCCAAGTCATTTCAATGCAGTCAATTGAATTCAACTTTTTCTTTGTAATTTAAGAGAATTTAATTTAAGAAAATGTAATCTAAGAATTTAATTCAACCTTTTTTGTTGTTGTTGTAAAAGAGAATTAAATTCAACCTGAATTGACCGGTTTGTGTCTTTAGGTTGTTTTTTTTTGTTTGTTTGTAAGAAGGAAATTGATCGATTTGTCTTTTCTTTTCATGCCATTGTTGCGTATATAAATATAGTTATGTATTATCTTATTTGTAACCAAAACCGTTTTTACAAAGGTTTGCAACAATTTGATAATTATTGTAATGTATATGAGGAACATGCCGTCCCTCCATTTTGTTTGAACTCTTTAATTTTTGTTCTAAGTCGTGTGACAAGCAATCTTTTTTTTTAAAAAAAGAGCAAAGTGCTCACGAAAAGACGTAATTGTCAATTTCAGACTTATACCCCCTGCTTAGTCACTCAATTCCCCGAATGTCGTACTCCAAACTTTGTCTTTGTATTTATTTTGTTTTAATACCCCAAACCTCAGTTGAACCCAGTGTCAACCAGAGAAATGATTCAACCATGGTTAATTCCTCTTTGGTACAATGGAACATAACCACAATTTATGTTAAGTTGTTTTTTTTATTTTTAAGTATACTATATGTTTAGTTCATTAAAATGCATAATTGATTTCTATTTTAATTTGTATTCTTAATTTTCTTAATTCAATTATCGTACCGATACTTCTGGTTAATGTTAATGGTTATATAGTTCATATATTGCTAGGAATGTTACTAGTCGAATTTAATTCCACCTTCAAAATTTAATTTTTAATACCTCTAGATTTGGTTTCATTACTTGTAAGGTCCTCTAAGTACGTTTTTTTTTATTACCTTAATCCGTGTAACTGATTTAATTAAATACTTAAATACTACCTTGAACTTAAAGGATTTTATAATAATAATAACAACAATAATTGACTAAAAGATTTTATAACCCTAAACCCATCTTAAATTATTATACATTATTTTTTAAACTTTTTTAATTCAAAACCTACCAAATAACCCTTAAACGTTTATACACACACGTATGCACACTATATATACTATATATATACAAATCTTATGCTAAAATCATTGGATATCACAAAAACTCTTTCATTGCGTGTAAGTGCTAACTATGCTATTTATATAGTCCTAAGCATTTTGCTTACTATTGTCACAACCATGCGATTTACCATTTCTATGGTTGAACAGTATCCATGTTTGTACCATTAGAAGTTCGCTGTAAACAGCGAATGTCCCTCCCTTAGTTGTGCCTCTCTAATTCGTCTCTTTTGATTTCTCCCAAATAATGACTTATACTGTACGTACAGAGTAAAATCACTCTGACGTCATAAAGTAACTTAGTTTCCTTCACGTTTCGATCACGTGCTTAGTATGAGGCTATCCTTAGTATTCAATGTATGGTACATTCTTTAATACTAATAAAAGCTTTACTATCTATAAGTCATTATTTATATGTTGTGTCCTGTCGGTGTTATGCAACCATACTCATTCATACATCCATGTTCCTTCTTGACCGTTGTCCTTTATTAATTTTATCACCTATTACCTATTTTATTACCTATTACCCATTGTCTAGTTATGCTCTATCAACTTAGTCTATGTTTACTCGTGTCTATATTACGCACACAACCTATTGTATGACGAATGATATGTGTACACTACTGTGTGCAGTCGTACATGTCTATTGACGATCATGATTACGTACATGTATTCTTTTTACGTTTTATTTTCTTTTTATTATTTCACCTCTCGCAAGTTGTTTATTATTGCTGAGACGAAGGTTTCGAATTCCGATTACGTCGTCAAAAGCGAGCCTCTGACTTCGAACTCTTCTCTCTTGCCTCTGCTACCAATTTATAACGTTAAGATGTGATGTTATATTATATATATACCATATTGTTCCCTGCCAGGCTACTGGTTATTATCTACTTAGGCACATAGTTATCCACGTTCTCATTACCTTTACTTACTACTTCTACCTAATTGTCATTCAAATTCCGTTACGTATGTGTTACGTTATCATTAATGTCCGTGTACTTTCAAATGAAAAGTACACCGTATTTTTTCTCCGCTTTCCTCATCGCTGGCTAATTAGACTTTCAAACTATAATAACCAACCATTCTTCTAATAATATTTGACATAATTTGGCGTAATCACTGTTAACTATAAATATATATAACATTGTTGTTAATCCCCTTTAAATTATAAAATAACGGAGAACTCTCCTTCATTATTTAAATTGTATCACCTATTCAGATTACTTCAGTATTAGATATGTAAATTAACAAATTGCTAAAATTGTAATTAACGGTAATTAATGTATGTAATATAATGTAATTTATGTACTGAATGTACTCGGTACATGTCGGCCCCCGACATTATGTCGCCACCCAAAAGTGTATACCTTACAAAAATTAGTAATTTTTTTGTTAACTTTTTGCTTAAATTATGCTTAACATCAGAATTCTTTAGCTCTCTAGCTAAAGTGGGAGCTTAACCTTCAACTGCATTCCCCCAAAATTGAGGCTTATTTATTTCTTGGATTGTAAATTAAAGCATTCCTGCCTGAGCCTTTACCCGAGGAGGCCGAGCCCCTCGCCTTAAATTCCTGCCTGAGCCGTTGTTACCAGAAGTGGCTCCTCTCTCATTTTAAATTCCTGCCTTACCCCCTACTCGCGGAGGACGACCTTCCTCCCTTTAAATTCCTGCCTGAGACTTTACCCGAGGAGGCCGAGCCCCTCTCGCCTTAAATTCCTGCCTGAGACTTTACCCGGCTGTTGTCAGCCACCTGGAATGCGCCATCTTACCTGGATTTCGAGCCGCGAGAGCTGAAGAGCAGCTACCGCTCGACACTGCTCTGTAGATGCCTAACAAATATTTTTGGTCAGTGCTCAACTCGGCATCATCTATGTCAATGTCGGGAGATGGAATGGCATCGAATTCTGTAATTGGAAGTTTTTCGCAGTCGTTCAGTTGTTTTCCAACTGGTGGTCCAGTAAAGCCCATTGGCCCAGTTGTTTTGCCGTCCAAGTCTTGAATGAGGTGTCGCAGTGATAATTCATTACCGTGTAATAGGCATATGATCCACTGAACTGGCCTTTGTAATTTCATTTCAATCATACGAATGGCTCCACCCTTTCGACCCGTGTTCACTGCGGTATCATCACAGCCGATAGCCACAATGTCGTCCGTGATAATATTGTTAGTCTCTAGAAAGTTGATGATACCTGATGTTATTGCAGTGGCAGAACCTGATGCAACGATATAAATGCTATGGGAAATATATAAATGCATTATTTAAGACAAAGAGCCGATCTGAAAATATGTATATAAATTACCTATTTTTTCAACATTTGACGTTGTTGCCGGGGCAAAAGATATTAACGTAGGACAACGCGCTTGGAAAAACGATCATATGGGGTCTTTTTCAGCGACTTTATAGTTATTAGGAATAATTTTGATGCATATTGAAATATTTTAAAAATTATAAGAAAAATACGTTTTTGACTACTAAAATATGATTTTCATCGCTCTGCCTGGGGCAGAAGATGATTACCTATTAAGCTAAGATTATGCAGAGGCTATTTTCTCATGCATGCGCAAGTTTTTGTCTCTATTAGAATATGGAAATCGAAAAAAATGTAAAATCGATCCACCCTACTGAGTACGTATTAATTTTGGTTCATTACAATTACGATTACAATTATGGATTACTTCATATTCACTTATTGTTTAATTACACTTCCATTTTAAAGTACATTCTTACATTACCGTATATATTAAATCATTACATTTAATTACAGTTTCATTAAAGTACATTACGTTATATTAAATTAAAGTATTACAGTTAATTACAATTAAACAGTTACTATAACTTTGTTTTTTTTTACAGTGTTTCATATTAATAGACAATTAAGATGTTTAGAAATATAATACAACGTACATGGCACACATGATATAGATTTATATACATAATATGTTATATATATGTTTAACATGTTATAAATTTGAAATCAGAGCGAACGGAGATATTTTATCTTTGAGCCGTTCGAATCTGTCGTCGTGAGCGGAATTCGTTCTTAGTAAGCATTTTGAATATCTTGAGGGGTGAACGCACTTGAAAAAAAAAATAAAAAAAAAAATACGAGAACGTATTTTTGCGTTTTCGAACGAATGAGAAAAAATGAATATTTAATAAAATTTATATAGGATAATGATCAACATAAGATATGGACGTATGGGGGCGGGAGAAATGGTCGAATAATAGTTATATTTATACTACATAACATATAAATAATGACTTCTATAGAGTGTTTCGTCCTTAGTATGATGTTAAAGAATTTTCATACATTGAATACTAGATATATGATGAAGGGAAAATGTGACGTCATAGTTATTGAATTTTTACGTATAGTACAAATCATTATTAGGAAGATTTACAAGAACGAATTAGAGACAAAGAGTTTGTAGTAATGACTAAGAAGTACAACTACGGGTTCCAATCCTGTTACATGCAATGTGTATGCATAATCTAGGGTCGAGGGTGAGATGCAAGACAATTCATAATTAATTATAATAACTTCTATAACAAATGGAAAATGGATACGACTAAACCATAGATATGGTAGATCGTAGGGTTGACACGAACAAGAATAGGAAGCTACAAGTAAAATTATTATCCAAACTCGCGTTAAGCGATTTTGGTTCTTATGTAAAAATGGACATTCGAACATAAAAACTATACGAACATAAGTACTGCATGAAGACAATGAATCCATATAATGATGGTATAGGAATTGTTCATTGTTCACTTTTTACAGTATTTCCCCCCCTAAAATGGTATTAATACAATAATAATTCAATTAATACAATACAATTGAGAAAATAACATCTAACGAATTCAAATTAGATGATGACGAATTTTTTTCTTTACATTACAAATTTTTATACAGAACAAGTGAGTTATTATATAATATAAAAGAATTCAAAGATTAATACTTTAATTTAGACAAACAATTAAGTTAGAGAAAGAACGATATTGTTAAATTTTTATTTTTTTAATTTTTTTTTTTTTTTCTGTGGGGAAAATTACATTCATAATGAATAGGTAAAAGGGAAAAACATAAATTTTAAAGTTCATGGATTTTTCGAGGCTTCCATGATAGTACAATTCATAAACTAATTTTTATTGACTAGTGTAGGTAAAAATAGAATTACGTAATCGATGATGTATAGACCTGTGGTCTAGTGTGTATTTGGGTGTATTAGGTGCAAAGTGTGTATTTTACAATTTCGAGGGACAGATTAGCTGATAGGATTGTTCAAGTAACTGAATAAATGCATGAGCAAGATATATTAGAAAGCAAAAATGATTAAGACTAAATAGCATAGTTGGCACTTACGTAATGAAATAGTTTTATTGTGATATTCAATTATTTTAGCATAAGGTTTGTATGTATCTAGTATATATAGTGTGCATACATGCGTGTGTATGTGTAGGGATTTGGAAGGTTTTTGAATGAACAAAGTTTAAAAATAATGTATAATAATTTAAGATGGGTTTAGGGTTATAAAATCTTTTAAGTTTAAGTCAATTATTGTTATTATTATTATTATTATTATTATTATTATCATTATTATTATTACAAAATCCTTTAAGCTCAAGGTCAATTATTATAAAATCTAATTACAGGTAAATTTTTCACTAAAAATTATTTTTATATAATAAAAAAAAAATATTAAAAGGTTTAATAATTTTTGCATGTTAAGTAGAAAAATTATACTCTTTCGTTGAATGTTGAAAGAATTTGAATTATTTGATTTTTTTAATCTGAAAACTTGTTTGCATATAGACAAATACATCTGTTTTATTGTGTAGAAGTTTTATTAAAAATTAAATGACTGAAATTTAGGGTATGTGCGGTCATACGGGTAAATTTCCCGATCGTACAGAGCAGGATAAATTAGGTACATGATCGATTAATTGTTACGCTATTTCTGTCATCATATAATCAAAATAATTATAAAACTCGTTAAAAACTTTTGTAAAAACGGTTTTGGTCGACACTGGGTTCAACTGGGGATGGGTGTTAAAATAAAAATAAAATAAAAAAACAAAGTTTGGAGTACTACATTCGGGGGAATTGAGTGACTAAGCGGGGGATATAAGTCTGAAATTGACAATAAGTCTTTCGTGAGCAGTTTGCTCTTTAAAAAAAGATTGCTTGTCACACTACTTAGAACAAAAATTAAAAAAGTTGAAACAAAACGGAGGGACGGCATGTTCCTCAGCATAGTAATTTAAAAGGAGTGATTGGGACAAGATTGATTAATTAATTATTACACAACTATTATTATCACGTATACATTACAATGATTATCAAAGTCATTACAAACAATTGTAAAAACGGTTTTGTTACAAATAATAAATTACATGACTATATATTTATATACGTAACAATGCATGAAAAAGAAAAGACAAATCGGTCAATTTCCTTCTCACAAACACCAAAAAAAAGGTTAACTAAAGACGCAAACCGGTCAATTCTGGTTGAATTTAATTATCTTTTACAACACAAAAAAAGATTGAATTAAATTCTTAACTTACATTTTTCTTAAATTAAATTCTCTTAAATTACAAAGAAAAAGTTGAATTCAATTGACTACATTGAAAACTAACTTGGGGCTCGAAATAAAAATGACTTGGGACTTGGAATACTTGGGACTCGGAATACTTGGGACTCGGAATAAAACTGACTTCGAATATAACTGACTTCGAATAACTGACTTCGAATATAACTGACTTCGAATATAACTGACTTCGAATATAACTGACTTCGAATAAAACTGACTTCGAATAAAACTAACTTCGAATAAAACTGACTTCGAATATAACTGACTTCGAATACTTCTGAAATCTCTGGGGCGGTTGTCCCTCTTGGATGCAACCTTCTGAAACTGAAAACTGATTTGCAACTAAAACTGACTCGAAACTACTTCGAGTATCCTTATAAATCTCTGGGGTTTGGTTGTCCCTCTTGGATGCAACCAACCGAAACTGAAAACTGATTTGAAATTAACTGAAAATGGAAAATGACTGCACTTGATCTCTATTCAAGTGGAGACGATTAACCTCTGTTTTGGTTGACCCTCTTGGTGCAACCGACTTACTTGAAATGCAATCAAGTATCTCTATAACTTAAACTGTCTAACTTGAAATTAACTGAAAATGGAAAATGACTGCACTCGATCTTTATGAAGTGGAGACGATTAACCTCTGTTTTGGTTGACCCTCTTGGTGCAACCTTCTGACTTCAACAACTGACTTAAAAAAAATGACTTCAAAAATTACTTCAAAAAAATGACTTCAAAATTACTTCAAGTATCTCTCTAAATCTATAAACTCTGTAAACTCTCTCTCTTAATTTGCAAGTCAATTCAATTCAGTAATTGAAAAAAATTTGCAAACAAAAATATAAAATGTAAAAACATTTCACTCGAATGTACGGGAAGGTATATAAAATAAAATTATTCTATACTGAATATAACAGTGAAAATAACTCTCTTGAAATTAACTCTCTTGAAATTAACTCTCTTGAAATTACTGTTTCAATAAAAACAAATGTATCACTGGTGTCTGAAGTGTTTACTGTGTTTTGTGTTAAATTCTGGCTCCATACTAAATATTAACTGTTAATAATACTGACTTTTCAAGTGTTTATAAATTTCTTAAAAAAACAAACTCTGTACTTAACAAAATTTTCTATGGGGAAATCCTCCGAGACGTGTCCTGAAGACGTCTTCCTGGCAACTTCTTCTTGGATGAAAACTAGGCGTGGAGAACTTGGAGTCGTGACACACCGGTTCAAGGGTGGATGTTACGAACAAGAAGTCGTGACACGCCGGTCAACTGGTTTTATCCTGATGCAGGGTAATTTCTATCTTGGCCAAAGAGTGGCCTCTTGTTAAAATCTTCTTGTTAAAATCTTCTTGTTAAAATCTTCTTGTTAAAATCTTCTTGTTAAAATCTTCTTCTAAAAATCTTTTTCTTATCCTGGTAAAGGGTCGCCACAATGTTAGACCTCATATCTTCTTCTTATCCTGGCTATAGGGTCGCCAGTTTGTTATCTTCCTTCTTCTATGTCCCTCTGGGGTGCTTCGTATCGACGAGGCGTTCTTGTTGTGAGGCAAGGGGGCTCTGCCCCCTCCCTCGCAGCGAGGCTGCTAACAAGGGAGTCCTAATGAAGTGCTATAAAATGAAGTGACTTGATGAAGAAGTTTAATGAAGAAGTGCTGTAATTTTACAAGTACATGTATAATATAAACCTAAATGTTGGGGGACGACAGTTGAAGGTTAAGTTCCCCCCCTTTTAAACACATGATCAGATGGTTTGAAAAATTTCAACTAAAAATAATAAAAAAATAAAAATAAAAACTAATCGTATATTTTTGCCGAATCTTCATTTCTGAAGGCGATATCATTTCGTAATAGTACACATAAGTACAAATTAAGTACACGACTGAGTACTAGGGTGGATCGATTTTACATTTTATTCGATTTCCATATTCTAATAGAGACAAAACCTTGCGCATGCATGAGAAAATAGCCTCTGCAAAATCTTAGCTTAATAGGTAATCATCTTCTGTCCCCGGCAGAGCGATGAAAATCATATTTTAGTAGTCAAAAACGTATTTTTCTTATAATTTTTAAAATATTTCAATATGCATCAAAATTATTCCTAATAACTATAAAGTCGATGAAAAAGACCTCATATGATCGTTTTTCCAAGCGCGTTGTCCTACGTTAATATCTTTTGCCCCCGGCAACAACGTCAAATGTTGAAAAAATAGGTAATTTATATACATATTTTAGATCGGCTCTTTGTCTTAAATAATGCATTTATGTATTTCCCATAGCATTTATATCGTTGCTTAGGCATGAAATAACACACGCAAAATTTTATGACTCTAGAGTAATATCTTCTGTCCCCGAGAAAAGTCTAAATGTGGATTATAATTACGTTAATGCGATGTTATAAGTACGATAAGTACTAAGTACAGCTAAGTACAGCTCCTCGCTTGCTAATTTTATAAAATTAGCAACCCAGAACTCACCACGAGGAGGTGGCTGTACGTAGAGTTCCACCCTATCCAGCCCCAACCACCCTTCCTTTGGCTGCATGTCGATTTACATACGGTAATCTTTCTTAGAATCAAATCGTGGAATTTTTGTTCGGGAGTGAAGACGGGAGCGGATGAATCCGTCCCTCTCTTCTATTCCACTTACACTGGCAGAGGCTTCGGTTACTAATTTGATGAGTCTCTCGACCGCTTGAGTATGACAAGGGAATAGTGGGATCAGTC
>JAJOZX010007597.1:30000-37500 GCA_023014485.1 Bathynomus jamesi
GCAAAACCTTGGAATGAATCGTAGTTATTCGTTGTAAGTATTTATCGATTAGGGTTACTTGTATGTTCATTATCTCTATTAATTCTAGATATCGTTTTGTTCTTTGTATTGAGCTAACATGGATTCAAGGTATGTGAATCTGTCCGAAAGGGAGTGAAGGAAGCGATTGTTTTCGTGTAATGACCTAATAGTTTGTTCTAACATGTGTCCATTATATTGTCGATTTCGCGCGAAGAGATTCAATTTAAGTTCAATTCTTTTAATATCTTCTTCGGTTGCTAATCCGAATAAACCTTTGAACAGTTTCCCTCCTATATCTATCAGTCCCCTTTTACTTCTTTGGTTAAAGTTTTCTGAATTTTTAGTTTCAGTTTGTATCCATGGTAAGGCTAATATTTCTGATAGGGCGCGTGCTGTAGTTTGAATATTTTCGAGGGTATTTTCTAACAGAACGCGACTAATCTGATCTTTTCCTTGGAAAGAATTTGGACTTTACTTTCAAACGTTTTTAATTGGGTTTGTATCTGAAGGAGATTGATTTTAATTCTAGCAGGGGGTTGCAAATTTATATAAAGGTCTGCGTGCCCTTTCAAAAATTTACCTTCTGCAAGTTTTTCTATAACAACTCCGGTAGAAATTTTAATGCTAGGTCTACAAGAGTAAATAATTTGGAAAATTATAAGGGGGACAATTTTATTCATTTCTACGCCTTAAGTTATACGGAGCTGGGGGTAGTTGTGTGGATACTTGTGTGGATACTTGTGTTTGTGGGCGAAGGGGTCGGCCTCGTTTTGGTGGCAATGGGGGTCGACCGTTGAGCTCGGATTCTGAGCGGGTTCGTTTCTTATGTGAAGGTTCTAGTTCACGTGGGTGATGCATTTGCGGGCGGTATGTAGGGTCCGTGCGTCGATCATCAATCGGCGAGGGTGGTGACAGAGGAGATGGTGGAGTTGGAGGAGATGGTGGAGTTCCACTGAGTGATCCTCTCGAAGGGGTTTCTCCAGGGTCTGGGTCCGATGGGACGCTTGGCTCTGGGGCCTCCTCTTGTTCAGAGATTGCCTCGAGTATGGTGGTATTACGAGGTACCAATCTTCGTCATGGGTAGCGGTTCCCGCGGTGACCACTTCAGTTTTTTTATCCCTGCCCGATTTGTTAATATCTTGACCTTTTGAAGGATAGGCGGCTCGAACGCCTGGCAGCTGTTTTTTGGGAAGGTGTTGTTCGGAAGCTATCTTCAAATTGTCAGCGTGAATGATCTTTAGTTTGGAATGATCCCGGAGGTCGAGGATTTCATAACGATTTTTTCCGAGGTTTTCATAATCCTATATGGGCCATCCCATTTGGGTATAATTTGCGATGAGCACCTGGCGGTTTCACGCTCTTCAGATAACATCGCATACCGACGATTATAGTCCGTTGACGGGGATGACGCCTATGTTGCTCTTGCTCCATCTGTTGGTTTCGTTGGTCGAGGGCATAGCGGATTATGTCAAAAATCTTGAAAGATCGTTCAGCTAGTTGCTGATTTGCTTCTGCCATTTCGGAAGATGTTAGGACTGCCGGGTCGGTTTGATCGGGCAAATCAAAAGGTAGACGCTTGTCGTAGTGATAGAGAACGAAATGAGGGGTGTCCCCGATGGACACATTATAGCCATTGTTGATGGCTGTTTGTACCATGGGAAGGGAATCATCCCATGTACGGGAGGATGCATCGACAACGTGGCGCAGGGCTTGCAAGATCTTTCGATTGTGCCTTTCCACTAAGCCGTTTGCCTGCGGATGGTATGCCACAATGTGTGTATTTTTAATTTTAAACAGGACTCGAACAGTTTGGAAATGAAACTAAGGGCGTTATCCGAGATTAGGATGGAAGGAGTGGTATGATTTTGGATGACGCGTTCCACTAGGGCTCTTGCCACAGTTTCCGAGGTCTGGTCTGGAATGGCGGCTACTTCGCTGTAACGCGAGAAGTGGTCCGTAAACACAATGATGTACTGATTTCCCTTTGATGTTTTGGGAAATGGTCCCAGTATATCCATTCCAGTTCTTTGCCAGGGCCTTTGGCATACTGGATATTTATGCATCGGAGCTGTGGATGGTACGTTGCCCTTATGCTTTAAACACGACGGACATTCGGCGATGTATTCTTGTACCTTTCTGTTCATCTCGGGAAAGTGGTATCGCTCCAAAAGACTCTTGATGGTGCGATCCGGCCCCATGTGTCCATACAAAAGGTGAGTCGTGACAAAGTCCAATGGCTATATCGACGAGATCCTTTGGTATCTCCACGAGGTCGTTTCCATCTTCGTTCCTGAAATGTACGAGCCCATCTTTGAGGTTGTACTGTTCTTTTACCTTCGATGGTTCCTTTTGTTCCAGGCGCGCCCGAAGGTTTGGGTGTGTTGGTCCTGTTGTTGGGAGTATTGCAGACACTCGTAGTCGAACACAGGAGAATTCCTATTTTATTCACTCGGGCGTCGGGCTTAGTCTCGACAATCCGTCTGGAATAACTTGCAGTTTTCCCGGTTTGTATACGATTTTCGCTGCAAAGTCCTGAATCAACAGAGCCCATCTACTCAATCGTCCTTCAAGTAGCTTGTCCTTGAAGAGGTACGTGAGTGGCTTATGATCAGTCTTGATGGTTACATCGTAGCCATAGACGATATTTCGGAATTTTTTCAAAGCCCAATATACCGCTAGGGCCTCTCGGTCCGTAGTGGAATAATTCCGTTGAGGTGCAGAGAGAAGTTGACTGGCATAAGCAATGGGTAATTCCACACCGTCTACGTCCTGTAACAGGACGGCTCCTAGTCCATAGGAGGAAGCATCTGTGGCTATGATGAAGGGTCTTGTGTAATCAGGATATTGTAAAATGGGATGACAGGTTAGTTTATTAATTAAAGTTTCAAAGGCATGTTGGTGATCGGATTCCCAGTTAAATTTCGAATTTTTCTGGAACAAATTAGTAATGGGTTTAGCAATATTCGAAAATTGGGGGATAAAGTTCCGATAGAATCCGACAAAACCAATAAATGCACGGGCGTCGTCGATGGTCTTGGGTACAGGGTACCTTTCCAGGGCTTCGAGTTTGGCTGGATCAGGTTTAATTCCTGTGGACGAGAGTAGGAATCCTAGGTATACCAGGGATTCTTGTAAAAAATTGCACTTTGCAAGCTTCAGTTTAAGGTGTGCTTTTCTCAAGTGTGATAGCACATTCTGAAGGCGTTGAAAGTGTGTTTTTATGTCCGAACTGTAGACGATAATATCGTCAAGATAACGAGAGCTTCGACACCTAATAGGTCGGAAAGGACTATATTCATCAACCTAGAGAAATTAGCAGGCCCATTTCGGACTCCGAAAGGTAAAACCTGGAATTCGTAATGGCCTCGGTTAGTGGAGAAAGCAGTCAATGCCCGAGATTCGGGACTGACCTCCATTTGCCAATAACCCGATGCTAAATCGAGGGATGAAAAAAGTTCGCTTTCCCTACGTTCAGAATTGTTTCCTGCATGTTTGGAATCGGGAAACGGTCTGGGATGGTAATGTTGTTCAGGCGTCTAAAATCTATACAAGGGCGAGATGTTCCGTCCTTTTTGGAGACGAGAATCATAGCGAGCGGACCAGGGACTAGCTGAAGGCTGAATGACATCCTGCTCCAACATGTCCTTGATGTGTTCCTCAATAGTGACTAACTGGGAATGTGGAACCCGATAGGGAGGAATGAAAATGGGTTTGGAATTGGGTTCCAACTTGATTTCAAAAGGGACCAAATTAGTTCGGCCCAGAGGATCTCCTTTTAGGGCAATCACATCTCTATTTCTTATCAGGAAATCGAGAAGTGATTCCATTAGTTTGGGATCCTGTAAAGCTGGTGACTCCTGAAGGGAGTGCTCAGACATTTCTTATATTCTTCTTTTAATAGAAGGATTTAATTCTAAGGAACTGGAAACACGATTTATCATACTGATGGGGAAATCTGAATCTACTTCTACTGTGGAAACAGTTCCTATTTTCTGATTTGAAGTTAATTCTATAGGACTTTCTCCTTTGTTTAAACAAACAACAGGGATAGCTGAATTCTGACTCTGACTAAGGACTTGGGCAATAAGAACATCTCTTTTGAAATTACTTTTCTCTGTAATCAGAGTACGCTCTGACTCTAATAATTTTCCTTGACTGTTAACTACTTTTGCTAGGAAACAAATCTTCTCATAAGGTGCTACTGTTATATGCTCGGTAGGGCATATGAAAAATTGTGAATCTGATTCTGGTTCGGCGACTAAAATTTGCCTTATTGGCTGAACTGAAGCTGGCTGACTGGAAACTGGCTGACTGGAAACTGGCTGACTGGAAACTGGCTGACTGGAAACTGGCTGACTGGAAACTGGCTGACTGGAAACTGACTGACTGGAAACTGACTGTCTGGAAACTGACTGACTGAAACTGGCTGTGTTGATCCAACTGGATTCAACAACTGGAACTGATTACCCTGGGGTCTGATTTCTGGAGCGGTTGTCCCTCTGGATGCAACCGGCTGACTTGATCTGCTATCAAGTGAGGGGGTTTCCTATTTCTTTCGGAAATCTGAACTGAGCTAAGTCTATTAGCATTAAGTTGTCTGTCATTCTCGCGGAGATGGTGTGTCCTATTTCGACACTTTACTAACTTTCCGGCTGGGTAAATCTCCCATTGATTCCGGTTAAAAAAATCCATACCTAGTAGGATGTCTGTCTGAAAGGTGGCGACTGTGTCCACTATACAACATTTCGCGGGGTATACCGCGTTTCCAACTTCTAAATATAACTCAATTTCTCCATATGTGGGTATGGGTGTGCCCGTAACTCCTCTGTTGGCAGGATGGTGCCTTAAGTTCATATTTGTAATTTGTACTCTCTAGTAATTCATCTACACATTGTTTCTTAATTAACGTCGCGTGTGCTCCTGTATCTAGGAGAGCAGTTAAATCTTGGTTATCGTGCTACAATTTATTATTAAATCTAGGGTCCGCACCTATTATCCTGATGGGGAGTTTGTGTGCGTATCTGGGCTCATTACTGTAATTTAGGAGGGAGGAGGTTGAACTGCCGCCTCCAATGTAGGGTCTAAAAAAGGGCTCAATGGTCTTCTATGGGAGGACCTGGGTCATATTCTACGGGAATATCATACGCTGGAGGGTGTTCTTGAAAACTGTTCTCTGGGGAAAATGATTCCTCCCCGGGTACTTCTACGTACCGAACTAGTTGACCTTGCTGGTTGTATTGAGGTTTATACATGGGGTAAGAGTGTGGTGACCCTGTGGTCGTGATCTATTGGGTTGGTAGTTCGACTGAGGCTGGGAATGGACTGGTTTCTGGGGATTGGTTGACTTTTGGGATACGTTTTGGGAACGTGGTTGGTTTGGTTTCTGAAAGTGGGGTCTATACCCTGCAGGGGCTTTATCAGCACACTTTTGGCGATCGCCACGGCGATGACCATGTTCGTGACAGTGGGAGCAATACGAGGGGTAATTACATTGACTTATCATGTGCCCAAACTATCGCAGTTAAAACACTGTGGAGGAGGGCGTGTATTCTGGGTTTGGGGGGCTTGTTTCTGGGGTGTTCCCTGCATTTGCCTCGATTTATATTGTTGTTGTTGCTGTTGGTGTTGTGGCTGCTGCTGCTGAATATAATGTACAGGGGTTTCTCTACCCTTTCGGTAGTTTTGGTTTGCTAAATCGGGGTATGTTCCCGTGTTTTGTTTATGGCTACACTTACAGGTTTGTCAACATTTAAAAACTCCTGAAACTTTTTTTTAGGTGCTCCGGGTAGGTTTTGGTAAATGGTTGTGGCTACTATTAGATTTCTTTGTTTCGAAGTGAAAGTTATGCCACATGCATTTTCTGCGGCCCGGAGGGCTTCTCCTACAAGTTTATGTGTACGTGTAATAAAATTGTTTAAATCTCGTGTTCCTCTTTCTTCCATTTAGCTTGGAAGACTGCTTCTAATGTGGCTAAGGGTTGTGCAAGGGTTATTTCTTTAAAAAATTCTAATAAGTTTTGTTTAAAATCGTCCCATGTTGTAGCTTCGCTAATTGATGGGACGTAAGTGACTGTGTCATGAGCATTTCCCTCTTTAGGGTCAATAAATCTTTTTGCTTCTCTATTTTTATATCATCATCGGTAATATTTCGCGTAAGAAATGTTGCTCTAAAGATCAACCCAAGGTCTTACGCGTGGTTCAACAAAACGATTATCTATGGTCCCCTTAAAAATTAAAACAGTATGAGGAAGGTTTACTAATCTGCCTAAGTTAATGTATGCTGGGGCGGGGGTTTGAGACTGAGACATATTGGCTTGTGTGTTTGGGAGTATGTTTGAAGGGCGCGGGGTAGGTGGAAAAATGGGTGTAGGTAATTCTTCGATGTCAGAAAGCGCACCGTCTGAATCGCTCATATGTGAAGGTACTTATTAATGTTCTAATTAGGTCTGCTTGACCGATCTTAATTTATGGAATGATCACTTAAGGGGTTTTCCTAACTACACTATCTAAAAAAAATAAATGCACAACAATTTGCCTAACTCGGGGAAAATTTGAAAAGATTGCAAACAAAAATAAAAATGTAAACAAAATTTCACTCAATGTACGTGAAGGTATGGTAATACTATGTTTGGTACATTAAATAAAATTATACTATACTAACTAGAATAGTAAAAAAACTGAAAATAACTGTGAAAATAACTGAAAATAACTGAAAATAACTGTGAAAATAACTGAAAATAACTGTGAAAATAACTGTGACAATAATTCTGTGACAATATTGTTTTCAATAAAACAAAAGTATCACTGGTGTCTGAAATGTTCACTGTGTTTTTGTTAATTCTGGCTCAATATTAAATATTAACTGTTAATAATAATGACTTTTCAAATGTTTAGAAATTATTTTAAAAAAGAGTTTTGTACTTAACAAGATTCCTACGGCGAAATCCTTAGAGACGTGTCCTGAAGACGTGTCTTGCTGGCCACTTGTTCCTGGATGAAAACTAGGCGTGAAGAACTTGGAGTCGTGACGCACCGGTTCAAGGGTGGATGTAACGAACTAGAAGTCGTGACACGCCGGTCAACTGGGTGTTGGGTCTGGAAGACGAAGAATCCTGGAGTCGTGAAGATCCTGGTTAAAGGTCGCCAGTTGTTAACCCCTCCGTCTATGGCCCGTGTTGGTTCGAAGTCGACGGGGGTTCTAGTTAGGTGGCAGCAACGGATGTGTGACTTGAAGTAGTTTTCTTCTATATTACTCTCCGAGTTCTTCTATAGTGGCTCGGAGGACTCTGATAGACTTACTCAAAATGCTGAAGGTTCCGGATTCTTCTTATAGCGTATCCGGAAAGTTTAATGACTAAGTTCTTCTGAAGAGAGCAAGGCTCGAAGGATAAGGTAAAAACTAGCTTCAACTGTAATTTTACTGTAAAATGTACAGGTAGTGCTCAGCCTCTGAATTAGCTTCTGAATGACAATGGAATAA
>JAJOZX010007597.1:40000-42500 GCA_023014485.1 Bathynomus jamesi
ATATACCCATACATATATATATATATATATATTTATATATTAGGGTGTCACTAGGTAATAGGGGGAAATTAAACGATGGATATTTTCCTATGACACCCCCTAAAATTGTTCCATTTGGTGTAAAACATACGGAAGAAATTTGTTCCTGATTGGTCATCATTTAAAGGTCGCCCTCGTCACTGAAAACAAGACCCATTTGTTGACGTCAACAAGCTGTTCAGTGTTCACAGCTTGGGCCGAACAGATAATAAAAACAAGGCATTTGGTGAATAACGAAAGTAAGACACTTAAAAACGCAAAGAATACAAACAGTTTATTATATAATCAAAATAGAAGACATAATTTGGCGATAATGGTACAAAAGAGAAGCAACAAAAGCAAAACTTTGAGAAATAAAATACATATACAGTAGCAGAATAATTGGTGCTCATACGCTGATCTGATTAGTTCTTTCGCGTCCTCACTAATGCTGATTTGTTCGGAGCTGGGTGTTGCTTTATGTGGTCAGTGACAACTTGAACGAGGAACTGGAGCTGTTCTTCTTTCCACTGTCAACTTCCGTTCAGCTCCTTCACCAGAGCCACGGCCCGTTCTGCTCTGTCGTTCACCACTGCAAGTTGGAGACCACATCCCGAGCTTGCACGTATTCAGAGTTTGACGTCCATGAACTGGGATGGTGGAGCAGAAAGCAATCTGGCAACTGAAGTTTTGAGAAGAATCCTCGGGTGTTCTTTGTGATCAGTTTGCTCCAGTCCTTTGCTGTCACTGAGGAACATAGTATCAAGAACCAAAGGTCCTTTTGGCGGCATGTGAGGGGCTTCTTGATCTAACGCTGCAACCATGCTGCACTTCACTTCCATCGATATCCTCTCATCAAAGAACGCCAGACCCACTGCCTCCTCCGAATGGTACCACAGGTGCGCAGACAGCTTCTTGGTGGTACCATCAGAGATCTTCTTGTGCGGGTATCGAAGGAGCGTCCTCATCAATTCCCAATCATTCAGCGGAGCTTCGATGGACAGATGAGCTGTGCCCACGCTTTCATGTAAACTAGAACAGAAAAGGAGGCAGATATCTCGAATTCCGCGTTCCTCAGTGTTCGTCAGTTTAAACTGTCTTCGAAGAGCCAGATCTTGATGGCATAGAGCCCTTAGCCATCCATCTCGCCCGGTGCATAGCCCAGGGCGGAGGAAGTTTAGTCCCTTGTATGGAACTCCTCCAAAAAGATGACGGAAAGATCGAGGAATTCCTGATAGTCATCACGAACTTGAAGTGCTTGTGATTTTGCAAACTCAATGAGCTCCGTTCTATGCTTAAAATAGCTGCTTTGGTGAACGCATCTGTGTCCGCAGTTTGGAACTGTTGCTGGTCAATGCGGGTCCAATAATCATGGAAGCGCTTGAAAAAAGCAGAATTTCTGGACCGGTAGATACTGAATCTAGCGATGCTGCGAATGCCGCCTGTAAGCACCAACTCCAGTACATGTGTCTGCACGCGCAGTGTAACAGGTCACGTCTCAACTTTTTCTTCCAGAAGAACACAAGTTCCTCCACGGTGGCCTGTGTTTTGTCGCGGTTGTGTCGAAACACATAGATTTGACATGATCGGTCACTCCCCATTCATTCAGGCAATCTATGATGGCATTTGTTTGTGCCAGCGCGGTTCCTGACAGAAGTTTTGGCACCCCGAGGAGCTGCTCTGTCCCGGAGCCAGATATAAGAATAGGTAAGCGGTCAACATATTCTCGTGACGTCAGATCTTGCATGAGTTTTCCGTCCCAGTGAACAGTCAACGGACTATTGCCTTGGAACTCGCTCTTCAGTTGCCGAGCCTTAAGGGTACGGAATTTTTCACGCTGACGATGAATGGATCCACGATTGATGTTGTAGTCGCTAGCATCATGCCCTAAGCTGGAAGCTGCCTCAAACAGCAGATATGTGGCCTTTCTTGACGAGAGTTGCGTGCGATCAAGCGCTGCCGCCAATTCCGATGTCATGATGTTCTTCGTTGCTCTTTGTTTAGACGCTAACGAACCACCACATGCT
Organism: Bathynomus jamesi; assembly: GCA_023014485.1. Taxonomy (NCBI): domain Eukaryota; kingdom Metazoa; phylum Arthropoda; class Malacostraca; order Isopoda; family Cirolanidae; genus Bathynomus; species Bathynomus jamesi. The sequence continues at coordinate 42,046 of JAJOZX010007597.1, forward strand.
CCTTTTTCTTCGCTATCATCTGAGCTGGAGGATGAGGACTCCAAAACCGCTTCGTTGGATACTGCCTCCATTTCAGCTGCTGATCGCTTTCTTCGTTTCTCCTCTTCCTCCCGACGTCGAGTACAATCTTTGACTTGGCGCTGATGGGTCATGTCCAAACCTGCCATTGAACCTGGACGTCCTTTCTGGCGCTGCTGCTGAAGGAACTCCCAATCCTCTGGGTACTTGACCAATTTCTCACAATCAGCGTGGGCGATGTCAAAGAGACGATCGAGGCGTTCAATGAATTCTTTTTCTTTCGTCTTGTCTGAATCGCTCGTCCTTGAGGCGTGTTTTTTGAGTCCTTTCCACTCCTCGAAGACTTTATCCAGTTTGCTGACGCAGTTTGTCTCGAGTCTGGTTGGAATGTGAGCTTTCTCCCAGAAGGACATCACTGCTCGAAGTGACTTCCTCAA
>JAJOZX010007597.1:47500-65000 GCA_023014485.1 Bathynomus jamesi
TATATATATATATATATATGTATGTATATATATATATATACATATATATATACATATATATATACATATATATACACACATATATATATATATATATATATAATATATATATATACATATATATATACACATTATATATATATATATCCCCGCAAGGGGTTCTAAGCTCGTGCTCTTGAGTGCTCTTTGTGCTCGTTTGTACGTGCTTGTTCCTGGAGGTTTCACGTGCACCCTCCCGGCCCTAGCACCCAAGGATGATGGGGCTCGACCCTGCAGTCCTTGTCATCCTTGGTCTTTTTCCACTTCGACTGTCCCCTCCACCCTTTCTTTTTCCTCTGTCTTTCCTCTCCCTTTTTCTTTGTTTTTCCGCTGAGATATGGCCTTTTAAATAGAGGCGAATCGGTTCTTCCTGAACTTAAAAAAAAAAAAAAAAAAAAAAAAAAAATATATATATATATACAGTATATATATATACATATATATATATATGTATATATGTATATATATATATACAAATATATATATATATATATATATATATATATTATATATATACATATATATATATATATATATATACATACATATATATATATATATATATACACACAGAGAAATATATATATATATACATATATATACATACATATATATATATATATGTTAACCCCTCCGTCTATGGCCCTGGGTGGTTCGGATCGACGTGGGTTCTAGTTAGGAGGCAGCTACGGATATTTCATCTATAACATTCTAATTCTTTTCCGCCGGTCAAATGGTGGGTCGCCACTCTGTTAAACTCTTGGCTACAGACTCGCCAGACTGTTATGCTTATTAAAATATTCTTCTAATCTTGGTAGTAGGGTCGCCAAATGTTTATCCTGGCTATAGGGTCTCCAGACTGTTAATTCTTCTCTTTTTATAATACTCTGATACTTTCTCTGATACTAAAATTATCGACTTTCCTTTTATAACTTATCGACTTAACTGACTAAGTTCTTCTGAAGAGAGCACGGCTCGAAGGGGAAAATAAAAAGTTCTTTTACTCTAGTTTACTTCTAAAAATGTACAGGTAGTGCTCTGAATTTAGAGGGGTAGAGGTTCGACCTCTCTCGACCATGGCTCAGGCCGAAATCTAAAAAGTTAAGGAGGCAAGGGGCCTCTGCTCCCTCCTCGCAGCGAGGCTGCTAACAAAAGAGGCTCGTAATGAAAGGCCGTAATGAAGTGCTATAATGAAGTGCCGTTCATTTTACAAATACATGTATAATATAAACCTCAATGTTTGGGGGAAGACAGTGAAGGTTAAGTTTCCCCCTTTTAAACACATGATCAGATGTTTGAAAGATTCCAAATAAAAATAAAAAAAAAATAAAAATAAAAAACTAATTTGTATTTTTCGCCGAGTCTACATTTCTGAAGGCGATATAATTTCATAGTAGTACATAAGTACAAGTTGAGTACATGACTGAGTACGTATTAATTTTGGTTCATTACAATTACGATTACAATTATGGATTACTTCACATTCTCTTATGATTGTCCATTACAGTTCTATTAACGTACATTCTTACATTATATATTAAATGATTACATTTAATTACAGTTTCAATGAAGTACATTGCAAGTTATTATTAATTACAGTTTCATTAAAGTACATTACGTCGTTTACCATTCTTACAGTGTTTTTATATTTATATATGGTTATAATATATGGTTATAATATATGGTTATAATATATGGTTATTATATATGGTTATTATATATGGTTAGTAGTACAACACAATTACATGGGCACATACGAGATAATTTATATACGACATAATATGTTATAACATGTTATAACATGTTATAAATTTGAAATCAGAGGGACAAGAGGTTTCACGTTTTCAGATGTTTGATTTATGCTGATTTGCGAATTGCGTACACTTGCATAAGCATTTATGAATATCTTGCGAGGGGTGAACGCACTTGAAAAAAAATAATAATAAAACAATACGAGAACGTATTTGAGCGTTTTCGAACGAATGCAAAAAATTTTGCATTTCACGAGCGAAAATGAATATTTAATAAAATTGACATACGATAATGGTCAAGATAAGATATGGACGTATGGGGGCGGGGGATATGGTCGAATAATAGTTATATTTACACTACATAACATATAAATAATTACTTTTATAGAGTGTACAGTTTTTATTATGATGATAAAGAATTTTCATACATTGCATACTAGAGATATAATGAAGGGAAATTAATGACGGGAAAATGTGACGTCATAGTTATTGAATTTGTACGTATAGTACAAATCATTATTAGGAAGATTTACAAGAACGAATTAGAGACAAAGAGTGGGTATTAATGACTAAGAAGTACAACTACGGGTTCCAATCCTGTTATATGCAACGTGTATGCATAATCTAGGGACGAGGGTTAGATGCAAGACAATTCATAATTAATTATAATAACTTCTATAACAAATGGAAAATGGATACGACTAAACCATAGATATGGTAGATCGTAGGGTTGTGACACGAACAAAAATAGAAAGCCACAAATAAAATTATTATCCAAACTCGCGTTAAGCGATTTTGGTTCTTATGTAAAAAATGAATATTGATTATTCATTGTTCATTTTTTACATTGCTCTCCCCTTTAAAAATGATATTTATACAATAATCTAACAGGGTACCATTAATACAATACAAATGAGAAAATAACATCCTAACTACTTCAAGTTAGATGACGAATTGATAAACTAATTTTATTGACTATTTTAGGTAAAAATAGAATTACGTAATGGATGATGTATAGACCTGTGGTCTAGTGTGTATTTTTGTGTACTAGGTACAAAGTGTGTATCTTACAATTTCGAGGGATAGATTAGCCGATAGGATTGTTCAAGTAACTGAATAAATGCATGAGCAAGATATATTAGAAAGCAAAAATGATTAAGATTAAATTACATAGTTAGCACTTACGCGCAATGAAATATTTTATTGTGATATCCAATGATTTTAGCATAAGGTTTGTATATATAGTATGTATAGTGTGCATACATGCATTTTTATTGAATGTTGTAGGTACAAATCGAATTACGTAGTGGATGATGTATAGACCTGTGGTCAAATGTGTATTTATGTTTATTGGGTACAGATTGTAGTGGTTGGTGATACGTTCAAAAGGAGAAAGGGGATTTATAGTTGAATAGTTGAAGTTATACGTCAGTGTGCAGATGTATCTATAAATATTGGTAAGAAGCATCTGTAGATGAGTGAGTCGGTTCAATAGTATGTAGAATATGAGAGTAATTTGTTGATCCCGTGAAGAACTAGATCATTAGGGGTTATTAGCGGATTAGGATTATATATATATATATATATATATATATATATATATATTATATATATATACTTTAAGGAACAGATAAAATAACTTAATAAATGTATGAGCGAGAATTTATATATAGTAAGCAATAATTATGAGTATTATAATGATGATGTTTGCATACGAGTTTTAATGCAAAAGTGACTAGACGGACGGAACGTAAATGAATTCGAATATGTGTCAAAAGTAATAAAATTCATTAGGATTATAGATTTTACATAATTAATCAGTTACACGTATAAGGTAATTAAAAAAACGAACTTAGAGGACCTTACAATTAATGAAAGTAAATCTAGCGGTATTAAAAATTAAATGTTGAAGATGGAATTAAATTCGACTAGTAACATTCCTAGCTATATATGAACTATATAACCATTAATATTAACCAGAAGTATCGGTACGATAATTGAATTAAGTAAATTAAGAATACAAATTAAAAATATAAATCAATTATGCATTTGAATGAGCTAAACATAATTTTATAATATTCTAAAAAATATAAAAACACAACAACATAAATTGAGGTTATGTTCCATCGTACCAAAGAGGAATTAACCATGGTTGAACTATTTCTCTGGTTGACACAGTTCAACTGGGATTGGGGGTGTTAAAATAAAATAAAATAAAAAGACAAAGTTTGGAGTACTACATTCGGGGGAATTGAGTGACTAAGCGGGGGTTATAAGTCTGAAATTGACAATACGTCTTTCGTGAGCACTTTGCTCTTTAAAAAAAGATTGCTTGTCACACTACTTAAAAATTAAAAGAATTCAACAAACGGAGGGACGGCATGTTCCTCATATACATTACAATAATTACCAAAATCGTTACAACCTTTGTAAAAACGGTTTTGTTACAAATAATAAATTACATAACTATATATTTATATAAGTAACAATGCATGAAAAGAAAAGACAAATCGGTCAATTTCCTTACAAACAAGAAAAAAGGTTAAACTAAAGACGCAACCCGGTCAGTTCAGGTTGAATTAAATTCTTAAATTACAACAAAAAAAAAGGTTGAATTAAATTCTCTTATACAACAAAAAAGGTTGAATTAAATTCTTAAATTTAATTTTCTTAAATTAAATTCTCTTAAATTACAAAGAAAAAGTTGAATTCAATTGACTGCATTGAAATGACTTGGGACTTGAAAACTGACTTGAGACTCGAAAACTCGACTTGGGACTCGAAAACTCGACTTGGGACTCGAAAACTCGATTTGGGACTCGAAAACTCGACTTGGGACTCGAAAACTCGACTTGGGACTTGAAACTTGAAATAAAACTGTCTGAGACTTGAACTCTATCAATTATTCTGAAACTAACTTGAACTCTATCAAGTATTCTGAAACTAACTTGAACTCTATCAAGTATTCTGAAACTAACTTGAACTCTATCAAGTATTCTGAAACTAACTTGAACTCTATCAAGTATTCTGAAACTAACTTGAACTCTATCAAGTATTCTGAAACTAACTTGAACTCTATCAAGTATTCTGAAACTAACTTGAACTCTATGAAGTATCTTGAAACTAACTTGACTAAAATTGACTGCACTTGAACTCTATCAAGTGGAGTCTACTGAAAACGAAACTGATTTGCACTTGAACTGCTATCAAGTGAAGATTAACTGAAAACGGAAAATGACTGCACTTGATCTCAATCAAGTGGAGACTATTATCCTCTGGACTTACTTGAAATACAATCAAGTATCTCTATAACTCTATAACTCTCTGTAAACTCTCTCTTTCTTAATTTGCAAGTCAATTCAATTCAATAATTTGAAAAAATTTGCAAACAAAAATAAAAAATGTAAACAACATTTCACTCTAATGTACGCGAAGGTACTGTACTATTATGTTTGGTACATAAAATAAAATTATTCTATACTGAATATAATAGTGAAATTAACTCTCTGAAATTAACTCCCTTGAAATTAACTCTCTTGAAATTAACTCTCTTGAAATTAACTCTCTTGAAATTAAGTCTCTTCAAATTAACTTTGTGACTTTAATTTCTGTTACATTTAACTTCTGTGAAAATTGCTGTTTCACTAAAAAAATGTATCACTGGTGTCTGAAATGTTCACTGTATTTCTTGTAAATTCTGACTTGATACTCATTATTAACTGTTAATATTACTGACTTTTCAAGTGTTTATAAATTTCTTAAAAAAAAAAAAACTGTACTTAACAAAATTTCTACGGGCGAAATCCTCAGAGACGTGTCCTGAAGACGTCTTGCTGGCTACTTCTTCTTGGATGAAAACTAGGCGTGGAGAACTTGGAGTCGTGACACACCGGTTCAAGGGTGGATGTTACGAACTAGAAGTCGTGAGACGCCGGTCAAATGGTTTTATCCTGATGCAGGGTAATTTCTATCCTGGCCAAAGAGTGGCCACTTGTTAAAATCCTCTTCTTAAAATCTTCTTCTTATCCTGGGGTGCTAGTTATTTTATCCTGGGGCAGGGTCGCCAGTCTTGTTATCCTCCTTCTTCTATGTCCCTCTGGGGTGTCTCGTATCGACGAGGCGTTCTTGTTAGAAGGCTGTTACAGATATTTCTTCTATAACATTCTAATTCTTTTCCGCCGGTCAAATGGTGGGTCGCCACTCTGTTAAACTCTTGGCTACAGACTCGCCAGACTGTTATGCTTCTTAAAATATTCTTCGAATCTTGGTAGTTGGGTCGCCAAATGTTTATCCTGGCTATAGGGTCTCCAGACTGTTAATTCTTCACTTTTTATAATACTCTGATACTTTCTGATACTAAAATTATCGACTTTTCTTTATAACTTATCGACTTAACTGACTAAGTTCTTCTGAAGAGAGCACGGCTCGAATGGGAAAATAAAAAGTTCTTTTACTCTAGTTTACTTCTAAAAATATACAGGTAGTGCTCTGAATTTACAGGGGTAGAGGTTCGACCTCTCTCGACCATGGCTCAGGCCGGAATCTAAAAAGTTAAGGAGGCAAGGGGCCTCTGCCCCCTCCTCGCAGCGAGGCTGCTAACAAAAGAGACTCGTAATGAAGGGCCGTAATGAAGTGCTATAATGAAGTGCCGTTCATTTTACAAATACATGTATAATATAAACCTAAATGTTTGGGGGAAGACAGTTGAAGGTTAAGTTTCCCCGTTTTAAACACATGATCAGATGTTTGAAAGATTCGAAATAAAAAAAAAAAAAATAAAAATAAAAAAATAATTTGTATTTTTCGCCGAGTCTACATTTCTGAAGGCGATATAATTTCATAGTAGTACATAAGTACAAGTTGAGTACATGACTGAGTACGTATTAATTTTGGTTCATTACAATTACGATTACAATTATGGATTACTTCACATTCGCTTATGATTGTCCATTATAGTTCTATTAAAGTACATTCTTACATTATATATTAAATCATTACATTTAATTACAGTTTCAATGAAGTACATTACAAGTTATTATTAATTACAGTTTCATTGAAGTACATTACGTCGTTTACCATTCTTACAGTGTTTTTATATTTATATATGGTTATAATATATGATTATAATATATGGTTATAATATATGGTTATTATATATGGTTATTATATATGGTTATTAGTACAACACAAGTACATGGGCACATACGAGATAATTTATATACGACATATTATGTTATAACATGTTATAACATGTTATAAATTTGAAATCAGAGGGACAAGAGGTTTCACGTTTTCAGATGTTTGATTTATGCTGATTTGCGAATTGCGTACACTTGCATAAGCATTTATGAATATCTTGCGTGGGGTGAACGCACTTGAAAAAAAATAATAATAAAACAATACGAGAACGTATTTGAGCGTTTTCGAACGAATACAAAAAGTTTTGCATTTCATGAGCAAAAATGAATATTTAATAAAATTGACATACGATAATGGTCAAGATAAGATATGGACGTATGGGGGCGGGGGATATGGTCGAATAATAGTTATATTTATACTACATAACTATAAATAATGACTTCTCTAGAGTGTACAGTTTTTATTATGATGATAAAGAATTTTCATACATTGCATACTAGAGATATAATGAAGGGAAATTAATGACGGGAAAATGTGACGTCATAGTTATTGAATTTGTACGTATAGTACAAATCATTATTAGGAAGATTTACAAGAACGAATTAGAGACAAAGAGTTCGTATTAATGACTAAGAAGTACAAATACTGGTTCCAGTCCTGTTATATGCAATGTGTATGCATAATGTAGGGACGAGGGTGAGATGCAAGACAATTCATAATTAATTATAATAACTTCTATAACAAATGGAAAATGGATACGACTAAACCATAGATATGGTAGATCGTAGGGTTGTGACACGAACAAAAATAGGAAGCCACAAGTAAAATTATTATCCAAACTCGCGTTAAGCGATTTTGGTTCTTATGTAAAAAAATGAATATTGATTACACTAGGCAACAAAGATTTTGTTACAGAAGACCAAATAGGTGCTCCTAGCTAATTTCGGTATGCTGATTTCAAATCTATAATTAGATTTTTCCTATCACGTCTAGATTTTGTGTAAAATGCAAATCACTTTTAGTAAAATTTTCTACCACGTCCAGATTTTGGTTTTAATCGGCTTAATGCCAGTAATATGAAACTTGCTTTTCAAGGTTAAAGCAATTTTTTTTGCCGACTATATACAAATTCGAACAATTTTGATAAATAAAATTTATCCCGAGTTGGCAACACTGAGTCAAGAGCATAGTAACGGGCAACGGCCCAACGGTAAGTCGCTACGTGACAGTCAAGCAGAACGGTTTGTTGAAGCTCTCTGCTGATGAGCAAGTGACAGGTTGTGGTGACTTGTGTGTTTTTATAGCATTTGTTTTGTACTACGGTGTTATTTCTTTTTATTTTGCACATCGTAATAATTACTTTCTACGTTTTTTCAGATATTGTATGGTAATTCAAAATGGCATCAAATAGACGTGCTTGTGTAAATCACCCAGACAACTTCTGCTTTGTCTGTGGACAATATACACCTAAGCCACAACGTAGAAACATAACAACAAAGATTAAACTTGCCTACAAGTGTTATTTTGACTGTAAGTTAGGAGACCAACAGAGGGACTGGGCACCACATATTTGCTGTGCACAGTGCAATGCAATGTTAATAGCTTGGATGAATGGTAAAAGAAAAGCTATGCCGTTCTCAGTCCCCATGGTTGGCGTGAGCCGAAAAATCACTTCAATGATTGTATTTTTTGTTTACAAAGATTGCTGGTTTCACAAAGAAAAACAAATCAAAGATCACGTACCCAAACTGCGAATCAGCAATGAAACCAGTACCACATGATGAAACAAATCCACACCAGTTCCACAGCAACGATAACAGACAGCAGTTCATCTGAAGATTCTGCTAGTGATATAGAAACAGGGAAAGATGGCATATATGTTCCAGATGCAAATATTTCCCCACATTTGTTAAGTCAAGCGGAGTTAAATGACTTAGTGCGCGATTTGGAATTACCAAAAGAAAAGGCAGAGTTGCTTGGTTCAAGACTTCAAGAATTTAATCTTCTCCAACCAAACACCAAAGTTTCCCATTTCCGCCATCGCCATTTGCAGTTTTCATCATTTTACTTACAGGAAGAAAACGTTTGTTTCTGCCACGATATCAGTGGTCTGATGCAAGGGATTGGCTGTCGCTATGATCCAAAAGAATGGAGACTGTTCATTGACTCTAGTAAAGCTAGCCTTAAAGCTGTATTACTGCACAACGGCAATGAAAAACCTTCAATACCTGTAGCACATGCCACTGGCCTTAATGAGACTTATGAATCGATGAAACTGCTGCTAAGACTCATCAAATATAAGGACCACACATGGAATATTTGTGGCGACCTTTAAAGTTGTATCATTACTTCTTGGGTTACAGTTGGGCTACACAAAGCATATGTGCTTTTTGTGCCTATGGAACAGCAGAGATGACAAGAACCACTACAAAAAAACAATGATTGGCCATCTAGAACTGAACATGTTGTTGGTAAATACAATGTGAAAACACCCAGCACTTATTGACCCTCAGAAAGTACATCTTCCACCACTTCACATTAAACTTGGCCTTATAAAAAATTTCGTGAAGGGTATGGATCATCAAGTAGTGGTTTCCAATATTTAAAGGATAAATTCAAAGAATATTGACAGATGCTAAGCTAGAAGCTGGAGTTTTCACTGGACCACAGATCCGCAGTGTCATCCACGACTCATCGTTTCCATCTAACCTAAATGAGAATGAACTAGGAGCATGGACATCTTTCGTTGAAGTTGTCAAAAATTTTCTTGGAAACCACAAAGCTGAAAACCACCGTAAACTCGTAGAAAACATGCTTAAATCTTATGAAATAATGGGATGCAGAATGTCTTTGAAAATTCATTTTTTACATTCTCATCTTGACTTCTTCCCGGCCAACCTTGGGGCTGTAAGTGACGAGCATGGTGAGCGCTTCCACCAATAGATCTCAGTTATGGAAAACAGATACCAAGGTAATTTCAACCCAAATATGATGGGAGATTATTGTTGGTTCCTACAGAAGGAGAGCTCGTCATCCTACAAGCGACAAAGGAAGAGGACACACCAAAGTTTCACTTAAGAACAGGAATTTGCCTTTCAGTAGTAACAACAAAATACTAACGCGCTTTGGGTGGATGGTTGGGCGCAGGGGTGGTAACTCCGCCAGCGGAATTCCGCTGTCTGTCTTAAGCCAGAATAAAGAAGGAAAGACATCCCTGTTCACTAATTATTTAAGTATGCTTAACATAAAACGTGGCACGGAAAAGTAGCTTAGACGGCTTTCGTAATAGAAGCGGGTGAGAAAAAAAATGAAAAATAGGGGTTTTCGGTTACACAAAATCTGGACGTGATAGAGAAATTTTGATATCAGATCTGAAATCAGCATCACCGCTTTGGTAGGAATCAGTAGTTCACGTGTCTGTAACAAAAAAAAAGTTGAAATTTGTTGCCTAGTGTTATTCATTGTTCATTTTTTACATTGCTCTCCCCTTTAAAAATGATATTTATACAATAATCTAACAGGGTACCATTAATACAATACAAATGAGAAAATAACATCCTAACTACTTCAAGTTAGATGACGAATTTTTCTTTACATTACAAATTTTTATACAGTACAAGTGAGTTATATAATATAAAAAAATTCAAAGATTAATACTTTAATTTAGACAAACATTTAAGTTAGACAAACAATGATATGGTTAAAATTTTTTACCAAATTTTATTTTTTCTGTGGGATGAATTACATACATAATGAATAGTAGATAAAAGGGAAAAATATAAATTTTAAAGTTCATGGATTTTTCAAGGATACCATGATAGTACAATTGATAAACTAATTTTATTGACTATTGTAGGTAAAAATAGAATTACGTAATGGATGATGTATAGACCTGTGGTCTAGTGTGTATCTTACAATTTCGAGGGACAGATTAGCCGATAGGATTGTTCAAGTAACTGAATAAATGCATGAGCAAGATATATTAGAAAGCAAAAATGATTAAGATTAAATTACATAGTTAGCACTTACGCGCAATGAAATATTTTATTGTGATATCCAATGATTTTAGCATAAGGTTTGTATATGTAGTATATATAGTGTGCATACATGCATTTTTATTGACTGTTGTAGGTACAAATCGAATTACGTAATGGATGATGTATAGACCTGTGGTCAAATGCGTATTTATGTTTATTGGGTACAGATCGTAGTGGTTGGTGATACGTTCAAAAGGAGAAAGGGGATTTATAGTTGAATAGTTGAAGTTATACGTCAGTGTGCAGATGTATCTATAAATATTGGTAAGAAGCATCTGTAGATGAGTGAGTCGGTACAATAGTATGTAGAATATGAGAGTAATTTGTTCATCCCGTGAAGAAATAGATCATTAGGGGTTATTAGTGGATTAGGATTATATATATATATATATATATATATATATATATATATATATAATATATATATATATACTTTAAGGAACAGATAAAATAACTTAATAAATGTATGAGCGAGAATTTATATATAGTAAGCAATAATTATGATGTATTATAATGATGATGTTTGCATACGAGTTTTAATGCAAAAGTGACTGGAGGGACGGAACGTAAATGAATTCGAATATGTGTCAAAAGTAATAAAATTCAATTAGGATTATAGATTTTACATAATTAATCAGTTACACGTATAAGGTAATTAAAAAAACGAACTTAGAGGACCTTACAATTAATGAAAGTAAATTTAGCGGTATTAAAAATGAAATTTTGAAGATGGAATTAAATTCGACTAGTAACATTCCTAGATATATACGAACTATATAACCATTAATATTAACCAGAAGTATCGGTACGATAATTGAATTAAGAAAATTAAGAATACAAATTAAAAATATAAATCAATTATGCATTTCAATTAGCTAAACATAATTTTATAATATTCTAAAAAATATAAAAACACAACTTAACATAAATTGAGGTTATGTTCCATCGTACCAAAGAGGAATTAACCATGGTTGAACCATTTCTCTGGTTGACACAGTTCAACTGGGGTTGGGGGTGTTAAAATAAAATAAAATAAAAAGACAAAGTTTGGAGTACTTCATTCGGGGGAATTGAGTGACTAAGCGCGGGGTATAAGTCTGAAATTGACAATACGTCTTTCGTGAGCCTTTGCTCTTTAAAAAATGATTGCTTGTCACACTACTTAAAAATTAAAAGAGTTCAACAAACGGAGGGACGGCATGTTCCTCATATACATTACAATAATTACCAAAATCGTTACAACCTTTGTAAAAACGGTTTTGTTACAAATAATAAATGCATGAAAAGAAAAGACAAATCGGTCAATTTCCTTCTTACAAACAAGAAAAAAGGTTAAACTAAAGACGCAACCCGGTCAATTCAGGTTGAATTAAATTCTTAAATTACAACAAAAAAAAGGTTGAATTAAATTCTCTTATACAACAAAAAAAGATTGAATAAAATTCTTAAATTTCATTTTCTTAAATTAAATTCTCTTAATTTACAAAGAAAAAGTTGAATTCAATTGACTGCATTGAAATGACTTGGGACTTGAAAACTGACTTGGGACTCGAAAACTCGACTTGGGACTCGAGAACTCGAATTGGGACTCGAAAACTCGAATTGGGACTCGAAAACTCGACTTGGGACTTGAAACTTGAAATAAAACTGTCTGAGACTTGAACTCTATCAAGTATTCTGAAACTAACTTGAACTCTATCAAGTATTCTGAAACTAACTTGAACTCTATCAAGTATTCTGAAACTAACTTGAACTCTATCAAGTATTCTGAAACTAACTTGAACTCTATCAAGTATTCTGAAACTAACTTGAACTCTATCAAGTATTCTGAAACTAACTTGAACTCTATCAAGTATTCTGAAACTAACTTGAACTCTATCAAGTATTCGGAAACTAACTTGAACTCTATCAAGTATTCTGAAACTAACTTGAACTCTATCAAGTATTCTGAAACTAACTTGAACTCTATCAAGTATTCTGAAACTAACTTGAACCCTATCAAGTATTCTGAAACTAACTTGAACTCTATCAAGTATTCTGAAACTAACTTGAACTCTATCAAGTATTCTGAAACTAACTTGAACTCTATCAAGTATTCTGAAACTAACTTGAACTCTATGAAGTATTCTGAAACTAACTTGAACTCTATGAAGTATCTTGAAACTAACTTGACTAAAATTGACTGCACTTGAACTCTATCAAGTGGAGTCTACTGAAAACGAAACTGACTTGCACTTGAACTGCTATCAAGTGAAGATTAACTGAAAACGAAACTGACTTGCACTTGAACTGCTATCATGTGAAGATTAACTGAAAACGGAAAATGACTGCACTTGATCTCAATCAAGTGGAGACTATTATCCTCTGGACTTACTTGAAATACAATCAAGTATCTCTATAACTCTATAACTCTCTGTAAACTCTCTCTTTCTTAATTTGCAAGTCAATTCAATAATTTGAAAAAATTTGCAAACGAAAATAAAAAATGTAAACAACATTTCACTCTAATGTACGCGAAGGTACTGTACTATTATGTTTGGTACATAAAATAAAATTATTCTATACTGAATATAACAGTGAAATTAACTCTCTTGAAATTAACTCTCTTGAAATTAACTCTCTTGAAATTAACTCTGTGACTTTTAACTTCTGTTACATTTAACTTCTGTGAAAATTGCTGTTTCACTAAAAAAATGTATCACTGGTGTCTGAAATGTTCACTGTGTTTGTTGTAAATTCTGACTTGATACTCATTATTAACTGTTAATAATACTGACGTTTCAAGTGTTTATAAATTTCTTAAAAAAACAAACTGTACTTAAAATTTCTACGGGCGAAATCCTCAGAGACGTGTCCTGAAGACGTCTTGCTGGCTACTTCTTCTTGGATGAAAACTAGGCGTGGTGAACTTGGAGTCGTGACACACCGGTTCAAGGGTGGATGTTACGAACTAGAAGTCGTGACACGCCGGTCAAATGGTTTTATCCTGATGCAGGGTAATTTCTATACTGGCCAAAGAGTGGCCGCTTGTTAAAATCCTCTTCTTAAAATCTTCCTCTTATCCTAGGGTGCTAGTTATTTTATCCTGGGGCAAGGTCGCCAGTCTTGTTATCCTCCTTCTTCTATGTCCCTCTGGGGTGTCTCGTATCGACGAGGCGTTCTTGTTAGAAGGCTGTTACAGATATTTCTTCTATAACATTCTAATTCTTTTCCGCCGGTCAAATGGTGGGTCGCCACTCTGTTAAACTCTTGGCTACAGACTCGCCAGACTGTTATGCTTCTTAAAATATTCTTCGAATCTTGGTAGTAGGGTCGCGAAATGTTTATCCTGGCTATAGGGTCTCCAGACTGTTAATTCTTCTCTTTTTATAATACTCTGATACTTTCTCTGATACTAAAATTATCGACTTTTCTTTTATAATTTATCGACTTAACTGACTAAGTTCTTCTGAAGAGAGCACGGCTCGAAGGGGAAAATAAAAAGTTCTTTTACTCTAGTTTACTTCTAAAAATGTACAGGTAGTGCTCCGAATTTACAGGGGTAGAGGTTCGACCTCTCTCGACCATGGCTCATGCCGGAATCTAAAAAGTTAAGGAGGCAAGGGGCCTCTGTCCCCTCCTCGCAGCGAGGCTGCTAACAAAAGAGGCTCGTAATGAAGGGCCGTAATGAAGTGCTATAATGAAGTGCCGTTCATTTTACAAATACATGTATAATATAAACCTAAATGTTTGGGGGAAGACAGTTGAAGGTTAAGTTTCCCCCTTTTAAACACATGATCAGATGTTTGAAAGATTCCAAATAAAAATAAAAAAAATAAAAATAAAAAACTAATTTGTATTTTTCGCCGAGTCTACATTTCTGAAGGCGATATAATTTCATAGTAGTACATAAGTACAAGTTGAGTACATGACTTAGTACGTATTAATTTTGGTTCATTACAATTACGATTACAATTATGGATTACTTCACATTCGCTTATGATTGTCCATTACAGTTCTATTAAAGTACATTCTTACATTATATATTAAATCATTACATTTAATTACAGTTTCAATGAAGTACATTACAAGTTATTATTAATTACAGTTTCATTAAAGTACATTACGTCGTTTACCATTCTTACAGTGTTTTTATATTTATATATGGTTATAATATATGGTTATAACATATGGTTATAATATATGGTTATAATATACGGTTATTATATATGGTTCTTATATATGGTTATTAGTACAACACAAGTACATGGGCACATACGAGATAATTTATACACGACATAATATGTTATAACATATTATAACATGTTATAAATTTGAAATCAGAGGGACAAGAGGTTTCACGTTTTCAGATATTTGATTTATGCTGATTTGCGAATTGCGTACACTTGCATAAGCATATATGAATATCTTGCGAGGGGTGAACGCACCTGAAAAAAAAAAAAAATAAAAAAACAATACGAGAACGTATTTGAGCGTTTTCGAACGAATGCAAAAAGTTTTGCATTTCACGAGCAAAAATGAATATTTAATAAAATTGACATACGATAATGGTCAAGATAAGATATGGACGTATGGGGGCGGGGGATATGGTCGAATAATAGTTATATTTATACTACATAACATAAATAATGACTTCTATAGAGTGTACAGTTTTTATTATGATGATAAAGAATTTTCATACATTGCATACTAGAGACATAATGAAGGGAAATTAATGACGGTAAAATGTGACGTCATAGTTATTGAATTTGTACGTATAGTACAAATCATTATTAGGAAGATTTACAAGAACGAATTAGAGACAAAGAGTGGGTATTAATGACTAAGAAGTACAACTACGGGTTCCAATCCTGTTATATGCAATGTGTATGCATAATCTAGGGACGAGGGTGAGATGCAAGACAATTCATAATTAATTATAATAACTTCTATAACAAATGGAAAATGGATACGACTAAACCATAGATATGTTAGATCGTAGGGTTGTGACACGAACAAAAATAGGAAGCCACAAGTAAAATTATTATCCAAACTCGCGTTAAGCGATTTTGGTTCTTACGTAAAAAATGAATATTGATTATTCATTGTTCATTTTTTACATATATACACATACATATATATATAAGTTATATATACACATAGCACTCAATTCCAGAACCGAAAGATTCGACTATAGCAGAACTTAAATTCAACGATTTCAAACTTGTTGCGGTTATATATAGGCCCCCAAATCAAACAGCTGCTACGGACGAAGCGTTATATCGTGAACTAAAGAGAATAATCGGTAGTGAGCAGGCTTTAGTTATGGGTGACTTTAATTGCGCCAACGTGAATTACGATACAATGCAGGGAGACGCGGAAGGTAATCGTTTGGTTAATTTTCTCGAGGATAGCTTTCTTATTCAAAAGGTTGGGGAACCTACGAGGTTGGACAGTATTTTAGTTTATAATAACTACGGATGATAGGCAATTACTGATCTTCAAATAATAGAACCGTTGGGCAATAGCGATCACAATATGGTAGAGTTTGTCCTCTCAGTAAGTCACTCGAAACCAACTAACTCGACTAAAATTCCTACCTTCCAGCACGCAGACTTTAGTAAATTTCGAAATAAATTTTCACACGTCAATTGGGAAAACATAATGGGGAACTCCAACGCAAAACTAATGTGGGAATCGTTCATAAAGGTATTTAGGACTATAAATGAGGAATGTGTACCGTACAAAATTAAGCGTGCGAAAGTAAACAACAAACCCTTGTGGTTTACTTCTAGAGTAGGAGACATTATAAAGAGTAGAGAGAGGGCTTATAAGCTATACAAGTCCGATAAAGATAATCTGTTGTTACGAAACAACTACATATCTCTAAGGCGTGAAGCTAAAAGTGTAATAAAAAAGTCAAAACGCGAATTTGAAATCTCCATAGCTCGTGACGGTAAAGAAAATCCCAAGCGATTCTTTCAATACGTCAATAATAGAAATCCAGTAAAAAGTGTCTTAGGTCCATTAAAAAATGGAAATGGAGATCTAGTCTCTGAAAACAAGGAAATGGCTACCTTGCTAAACGAATTTTTTACGTCAGTTTTTACTATAGAAGATGTAACGAATATCCCTACGGTCATAGACATAATACCTTTTGATAATGGTAATATTTTGGATAATATTGTCGTTAGTGAAGGGGAAGTAATGCGCTATATTGATAAAATGAAAACGCGTAAATCACCGGGTCCGGATTCCATATATCCCATACAACTAAAAGAATTAAAAGATAGCATTGTTGTGCCGCTAACAAAGATTTTTAATGCGTCTATTTCTGAGGGGTGCGTACCAGATAATTTCAAGTTAGCGAACGAACGTAACACCTATCTTTAAGAAAGGCGATAAAGGTGCGGCGGGAAATTATAGGCCAATCAGTTTAACGTCTGTTGTAGGTAAGCACTGGAATCAATAATTAGGGATCGTATAGTCGAACACTTAGAAGTGCATAATCTGATCAGAAATACGCAGCACGGTTTTAGGCGAAACAAATCTTGC
>JAJOZX010007597.1:70000-85000 GCA_023014485.1 Bathynomus jamesi
CGTTTTCTTCCTGTAAGTAAAATGATGAAAACTGCAAATGGCGATGGCGGAAATGGGAAACTTTGGTGTTTGGTTGGAGAAGATTAAATTCTTGAAGTCTTGAACCAAGCAACTCTGCCTTTTCTTTTGGTAATTCCAAATCGCGCACTAAGTCATTTAACTCCGCTTGACTTAACAAATGTGGGGAAATATTTGCATCTGGAACATATATGCCATCTTTCCCTGTTTCTATATCACTAGCAGAATCTTCAGATGAACTGCTGTCTGTTATCGTTGCTGGTGGAACTGGTGGTGGATTTGTTTCATCATGTGGTACTGGTTTCATTGCTGATTCGCAGTTTGGGTACGTGATCTTTGATTTGTTTTTCTTTGTGAAACCAGCAATCTTTGTCAAACAAAAATAACAATCATTGAAGTGATTTTTCGGCTCACGCCAAACCATGGGGACTGAGAACGGCATAGCTTTTCTTTTACCATTCATCCAAGCTATTAACATTGCATTGCACTGTGCACAGCAAATATGTGGTGCCCAGTCCCTCTGTTGGTCTCCTAACTTACAGTCAAAATAACACTTGTAGGCAAGTTTAATCTTTGTTGTTATGTTTCTACGTTGTGGCTTAGGTGTATATTGTCCACAGACAAAGCAGAAGTTGTCTGGGTGATTTACACAAGCACGTCTATTTGATGCCATTTTGAATTACCATACAATATCTGAAAAACGTAGAAAGTAATTATTACGATGTGCAAAATAAAAAGAAATACACACCGTAGTACAAAACAAATGCTATAAAAACACACAAGTCACCACAACCTGTCACTTGCTCATCAGCAGAGAGCTTCAACAACCGTTCTGCTTGACTGTCACGTAGCGACTTACCGTTGGGCCGTTGCCCGTTACTATGCTCTTGACTCAGTGTTGCCAACTCGGGATAAATTTTATTTATCAAAATTGTTCGAATTTGTATATAGTTGGCAAAAAAAATTGCTTTAACCTTGAAAAGCAATTTTCATATTACTGGCATTAAGCCGATTAAAACCAAAATCTGGACGTGGTAGAAAATTTTGCTAAAGTTGATTTGCATTTTACACAAAATCTAGACGTGATAGAAAAAATCTAATTATAGATTTGAAATCAGCATACCGAAATTAGCTAGGAGCACCTATTTGGTCTTCTGTAACAAAATCTTTGTTGCCTAGTGATAATTCTCTGATCCTTTCTCTTATACTAAAATTATCGACTTTTCTTTTATAACTTATCGACTTCACTGAGTTCCTGAAGAGAGCACGGCTCGAAGGAAAAGATAAAAACTTCTTTTACTGTGGTTTACTTCTTAAAAATTACAGGTATTGCTCTCAATTTACAAGGGTAGAGGTTCGACCTCTTTCGACCATGGCTCAGGCCGGAATCTAAAAATATTAAGGAGGCAAGGGGCCTCTGCCCCCTCCTAATGAGGTGCTAATATGAAGTCTAATGGAGAAGAGCCTTAAATGAAGTGGTCATCTGAAGTGGTGTATTTTTACAAATATACGTATAATATAACTTAAATGTTTGGGGGAGAACAGTTGAAGGTTAAATTTCCCCCCTTTTTAAACACATGATCAGATGTTTTAAAAGATTGCAAATTTCAAATTAAAAAATAAAATAACAAAAACTAATTTGTATTTTTTCGCCGAGTCTTCATTTATGAAGGCGATATCATTTCGTAATAGTACATACGTACAATTTTGAGTACATGACTGAGTACGTATTTAATTTTGGTTCATTACAATTACGATTACAATTATGGATTACAATTACCAATTAATTCATATTCACTTGTTGTTTAATTACACTTCCATTTTGAAGTACATTCTTACATGATAAATTAAATCATTACATTTAATTACAGTTTCACTGAAGTACATTACAAGTTATTGTTAATTACAGTTTCATTAAAGTACATTACAAGTTATTGTTAATTTAAAGTATTACAGTTAATTACAATTAAACAGTTACTATAACTTTGTCTTGTTTTTACAGTGTTTCATATTAATAGACAATTAAGATGTTAGAAATATAATACAAAGTACATGGGCACATAACACACATGATATAACATAACGCATGATAATGTTATAAATTCGAATCAGAGCGAAAGGAGACTTTTTTTTATCTTAGAAGCGTTCAATTCTGTCGGTCAGCGGAATTCGATCACTTAACCTCAGCATTTTTGAGTTCATCTCGGGAGGTCATATAATTAAAAATAAAAATGAAAAAAATAATACGAGAACGTATTTTTGCGTTTTCGAACGAAGGCATGAAGTTTCGCGTTGACACGAGTAAACATAGACTGATAAGTTGATAGGGCATAAGTAGACAATAGGTAGATGAATGAATAAGTAATAAAATTAATAAAGGATAGCGGTCAAGAAAGAACATGAATGTAAGAATGAGTATGGTTGAATAATAATTATATTTATACTCATAACATATAAATAATGACTTCTATAGAGTGTTTCGTCCTTAGCATGATGTTAAAGAATTTTCATACATTGGATACTAGATATATGATGAAGGGAAAATGTGACGTCATAGTTATTGAATTTTTACGTAAAGTACAAATCATTATTAGGAAGATTTACAAGAACAAATTAGAGACAGAGTGGGAAACGTAAAGAGAATAAAGTTATTTTATGACGTCATAGTGCATAAGTCATTATTACAAATCGAAATTCTATCCAAAACTCGCTTATGTGATTTTTGGTTTCTTATGTAAAAATGGACAATGAATTCATATAATGATGGTGTAGGAATTGTTCATTGTTCACTTTTTACATTACTCTCCCCTTTTAAAAATGATATTTATACAATAATTTAATAGGGTACCATTAATACAATAAAAATGAGAAAATAACATCCTAACAGGGTACCATTAGTTACAATACAAATTTTATACAGAACGATTTCGCGTGGTCGAGTACAATGCAGAGTATCCAAATTTTTAAAATGACACTTGCTTACAAAATATTTAAAAAAATCAAAGATTAATACTTTAGTTTAGACAAACATTTAATAGGATTAATACATTAATTTAGACAACCAATTAAGTTAAACAAACAAGGATATGGTTAAAAAAAATTTAGAAAAAATTGATTTTTTTTTTTTTTCTGTGGGGAAAATTTATATTCATAATGAATAGGAGAAATGGAAAAATATAAATGGTACAATCTATAAGCTAATTTTTATTGACTAGTGTAGGTAAAAATAGAATTACGTAATGGATGATGTATAGACCTGTGGTCTAGTGTGTATTTATGTTTATTGGGTACAAAGTGTGTATTTTATAAGTTCGAGAGACAGATTAGCTGAGAGGATTGTTAAATTAACTGTATAAATGCATGTGCAAAAATTTATATATAGTAATCAAAAATGATTAAGATTAAATTACGCGCAATGAAATAGTTTATTGTGATATCCAATGATTTTAGCATGAGGTTTGTTTATATAGTATATATAGTGTGCATACATTCATTTTTATTGACTGTTGTAGGTACAAATCGAATTACGTAGTGGATGATGTATAGACCTGTGGTCAAATGTGTATTTGTGTGTATTAGGTACAAATTGTAGTGGTTGGTGATACGTCCAAAAGGAGAAAGGGGATTTATAGTTGAATAGTTGAAGTTGTACGTCAGTGTGCATATGTACCTATAAATATTGGTAAGAAGCATCTGTAGATGAGTGAGTCGGTACAATAGTATGTAGAATATGAGAGTAATTTGTTCATCCTGTGAAGAACTAGATCATTAGGGGTCATTGGTGGCTTAGGATTATATATATATATTTACTTTAAGGAACAGATAAAACAACTTAATAAATGCATGAACGAGAATTTATATATAGTAAGCAAAAATTATTAAGATTATAACGATGATGTTTGCATACGAGTTTTAATGCAAAAGTGACTGAAGGGACGGAACGTAAATGAATTCGAATATGTGTCAAAAGTAATAAAATTCAATTAGGATTATAGATTTTACATAATTAATCAGTTACACGTATAAGGTAATTAAAAAAAACGAACTTAGAGGACTTACAATTAATTGAAAGTACATCTCACGGTTTTAAAATTGAATTTTGACACACAATTAATTTCAGGTAAATTTTATATTAAAAATTATTTTTAGATATTAAAACAAAATATTAAAAAGGTTTAATAATTTTTGCAGGTTAAGTAGAAAAATCATACTCTTTCGTTGAATGTTGATAGAATTTTGAATTATTTGATATTTTAGTCTGAAAACTTGTTTGCATATAGACAAATACATCTGTTTTATTGCGTAGAAGTTTTATTAAAAATTAAATGACTGAAATTTAGGGTATGTGCGGTCATACGGGTAAATTTCCCGATCATACAGAGCAGGATAAATTAGGTACATGATCGATTAATTAATTATTACACAACTATTATTATCACGTATACATTACAATGATTACCAAAGTCATTACAACCTTTGTACAAATAATAAATTACATAACTACATAACAAATCGGTGAATTTCCGTCTTACAAACAAAGAAAAAAGGTTAAACTAAAGACGCAAATCGGTCAATTCAGGTTGAATTTAATTCTCTTTTACAACACAAAAAAAGGTTGAATTAAATTCTTAAATTACATTTTCTTAAATTAAATTCTCTTAAATTACAAAGAAAAAGTTGAATTCAATTGACTGCATTGAAAACTAACTTGGGGCTCGAAATAAAAATGACTTGGAATAAATCTCTCTGACTTGGAATAAATCTCTCTGACTTGGAATTTATCTCTCTGACTTCAAATAAAACTCTGACTTCAAATATAACTCTGACTTCAAATATAACTCTGACTTCGAATATAACTCTGACTTCGAATATAACTCTGACTTCGAATATAACTCTGACTTCGAATATAACTCTGACTTGAAATAACTCTCTCTGACTTCAAGTAAAACTCTGACTTGAGCTCTATCAAGTATTTCTATAAATCTCTGGGGCGGTTGTCCATCTTGGCGCAACCTTCTGACTTGACCTCTTATCAAGTATTCTGAAACTAACTTGAAATTAACTAAAAATGGAAAATGACTGCACTTCATCTTTATCAAGTGGAGACGATTAACCTCTGGGGTTTGGTTGACCCTCTTGGTGCAACCTTCTGAAACTGTCTGAAACTGAAAATGGAACTTGAAACTGCTTCAAGTAACTCTATAACTCTATAAACTCTCTCTAAACTCTCTCTCTCTTAATTTGCAAGTCAATTCAATTCAGTAATTGAAAAAAATTTGCAAACAAAAAATTAAAAAAATGTAACAATATTTCATTCTAATGTACACGAAGGTACGATACTATTATGTTTGATACATAAAATAAAATTATTCTATACTGAATATAACAGTGAAAATAACTCCCTTGAAATTAACTCTGTTACAATTAACTCTCTGTGTTACAATTAACTCTCTGTTAAAATTACTGTTTCAATAAAAACAAATGTATCACTGGTGTCTGAAGTGTTCACTGTTTTGTGTTAAATTCTGGTTTGATACTCATTATTAACTGTTAATAATAGTGACTTTTCAAATGTTTATAAATTACTTAAAAAACAAAATGTACTTAACAAAATTTTCTATGGGGAAAATCCTTGAGACGTGTCCTGAAGACGTTTTGTTGGCTACTTCTTCTTGGATGAAAACTAGACGTGGAGAACTTGGAGTCGTGACCCACCGGTTCAAGGTTGAATGTTACGAACTAGAAGTCGTGACACGCCGGTCAAATGGTTTTATCCTGATGCAGGGTAATTTCTATTCTTGGCCAAAGAGTGGCCTCTTCTTAAAATAATCTTATCCTGGGGCAGGGTAATTTCTATTCTTGGCCAAAGAGTGGCCTCTTCTTAAAATAATCTTCTTCTTAAAGTAATCTTCTTCTTAAAGTAATCTTCTTCTTAAAATAATCTTTTTATCCTGGTGCAGGGTAATTTCTATCTTGGCCAAAGAGTGGCCACTTGTTAAACATCTTCTGGTTAAAATCTTCTGGTTAAACATCTTCTGGTTAAAATCTTCTTGTTAAACATCTTCTTGTTAAACATCTTCTGGTTAAACATCTTCTTGTTAAACATCTTCTTGTTAAACATCTTCTTAAAATCTGTTAAGATCCTGGTAAAGGGTCTCCAATATGTTAAGATCCTCTTCTTCTTCTTAAAATCTTCTTTTGATCCTGATGCAGGGTCGCCAGTTGTTAGAATCCTCTTCTTAAAATAATCTTCTTCTTCTTCTTAAAAATCTTCTTCTTCTTATCCTGGCTGGGACTGGGGTGTCTCGTATAGACGAGGCGTTCTAGTTAAGGGGCAAGGGGCCTCTGCCCCCTCCCCGCAGCGAGGCTGCAGTCCAAAGAAGAGTCTCGTAATGAAGTTCTCTGATGAAGAAGTGCCTTCAATGAAGTGGTCCATGAAGTGGTGTATTTTTACAAATATACGTATAATATAACTTAAATGTTTGGGGGAGAACAGTTGAAGGTTAAATTTTCCCCCTTTTTAAACACATGATCAGATGTTTTAAAAGATTGCAAATTTCAAATTAAAAAATAAAATAACAAAAACTAATTTGTATTTTTTCGCCGAGTCTTCATTTATGAAGGCGATATCATTTCGTAATAGTACATAAGTACAATTTTGAGTACATGACTGAGTACGTATTTAATTTTGGTTCATTACAATTACGATTACAATTATGGATTACAATTACCAATTAATTCATATTCACTTGTTGTTTAATTACACTTCCATTTTGAAGTACATTCTTGCATGATAAATTAAATCATTACATTTAGTTACAGTTTCACTGAAGTACATTACAAGTTATTGTTAATTACAGTTTCATTAAAGTACATTACAAGTTATTGTTAATTTAAAGTATTACAGTTAATTACAATTAAACAGTTACTATAACTTTGTCTTGTTTTTACAGTGTTTCATATTAATAGACAATTAAGATGTTAGAAATATAATACAAAGTACATGGGCACATAACACACATGATATAACATAACGCATGACAATGTTATAAATTCGAATCAGAGCGAAAGGAGACTTTTTTTATCTTAGAAGCGTTCAATTCTGTCGGTCAGCGGAATTCGATCACTTAACCTCAGCATTTTTGAGTTCATCTCGGGAGGTCATATAATTAAAAATAAAAATGAAAAAAATAATACGCGAACGTATTTTTGCGTTTTCGAACGAAGGCATGAAGTTTCGCGTTGACACGAGTAAACATAGACTGATAAGTTGATAGGGCATAAGTAGACAATAGGTAGATGAATGAATAAGTAATAAAATTAATAAAGGATAGCGGTCAAGAAAGAACATGAATGTAAGAATGAGTATGGTTGAATAATAATTATATTTATACTCATAACATGTAAATAATGACTTCTATAGAGTGTTTCGTCCTTTGCATGATGTTAAAGAATTTTCATACATTGGATACTAGATATATGATGAAGGGAAAATGTGACGTCATAGTTATTGAATTTTTACGTAATGTACAAATCATTATTAGGAAGATTTACAAGAACAAATTAGAGACAGAGTGGGAAACGTAAAGAGAATAAAGTTATTTTATGGTCATAGTGCATAAGTCATTATTACAAATCGAAATTCTATCCAAAACTCGCTTATGTGATTTTTGGTTTCTTATGTAAAAATGGACAATGAATTCATATAATGATGGTGTAGGAATTGTTCATTGTTCACTTTTTACATTACTCTCCCCTTTTAAAAATGATATTTATACAATAATTTAATAGGGTACCATTAATACAATACAAATGAGAAAATAACATCCTAACAGGGTACCATTAGTTACAATACAAATTTTATACAGAACGATTTCGCGTGGTCGAGTACAATGCAGAGTATCCAAATTTTTAAAATGACACTTGCTTACAAAATATTTAAAAAAATCAAAGATTAATACTTTAGTTTAGACAAATATTTAATAGGATTAATACATTAATTTAGACAACCAATTAAGTTAAACAAACAAGGATATGGTTAAAAAAAATTTAGAAAAATTTGATTTTTTTTTTTTTTTCTGTGGGGAAAATTTACATTCATAATGAATAGGAAAAAGGGAAAAATATAAATCGTACAATCTATAAGCTAATTTTTATTGACTAGTGTAGGTAAAAATAGAATTACGTAATGGATGATGTATAGACCTGTGGTCTAGTGTGTATTTATGTTTATTGGGTACAAAGTGTGTATTTTATAAGTTCGAGAGACAGATTAGCTGAGAGGATTGTTAAATTAACTGTATAAATGCATGAGCAAAAATTTATATATAGTAAGCAAAAATGATTAAGATTAAATTACGCGCAATGAAATAGTTTATTGTGATATCCAATGATTTTAGCATGAGGTTTGTATATATAGTATATATAGTGTGCATACATGCATTTTTATTGACTGTTGTAGGTACAAATCGAATTACGTAGTGGATGATGTATAGACCTGTGGTCAAATGTGTATTTGTGTGTATTAGGTACAAATTGTAGTGGTTGGTGATACGTCCAAAAGGAGAAAGGGGATTTATAGCTGAATAGTTGAAGTTGTACGTCAGTGTGCATATGTACCTATAAATATTGGTAAGAAGCATCTGTAGATGAGTGAGTCGGTACAATAGTATGTAGAATATGAGAGTAATTTGTTCATCCTGTGAAGAACTAGATCATTAGGGGTCATTGGTGGCTTAGGATTATATATATATATTTACTTTAAGGAACAGATAAAACAACTTAATAAATGCATGAACGAGAATTTATATATAGTAAGCAAAAATTATTAAGATTATAACGATGATGTTTGCATACGAGTTTTAATGCAAAAGTGACTGAAGGGACGGAACGTAAATGAATTCGAATATGTGTCAAAAGTAATAAAATTCAATTAGGATTATAGATTTTACATAATTAATCAGTTACACGTATAAGGTAATTAAAAAAACGAACTTAGAGGACTTACAATTAATTGAAAGTACATCACACGGTTTTAAAATTGAATTTTGACACACAATTAATTTCAGGTAAATTTTATATTAAAAATTATTTTTAGATATTAAAAGAAAATATTAAAAAGGTTTAATAATTTTTGCAGGTTAAGTAGAAAAATCATACTCTTTCGTTGAATATTGATAGAATTTTGAATTATTTGATATTTTAGTCTGAAAACTTGTTTGCATATAGACAAATACATCTGTTTTATTGCGTAGAAGTTTTATTAAAAATTAAATGACTGAAATTTAGGGTATGTGCGGTCATACGGGTAAATTTCCCGATCATACAGAGCAGGATAAATTAGGTACATGATCGATTAATTAATTATTACACAACTATTATTATCACGTATACATTACAATGATTAACAAAGTCATTACAATCTTTGTACAAATAATAAATTACATAACTACATAACAAATCGGTGAATTTCCGTCTTACAAACAAAGAAAAAAGGTTAAACTAAAGACGCAAATCGGTCAATTCAGGTTGAATTTAATTCTCTTTTACAACACAAAAAAAGGTCGAATTAAATTCTTAAATTACATTTTCTAAAATTAAATTCTCTTAAATTACAAAGAAAAAGTTGAATTCAATTGACTGCATTGAAAACTAACTTGGGGCTCGAAATAAAAATGACTTGGAATAAATCTCTCTGACTTGGAATAAATCTCTCTGACTTGGAATAAATCTCTCTGACTTCAAATAAAACTCTGACTTCAAATATAACTCTGACTTCGAATATAACTCTGACTTCGAATATAACTCTGACTTCGAATATAACTCTGACTTGAAATAAATCTCTCTGACTTCAAGTAAAACTCTGACTTGAGCTCTATCAAGTATTTCTATAAATCTCTGGGGCGGTTGTCCATCTTGGCGCAACCTTCTGACTTGACCTCTTATCAAGTATTCTGAAACTAACTTGAAATTAACTAAAAATGGAAAATGACTGCACTTGATCTTTATCAAGTGGAGACGATTAACCTCTGGGGTTTGATTGACCCTCTTGGTGCAACCTTCTGAAACTGTCTGAAACTGAAAATTGAACTTGAAACTGCTTCAAGTAACTCTATAACTCTATAAACTCTCTCTAAACTCTCTCTCTCTTAATTTGCAAGTCAATTCAATTCAGTAATTGAAAAAAATTTGCAAACAAAAAAATTAAAAAAATGTAACAATATTTCATTCTAATGTACACGAAGGTACGATACTATTATGTTTGATACATAAAATAAAATTATTCTATACTGAATATAACAGTGAAAATAACTCTCTTGAAATTAACTCCGTTACAATTAACTCTGTGTGTTACAATTAACTCTCTGTTAAAATTACTGTTTCAATAAAAACAAATGTATCACTGGTGTCTGAAGTGTTCACTGTGTTTTGTGTTAAATTCTGGTTTGATACTCATTATTAACTGTTAATAATAGTGACTTTTCAAATGTTTATAAATTACTTAAAAAACAAAATGTACTTAACAAAATTTTCTATGGGGAAAATCCTTGAGACGTGTCCTGAAGACGTTTTGTTGGCTACTTCTTCTTGGATGAAAACTAGACGTGGAGAACTTGGAGTCGTGACCCACCGGTTCAAGGGTGAATGTTACGAACTAGAAGTCGTGACACGCCGGTCAAATGGTTTTATCCTGATGCAGGGTAATTTCTATTCTTGGCCAAAGAGTGGCCTCTTCTTAAAATAATCTTCTTATCCTGGGGCAGGGTAATTTCTATTCTTGGCCAAAGAGTGGCCTCTTCTTAAAATAATCTTCTTCTTAAAGTAATCTTCTTCTTAAAGTAATCTTCTTCTTAAAATAATCTTTTTATCCTGGTGCAGGGTAATTTCTATCTTGGCCAAAGAGTGGCCACTTGTTAAACATCTTCTGGTTAAAATCTTCTGGTTAAACATCTTCTGGTTAAAATCTTCTTGTTAAACATCTTCTTGTTAAACATCTTCTTGTTAAACATCTTCTTAAAATCTGTTAAGATCCTGGTAAAGGGTCTCCAATATGTTAAGATCCTCTTCTTCTTCTTAAAATCTTCTTTTGATCCTGATGCAGGGTCGCCAGTTGTTAGAATCCTCTTCTTAAAATAATCTTCTTCTTCTTCTTAAAAATCTTCCTCTTATCCTGGCTGGGACTGGGGTGTCTCGTTCTAGTTAAGGGGCAAGGGGCCTCTGCCCCCTCCCAGCAGCGAGGCTGCAGTCCAAAGAAGAGTCTCGTAATGAAGTTCTCTGATGAAGAAGTGCCTTCAATGAAGTGGTCCATGAAGTGGTGTATTTTTACAAATATACGTATAATATAACTTAAATGTTTGGGGGAGAACAGTTGAAGGTTAAATTTCCCCCCTTTTTAAACACATGATCAGATGTTTTAAAAGATTGCAAATTTCAAATTAAAAAATAAAATAAAAACTATTTTGTATTTTTTCGCCGAGTCTTCATTTACGAAGGCGATATCATTTCGTAATAGTACATACGTACAATTTTGAGTACATGACTGAGTACGTATTTAATTTTGGTTCATTACAATTACGATTACAATTATGGATTACAATTACCAATTAATTCATATTCACTTGTTGTTTAATTACACTTCCATTTTGAAGTACATTCTTGCATGATAAATTAAATCATTACATTTAATTACAGTTTCACTGAAGTACATTACAAGTTATTGTTAATTACAGTTTCATTAAAGTACATTACAAGTTATTGTTAATTTAAAGTATTACAGTTAATTACAATTAAACAGTTACTATAACTTTGTCTTGTTTTTACAGTGTTTCATATTAATAGACAATTAAGATGTTAGAAATATAATACAAAGTACATGGGCACATAACACACATGATATAACATAACGCATGATAATGTTATAAATTCGAATCAGAGCGAAAGGAGACTTTTTTTTATCTTAGAAGCGTTCAATTCTGTCGGTCAGCGGAATTCGATCACTTAACCTCAGCATTTTTGAGTTCATCTCGGGAGGTCATATAATTAAAAATAAAAATGAAAAAAATAATACGAGAACGTATTTTTGCGTTTTCGAACGAAGGCATGAAGTTTCGCGTTGACACGAGTAAACATAGACTGATAAGTTGATAGGGCATAAGTAGACAATAGGTAGATGAATGAATAAGTAATAAAATTAATAAAGGATAGCGGTCAAGAAAGAACATGAATGTAAGAATGAGTATGGTTGAATAATAATTATATTTATACTCATAACATATAAATAATGACTTCTATAGAGTGTTTCGTCCTTAGCATGATGTTAAAGATTTTTCATACATTGGATACTAGATATATGATGAAGGGAAAATGTGACGTCATAGTTATTGAATTTTTACGTAAAGTACAAAACATTATTAGGTTGATTTACAAGAACAAATTAGAGACAGAGTGGGAAACGTAAAGAGAATAAAGTTATTTTATGACGTCATAGTGCATAAGTCATTATTACAAATCGAAATTCTATCCAAAACTCGCTTATGTGATTTTTGGTTTCTTATGTAAAATGGACAATGAATTCACATAATGATGGTGTAGGAATTGTTCATTGTTCACTTTTATATATATATATATATATATATATATATATATATATATATATATATATATATATATATATATATATATATATACATATATACATATATGACTTCTATAGTGTTTAGTCCTTAGGGAAATAAATGACGGGAAAATGTGACGTCATAGTTATTGAATTTTTACGTATAGTACAAATCATTGTTAGGAAGATTTACAAGAACGAATTAGAGACACAGAGTGGGAAACGTAAAGAGAATAAAGTTATTTTGTGACGTCATAGTGTATAAGTCATTATTAGAAAGATGAATTAGAAAAATACAGAAATGAATAAAGACGTACAAATCGAAATTCCATCCAAAACTCGCTTATGTGATTTTTGGTTTCTTATGTAAAAATGGACAATGAATTCATATAATGATGGTGTAGGAATTGTTCATTGTTCACTTTTTACATATATATATGTATATATGTATACATATGTATGTATATATATATATGTATGTATGTGTATATATATGTATGTATGTATATATATATATATATACATACATACATATATATACATATATATATATACATACATATATATATACATATATATATATATATACATATACATATATATATATATACATATACATATATATATATATATATATATATACATACATATATATATACACATACATACATATATATGTACATATATACATATATATATATATATACATACATACATATATATATATACATACATACATAATATATATATAAATACATATGTATATATATATATACATATATATATGTAAAAAGTGAACAATGAACAATTCCTACACCATCATTATATGAATTCATTGTCCATTTTTACATAAGAAACCAAAAATCACATAAGCGAGTTTTGGATGGAATTTCGATTTGTACGTCTTTATTCATTTCTGTATTTTTGTAATTCATCTTTCTAATAATGACTTATACACTATGACGTCACAAAATAACTTTATTCTCTTTACGTTTCCCACTCTGTGTCTCTAATTCGTTCTTGTAAATCTTCCTAACAATGATTTGTACTATACGTAAAAATTCAATAACTATGACGTCACATTTTCCCGTCATTTATTTCCCTAAGGACTAAACACTATAGAAGTCATTATTTATATGTTATGTAGCATAAACATTATTATTCAACCATACTCATTCTTACATTCAAATTCTTTCTTGACCATTATCCAATATATTTTTTTCATTTTTATTTTTAATTATATGACTTCCCGAGGTGAACTCAAAACAATGCTTAGTAAGTGATCGAATTCCGCTGACCGACAGAATTGAACGCTTCTAAGATAAAAAAGTCTCCTTTCGCTCTGATTCGAATTTATAACATTATCATGCGTTATGTCATATCATGTGTGTTATGTGCCCATGTACTTTGTATTATATTTCTAACATCTTAATTGTCTGTAAAAACAAAACCAAGTTGTAGTAACTGTTTAATAGTAATTAACTGTAATTAACAATAACTTGTAATGTACTTCAGTGAAACTGTAATTAAATGTAATGATTTAATTTATAATGTAAGAATGTACTTTAATAGAAGTGTAATTAAACAATGAGTGAATATGAATTAATTGGTAATTGTGATCGTAATTGTAATGAACCAAAATTAATACGTACTCAGTCATGTACTCAAAATTGTGCTTATGTGCTAATACGAAATTATATCGCTTTCAGGAATGTAGAATCAGCGATACTGTTGTTCTTTTTATTTTTATTTTTTTAATTCTTTTTAGTTGAAATCTTTCAAAAACATCTGATCATGTATTTAAAAAGGGGGGAAACTTAACCTTCGATTGTCTCCCCCAAACATTTAGGTTATATTATAATGTACTTGTAAAAAATACACCACTTCATTTATTGCACTTCTGATTAGCACTTCATCGTTGTACTTCTGATTAGCACTTCATCGTTGCACTTCATCATTGTACTTCTGATTAGCACTTCATCATTGTACTTCAGATTAGCACCTCATTAGGAGGGGGCAGAGGCCCCTTGCCTCCTTAATATATTTTTAGATTCCGGCCTGAGCCATGGTCGAAAGAGGTCGAACCTCTACCCTTGTAAATTCAGAGCAATACTTGTAATTTTTAAGAAGTAAACTACAGTAAAAGAAGTTTTTATCTTTTTCCTTCGAGCCGTGCTCTCTGCAGGAACTCAGTCAGTAAGTCGACAAGTTATAAAAGAGAAAAGTCGATAATTTTAGTATAAGAGAAAAGATCAGAGAATTATAAAAATAGAAGAATTAATAAGCGAGAGAAAAGAATTAGAAAGAATTATATAAAAGTATAGGAATGAATAAAGACGTACAAATCGAAATTCCATCCAAAACTCGCT
>JAJOZX010007597.1:92500-102500 GCA_023014485.1 Bathynomus jamesi
CACCAAACTGTAACCTTAGGGCTATGCAGCGGTTTTTCATGGAGTTGTCGCGGATTTTCAGCAGCCCAATACCGACAGTTTTGATTGTTGACGGCCCCATTAAGGTGGAAATGGGCTTCATCACTCATTACCACCATCATGTTTTCATTCTGCTCATAAAGTG
The DNA here is from genome assembly GCA_023014485.1 of Bathynomus jamesi. Lineage (NCBI taxonomy): Eukaryota > Metazoa > Arthropoda > Malacostraca > Isopoda > Cirolanidae > Bathynomus > Bathynomus jamesi. The sequence continues at coordinate 92,664 of JAJOZX010007597.1, forward strand.
CAAGCATTTCCTGTGCAAAATTCAGTCGTTGGGGGCAATCGTTTACATTCAATTCCTGCACCATCGCTAACTTGTATGGGTGAAAATGTAATTCTTCATGCAAAATCCGTCTAACAGTACGATTGCTGATTCCGAGTGCAGCTGAATGTCTCCGAGCAGAGCGGCCTGGGCTTTGCAACATCGCTTGTCTGACCCTTTCAACGTTCTCTGGAGTACGCACAGTGCGTTGCGGCCCCTTCGGTTTTGTTTTCATTATTGAGCCTCCTGTTCGAAGATTGTTAACCCAACGTAAGATTGTGTCACGAGCGGGAACAGAGTCATTTCGATGAATGTTGAATCTGCGGCGAAACGCACGCTGAACTGCTGTCACTGACTCGCCACTACTAACAAAATGATCATACGCGAACATGCGGTGTTCTAACGTCCACTGCTCCATGATGGCACCTGAAAGATAAAGGTGAGTGTTAGTTAAAGTTAAATGCTATGAACCCAGGAATGGAATGCTACCTACCGCACGCCCCTCCCATTCCTAATGGCCGATTACTAGCTATTCAAAAAACACTTGATTCCCGTGCCCCACCCTTTACTACATAACATATAAATAATGACTTCTATAGAGTGTTTCGTCCTTAACATGATGTTAAAGAATTTTCATACATTGGATACTAGATATATGATGAAGGGAAAATGTGACGTCATAGTTATTGAATTTTTACGTATAGTACAAATCATTATTAGGAAGATTTACAAGAAGTGGGAAACGTAAAGAGAATAAAGTTATTTTATGACGTCATAGTGTATAAGTCATTATTAGAAAGATGAATTAGAAAAATACAGGAATGAATAAAGACGTACAAATCGAAATTCTATCCAAAACTCGCTTATGTGATTTTTGGTTTCTTATGTAAAAATGGACAATGAATTCATATAATGATGGTGTAGGAATTGTTCATTGTTCACTTTTTACATTGCTCTCCCCTTTTTTTTTTTTAAAATGATATTTATACAATAATCTAATAGGGTACCATTAATACAATACAAATGAGAAAATAACATCCTAACTACTTCAAGTTAGATGACGAATTTTTCTTTACATTACAAATTTTTATACAGAACAAGTGTTATTATATAATATAAAAAAATTCAAAGATTAATACTTTAATTTTAGATAAACAATTAAGCTAGACAAAGAATGATATTGTAAATTTTTTTAGCAAAATTTTTTTTTTTTTTCTGTGGGGAAAATTACATTCATAATGAATAGGTAAAAGGGAAAATATAAATCGTACAATCTATAAGCTAATTTTCATTGACTAGTGTAGGTAAAAATAGAATTACGTAATGGATGATATATAGACCTGTGGTCTAGTGTGTATTTTTGTGTACTAGGTATAAAGTGTGTAGCTGATAATTTCGAGAGAGAGATTAGCTGAGAGGATTGTTAAATTAACTGAATAAATGCATGAGCGAGAATTTATATATAGTAAGCAAAAATGATTAAGACTAAATAGCATAGTTGGCACTTACGTAATATGAAATAGTTTGTTGTGACATCCAATGATTTTAGCATAAGGTTTGTATATATATATATATATAATATAGTGTGTGCATGCATTTTTATTGACTGTTGTAGGTACAAATCGAATTACGTAGTGGATGATGTATAGACCTGTGGTCAAATGTGTATTTGTTTGTTGGGTACAAAGTGTGTATCTGATAATTTCGAGACAGATTAAATTCGACTACTAAAATTCATAACCACATACTGTAGTAGTATGTCAATTTGACTAAAATTTTCTTTTGATACCTTACAAATGGTACGATAACAATTTAAGGACAGTTACTCACGATTAATTGAACAAAAGAAAAATAAAAATACAAATTAAAAATATGAATCAATTATGCATTTCAACGAGCTAAATACAATTTTATAATATTCTAAAAAAATAAAAGTAAATCGAGCCATAGATGAGTTTCGACCAAGAATAAAAAAGTTATTGTAATGGAAGGGAAGCATTTCGAACAATCTTTTCTTTTAATAATTTCAATTGAATTTTACATTAAAAATTATTTTTATATAATAAAAAAAATATATTAGAAAGGTTTAATAATTTTTGCCTGTTAAGTAGAAAAATTATACTCTTTCGTTGAATGTTGATAGAATTTGAATTATTTGATTTTTTTTTTCTGAAAACTTGTTTGCATATAGACAAATACATCTGTTTTATTGTGTAGAAGTTTTATTAAAAATTAAATGACTGAAATTTAGGGTATGTGCGGTCATACGGGTAAATTTCCCGATCGTACAGAGCAGGATAAATTAGGTACATGATCGATTAATTGTTACTATTTCTGTCATCATATAATCAAATAATTATAAAACTCGTTAAAAACTTTTGTAAAAACGGTTTTGGTCGACACTGGGTTCAACTGGGGTTGGGGTGTTAAAATAAAAATAAAATAAAAAAACAAAGTTTGGAGTACTACATTCGGGGGAATTGAGTGACTAAGCGGGGGGTATAAGTTTGAAATTGACAATAAGTCTTTCGTGAGCACTTTGCTCTCTTTTAAAAAAAAAAAAAAAAAAAGATTGCTTGTCACACTACTTAGAACAAAAAATTAAAAGAGTTCAACAAACGGAGGGACGGCATGTTCCTCGTATACATTACAATAATTACCAAAGTCATTACAAACAATTGTAAAAACGGTTTTGTTACAAATGTCATTTTACCTATATATTTATATACGCGACAATGGCATGAAAAAGAAAAGGCAAATAGGTCCATTTCCTTCTTACAACAAAACAAAGAAAGGTTAACTAAAGACGCAAACCGGTCAATTCAGGTTGAATTAAATTCTCTTTTACAACAAAAAAAAGGTTGAATTAAATTCTCTTGAACAACAAAAAAAAGGTTGAATTCAATTGACTGCATTGAAAACTTCGACTTGAAAACTAACTTCGACTTAAAAACTAACTTTGACTTGAACTCTCTAACTTCAAATAAAACTCTCTGACTTCGAATAAAACTCTGACTTCGAATATAACTCTGACTTCGAATATAACTCTGACTTCGAATATAACTCTGACTTCGAATATAACTCTGACTTTGAATATAACTCTGACTTGAACTCTATCAAGTATTCTGAAACTGAAAATGAAACTTAACTGTCTAACTTGAACGCTTGTCAAGTGAAGATTAACTGAAAATGGAAAATGACTGCACTTGATCTTTATCAAGTGGAGACGATTAACCTCTGTTTTGGTTGACCCTCTTGGTGCAACCTTCTTACTTCAAAAACTGACTTCAAAAAATGACTTCAAAAAATGACTTCAAAAATGACTTCAAAAAATGACTTCAAAAAATGACTTCAAAATTACTTCAAGTATCTTTATAAATCTCTGGGGTTTGGTTGTCCCTTTGGTTACAACCAACTGAAACTGTCTGAAACTGAAAATGGAACTTGAAACTGCTTCAAGTAACTCTATAACTCTATAAACTCTCTCTAAACTCTCTCTAAACTCTCTCTCTCTTAATTTGCAAGTCAATTCAATTCAGTAATTGACAAAAATTTGCAAACAAAAAATAAAAAAAATGTAAACAATATTTCACTCTGTTATTATTATGTTTGGTACATAAAATAAAATTATTCTATACTGAATATAACAGTGAAAATAACTCTGAAATTAACTTTCTTGAAATTAACTCTCTTGAAATTAACTCTCTTTGAAATTTCTCTTGAAATTAACTCTTTTGAAATTAACTCTCTTTGAAATTAACTTCTCTTACATTTAATTTCTCTTACATTTAATTTCTCTTACATTTAACTACTGTGAAAATTAGTTTCACTAAAAAAAAATGTATCACTGGTGTCTGAAATGTTCACTGTGTTTTGTGTTAAATTCTGGTTTGATACTCATTATTAACTGTTAATAATACTGACTTTTCAAGTGTTTATAAATTTCTTAAAAACAAACAAAATGTACTTAAAAAAATTTCTATGGGGAAAATCCTTGAGACGTGTCCTGAAGACGTCTTGTTGGCTACTTCTTCTTGGATGAAAACTAGGCGTGGAGAACTTGGAGTCGTGACACACCGGTTCAAGGGTGGATGTTACGAACTAGAAGTCGTGACACGCCGGTCAACTGGTTTTATCCTGATGCAGGGTAATTTCTATCTTGGCCAAAGAGTGGCCTCTTCTTAAAATCTTCTTCTTCTTAAAGTAATCTCATCCTGATGCAGGGTAATTTCTATTCTTGGCCAAAGAGTGGCCTCTTCTTAAAATCTTCTTCTTAAAATAATCTTCTCATCCTGATGCAGGGTAATTTCTATTCTTGGCCAAAGAGTGGCCTCTTCTTAAAATCTTCTTCTTCTTAAAATAATCTTCTCATCCTGGTAAAGGGTCGCCAGCTTGTTAAAATCCTCTTCTTAAAATAATCTTAAAATCTTCTTCTAATCCTGGCATCCTGGCATGGGTCTGGGGTGTCCCGTATAGACGAGGCGTTCTTGTTAAGGGGCAAGGGGCCTCTGCCCCCCTCCCCGCAGCGAGGCTGCAGTCCAAAGAAGAGTCTCGTAATGAAATGCTAATCTGATGAAGTAGTTCAATGAAGTGGCAAATGAAGTGGCCAATGAAGAAGTGTATTGAAGTGGTGTATTTTTACAAATATACGTATAATATAACTTAAATGTTTGGGGGAGACAGTCGAAGGTTAAGTTCCCCCCCTTTTTTTTTAAACACATGATCAGATGTTTTAAATGATTGCAAATAAAAATTAAAAAAAAAATAAAATAAAAACTAATTTGTATTTTTTCGACGAGTCTACATTTTTGAAGGCGATATCATTTCGTGATAGTACACAAGTACAAATTGAGTACACGACTGAGTACGTATTAATTTTGGTTCATTACAATTACGATTACAATTACCAATTAATTCATATTCACTTGTTGTTTAATTACACTTCCATTTTAAAGTACATTCTTACATGATAAATTGAATCATTACATTCAATTACAGTTTCATTGAAGTACATTACATTATATTAAATCAAGTATTACAGTTAATTACAATTAAACAGTTACTATAACTTTGTTTTGTTTTTACAGAGTTTCTTATTAATAGACAATTAAGATGTTAGAAATATAATACAAAGTACATGGGGCACATATGGTTTGGATTTATATACATAATATGTTATAATATGTTATAAATTTGAAATCAGAGCGAACGGAGGTATTTTTATCTTTGAGGCGCTCGAATCTGTTGTAGTGAGCGGAATTCGATCTTACTAAGCATTTATTCGAGTTCACCTCGGGAGGTCATATCATTACAAATAAAAATGAAATAAATAATACGAGAACGTATTTTCGCGTTTTCGAACGAATCTAAAGTTTCGCGCCTCACAAATTAACACGAGTAAACATAGACTGATAAGTTGATAGGGCATAAGTAGACAATAGGTAGATGAATGAATAAGTAATAAAATTAATAAAGGATAGCGGTCAAGAAAGAACATGAATGTAAGAATGAGTATGGTTGAATCATAATGTTTATACTACATAACATATAAATAATGACTTCTATAGAGTGTTTCGTCCTTAGCATGATGTTAAAGAATTTTCATACAATGGATACTAGATATATGATGAAGGGAAAATGTGACGTCATAGTTATTGAATTTTTACGTATAGTACAAATCATTATTAGGAAGATTTACAAGAAGTGGGAAACGTAAAGAGAATAAAGTTATTTTATGACGTCATAGTGTACAAGTCATTATTAGAAAGATGAATTAGAAAAATACAGGAATGAATAAAGACGTACAAATCGAAATTCTATCCAAAACTCGCTTATGTGATTTTTGGTTTCTTATGTAAAAATGGACAATGAATTCATATAATGATGGTGTAGGAATTGTTCATTGTTCACTTTTTACATTGCTCTCCCCTTTTTTTTTTTAAAATGATATTTATACAATAATCTAATAGGGTACCATTAATACAATACAAATGAGAAAATAACATCCTAACTACTTCAAGTTAGATGACGAATTTTTCTTTACATTACAAATTTTTATACAGAACAAGTGTTATTATATAATATAAAAAAATTCAAAGATTAATACTTTAATTTTAGATAAACAATTAAGCTAGACAAAGAATGATATTGTAAATTTTTTTAGCAAAATTTTTTTTTTTTTTCTGTGGGGAAAATTACATTCATAATGAATAGGTAAAAGGGAAAAATATAAATCGTACAATCTATAAGCTAATTTTTATTGACTAGTGTAGGTAAAAATAGAATTACGTAATGGATGATATATAGACCTGTGGTCTAGTGTGTATTTTTGTGTACTAGGTATAAAGTGTGTAGCTGATAATTTCGAGAGACAGATTAGCTGAGAGGATTATTAAATTAACTGAATAAATGCATGAGCGAGAATTTATATATAGTAAGCAAAAATGATTAAGACTAAATAGCATAGTTGGCACTTACGTAATATGAAATAGTTTGTTGTGACATCCAATGATTTTAGCATAAGGTTTGTATATATATATATATATATATATATATAATGTGCATGCATTTTTATTGACTGTTGTAGGTACAAATCGAATTACGTAGTGGATGATGTATAGACCTGTGGTCAAATGTGTATTTGTTTGTTGGGTACAAAGTGTGTATCTGATAATTTCGAGACAGATTAAATTCGACTACTAAAATTCATAACCACATACTGTAGTAGTATGTCAATTTGACTAAAATTTTCGTTTGATACCTTACAAATGGTACGATAACAATTTAAGGACAGTTACTCACGATTAATTGAACAAAAGAAAAAAAAATACAAATTAAAAATATGAATCAATTATGCATTTCAACGAGCTAAATACAATTTTATAATATTCTAAAAAAATAAAAGTAAATCGAGCCATAGATGAGTTTCGACCAAGAATAAAAAAGTTATTGAAATGGAAGGGAAGCATTTCGAACAATCTTTTCTTTTAATAATTTCAATTGAATTTTACATTAAAAATTATTTTTATATAATAAAAAAAATATATTAGAAAGGTTTAATAATTTTTGCCTGTTAAGTAGAAAAATTATACTCTTTCGTTGAATGTTGATAGAATTTGAATTATTTGATTTTTTTTTTCTGAAAACTTGTTTGCATATAGACAAATACATCTGTTTTATTGTGTAGAAGTTTTATTAAAAATTAAATGACTGAAATTTAGGGTATGTGCGGTCATACGGGTAAATTTCCCGATCGTACAGAGCAGGATAAATTAGGTACATGATCGATTAATTGTTACGCTATTTCTGTCATCATATAATCAAATAATTATAAAACTCGTTAAAAACTTTTGTAAAAACGGTTTTGGTCGACACTGGGTTCAACTGGGGTTGGGGTGTTAAAATAAAAATAAAATAAAAAAACAAAGTTTGGAGTACTACATTCGGGGGAATTGAGTGACTAAGCGGGGGGTATAAGTTTGAAATTGACAATAAGTCTTTCGTGAGCACTTTGCTCTCTTTTAAAAAAAAAAAAAAAAAAAGATTGCTTGTCACACTACTTAGAACAAAAAATTAAACGAGTTCAACAAACGGAGGGACGGCATGTTCCTCGTATACATTACAATAATTACCAAAGTCATTACAAACAATTGTAAAAACGGTTTTGTTACAAATGTCATTTTACCTATATATTTATATACGCGACAATGGCATGAAAAAGAAAAGGCAAATAGGTCCATTTCCTTCTTACAACAAAACAAAGAAAGGTTAACTAAAGACGCAAACCGGTCAATTCAGGTTGAATTAAATTCTCTTTTACAACAAAAAAAAGGTTGAATTAAATTCTCTTGAACAACAAAAAAAAGGTTGAATTCAATTGACTGCATTGAAAACTTCGACTTGAAAACTAACTTCGACTTAAAAACTAACTTTGACTTGAACTCTCTAACTTCAAATAAAACTCTCTGACTTCGAATAAAACTCTGACTTCGAATATAACTCTGACTTCGAATATAACTCTGACTTGAACTCTATCAAGTATTCTGAAACTGAAAATGAAACTTAACTGTCTAACTTGAACGCTTGTCAAGTGAAGATTAACTGAAAATGGAAAATGACTGCACTTGATCTTTATCAAGTGGAGACGATTAACCTCTGTTTTGGTTGACCCTCTTGGTGCAACCTTCTTACTTCAAAAACTGACTTCAAAAAATGACTTCAAAAAATGACTTCAAAAATGACTTCAAAAAATGACTTCAAAAAATGACTTCAAAATTACTTCAAGTATCTTTATAAATCTCTGGGGTTTGGTTGTCCCTTTTGGTTACAACCAACTGAAACTGTCTGAAACTGAAAATGGAACTTGAAACTGCTTCAAGTAACTCTATAACTCTATAAACTCTCTCTAAACTCTCTCTAAACTCTCTCTCTCTTAATTTGCAAGTCAATTCAATTCAGTAATTGACAAAAATTTTCAAACAAAAAATAAAAAAAATGTAAACAATATTTCACTCTGTTATTATTATGTTTGGTACATAAAAAAAATTATTCTATACTGAATATAACAGTGAAAATAACTCTGAAATTAACTTTCTTGAAATTAACTCTCTTTGAAATTAACTCTCTTTGAAATTAACTCTCCTTGAATTAACTCTCTTTGAAATTAACTTCTCTTACATTTAATTTCTCTTACATTTAATTTCTCTTACATTTAACTACTGTGAAAATTAGTTTCACTAAAAAAAAATGTATCACTGGTGTCTGAAATGTTCACTGTGTTTTGTGTTAAATTCTGGTTTGATACTCATTATTAACTGTTAATAATACTGACTTTTCAAGTGTTTATAAATTTCTTAAAAACAAACAAAATGTACTTAAAAAAATTTTCTATGGGGAAAATCCTTGAGACGTGTCCTGAAGACGTCTTGTTGGCTACTTCTTCTTGGATGAAAACTAGGCGTGGAGAACTTGGAGTCGTGACACACCGGTTCAAGGGTGGATGTTACGAACTAGAAGTCGTGACACGCCGGTCAACTGGTTTTATCCTGATGCAGGGTAATTTCTATCTTGGCCAAAGAGTGGCCTCTTCTTAAAATCTTCTTCTTCTTAAAGTAATCTCATCCTGATGCAGGGTAATTTCTATTCTTGGCCAAAGAGTGGCCTCTTCTTAAAATCTTCTTCTTAAAATAATCTTCTCATCCTGATGCAGGGTAATTTCTATTCTTGGCCAAAGAGTGGCCTCTTCTTAAAATCTTCTTCTTCTTAAAATAATCTTCTCATCCTGGTAAAGGGTCGCCAGCTTGTTAAAATCCTCTTCTTAAAATAATCTTAAAATCTTCTTCTAATCCTGGCATCCTGGCATGGGTCTGGGGTGTCCCGTATAGACGAGGCGTTCTTGTTAAGGGGCAAGGGGCCTCTGCCCCCCTCCCCGCAGCGAGGCTGCAGTCCAAAGAAGAGTCTCGTAATGAAATGCTAATCTGATGAAGTAGTTCAATGAAGTGGCAAATGAAGTGGCCAATGAAGAAGTGTATTGAAGTGGTGTATTTTTACAAATATACGTATAATATAACTTAAATGTTTGGGGGAGACAGTCGAAGGTTAAGTTCCCCCCCTTTTTTTTTAAACACATGATCAGATGTTTTAAATGATTGCAAATAAAAATTAAAAAAAATAAAATAAAAACTAATTTGTATTTTTTCGCCGAGTCTACATTTTTGAAGGCGATATCATTTCGTGATAGTACACAAGTACAAATTGAGTACACGACTGAGTACGTATTAATTTTGGTTCATTACAATTACGATTACAATTACCAATTAA
>JAJOZX010007597.1:110000-122500 GCA_023014485.1 Bathynomus jamesi
GTAGCGAAACAAAGTACAGCAGCGGTCAATAAGGCGAACAAAGTATTAGGTTTTATAGCTCGAAATTTTGAGTACAAATCGCGCGATATTATAGTTCCACTTTATAATCATTAGTTAGACCCCATTTGGAGTACGCGGTCCAATTTTGGAATCCGCATATGCGCAAAGATATAGACAAAATCGAAAGAGTTCAAAGACGAACAACTAAGATGATTCCGTCGCTTAGGTCAAATTCGTACGAGGATAGGCTTAAGGAATTAAAATTGAAAACACTCGAGACTAGGGTTAAGGGTGATCTAATCCAGGTTTTCAAAATTATGAATGGGTTCGATAACGTAGATAGAGATAGCTTTTTCGAAATATCTCAATATAATAGACTAGAAATAACGGGTGTAAGTTGACAAGTAGAAGGTTCGAGACAGCAGTTGCGAAAAACTTTTTTACGCATAGAATAGTAAATAGCTGGAATAGTTTGCCTGTAGAAGTAATTAGTAGCACGTCTATAAACATGTTTAAAATCGATTAGACTCATATGTTGACAGAAAGGGTATAGTTTAAGGTAATAAAATTAAGGCTTTCTGGGATAGATCCCACAGCTCAACACAGGTGTTGTGGGATATAGGAGGCAGCGTCTTGGGTTAGGGGATACTCTCTGTCCTTACACACCCCATTTAAAGAGATTCCTCTGCCGAGCGGTGCCCCCCATAGTACTGTGAGGTATTGAAAAACTCATGATCTTCACTTGCCCAACAAACACCTTTAAATGGGAGACCCAGAATGGGTGCACACACATTTCTACATTACTGTACAGTCTTTACAGCCACACCTACACTTTTCCTCGTAAGTGTATATATTGTAATGTATATGGTTGTAAATTTTGACTTAGTCCGCAATCGATATGGACCGTGACTTGATGGATACCGTAAAGAAATTGACTGGATTCTTTGGATCTGATATATTTGCATGTCCGTTATAAATAGATATAGAGTGTAACATATTTGTGGAGAGTAGTCTATTATGACTTGATCCTCTTGATCAAGAGATTCTATCTTTAGTTTTAAATCGATAATTAATTAGTTTTAAATTGATAATTATTTAGTTTCGTAAAAATTCGTCGTTGCCAATTTACCGGCAGTTTTTACATAAATTTCTTATGTTCTTGTGGTTCGGAACCCACGTAAAATTGTAGGTCCCCTCCGCCACCACGGAGAACATACACAATACACGATTACGAACACAGTTAGGTAGACCAGCCATGAGTGGATCCTAAGGTTTTTGTTGGTCTGAAACATTATAACATTATAACATATATACACCGATATATATATATATATATATATATAATATATATATATATATATATATACATATATATATACACATACATATATATATATATATATTATATATATATACATACATATATATACACACACATTTATATATATATATATATATACACATACATACACATATATATATACACATACATACATATATATATATATATATATACACATATATATATATATATACATATATATATATACATACATACCATATATATATATATATACAATATATATATATATACACATTAGGGTGTCTCTTATTTTCGAAGTGTTGATTTTTTTAGGTTGCGCCCCCTCAACCAGTTCCATTGGTTGAAAAAACTTCACATATAAAAGTGTTTTTGGATTGAACAATTTTTAGAGGTCGCCCCCGCTTATTAATTTCATAAAATATAGCTATTATTTATGCAATTAATATTTGAAATTACTCGCAGTTGTCAAGTATACTAAACATATGTTTTTAATTAATTAATCATCATATTTATGATGAATTCAATTAAATGAATATATTCTATTTGCTCGGATTACAGTACAGTAGATGATATTAAAGGCTCAAAGCTGCCCCCATATATGCAAGCTTTTGGTTATTTTATGCACCTCCACAGAGAGAAAAACATGACAATCCGCGATGCTCTGCGTCAATCTATTCGAGCCACAATAGTTATCTGGGATAAGGCCAATATTCCTACTCAGCAGGAACCTCGTGCCATGAAGAAGTAGAGAATTTCTTTAACGAATGGACTTGCTTAAAGAAGCATGCTTCCAGAACAAGCCAGAGCCATAAAACCAAGGAGGCTGATTTTGTAGAGCGATTGGAAGATCTCTTTGACATCGCCCATGGAGACGCTGAGAAGCTGATCAAGAATCGTGAGGACTGGGAGTTCCTTCAACTGCAAAGACAAAAAGGTCGTCCTGGCTCAATCGGTGGTGTGGACACTGTACATCTTCACCGCACAAAAAATGCAGTCAAACGGTTGGAAGCTGAGGCAGAGAGAAAAAGAAAGTCAGAATCTTTGATGGAGGCGTCTACTAGTCAAGTTGTACTGGCTTCTTCCACATCTTCCAGCAACACTGATGAAAGTGAGAATGAGGAGGAGGAGCCCAAAGGAGCTTGTGCTTTACCAAAATATAAGAAAAAACGAGGCATGAAAAACATCATGACTATTCAGATGTCTGCTGCCCTGGATCGTACACAAATTTCCTCTAGAAAGGTAACATTTATCCTCGCAGAGGCAGCTAAAAGCTTTGGTTTGGACGCTTCAGATTACAACATAAACCAACATTCTATCCATCGCCTTCGAAATAAGAACCGAGCTCGTCATGCTAAAGAACTTAAGGAGCATTTCCATGGAGAATGTTCTATGACAGTCCACTGGGATGGCAAGATGATGGAGGACCTCACCTCGCACAAGCACATTGATCGCCTCCCAGTACTTGTGTCAGGACCTGGTGTTGAACCGCTGCTTGGTGTCCCCAAAATCCCAAACTCAACTGGAGAAGCACAAGCTGAAGCCGTCTTTAACTGCTTGAATGAATGGGGAATTTCAGAGAGAGTAAAAGCAATTTGTTTCGATACAACAGCTTCAAACACGGGTCAATATAGTGGAGCCTGTGCTCTCATCGAAGCAAAATTGGGACATGATGTTTTGTACTTGCCTTGTAGACACCATGTTTTAGATTTATTGTTGGGAGCTGCATTTGAAGCAACATTGGGATCTACATCAACTGGTCCAGAGATATTGATCTTTAAGCGTTTTCGTGACAATTGGACTTCTGTTGATCAAAGCCAGTTCCAAACAGGTGAGACAGACACGATTACTAAAGAAGCAATTATTCAGTCAAAAACTGAACTAATTCAGTTTGCTAGATCCCAGGCACCTATGCTACGGGATGACTATCAAGAACTTTTGGATCTCTCCATCATCTTTCTTGGAGGTGTCCCCAATAAAGGCATCAAGTTTCGTGCACCAGGTGCCATGCATCGAGCTCGCTGGATGTCCAAAGCGCTCTATTCTATCAAGATGTGGCTTTTTCGAAACCAGTTCAAGATGACTAAGACTGAAGAACGAGGAATTCGAGATCTTTCCCTTTTTTCTGTTGTCATCTATATGAAGGCTTGGACAACATCCTCACTCCCTATTGAAACCCCATTTAATGACTGGCTCCTTATGAGGTCATTGATTAATTATCCTAACAAAAAGATTTCTGATGCAACTAAAAAAAGCTCTCTAACCACTTATGGTACCTGTCTGAAGAAGCAGTTGGTCTTGCTTTCATTGATGAGCGAATTACTACAGATGTAAAGAAACGCATGGTAAAGGCATTAGAAGATGAGTCCACTGATAGACCACCCAAGCGTCCTCGGATTCCTGAATCGAACTTCTGCTCTGGTGAAGGACTACACCAACTTGTTACAAGAAATACTAGAGAATTCTTTACTAAGCTGAATTTGCCAGAAGGATTTCTGAACAAGGCACCCAGCACTTGGACATCCAACTGTGAATATTTAAGGGCCAGAGCTATTGTTGCAGCTCTATCTGTTGTAAATGACCGGGCAGAACGTGCAGTAGCTTTAGTTCAAGAGCTGAATAAGAAATTGACAGTGGGGGAAGAGCAGCTCCAGTTCCTGCTCCAAATTGTTGCAAAACACCGCCAGAGTCACCCAGTTCCATCAAAAACTGTTCTTCTCAAAAAATAACCATCAATGAGGTCGCACCTTAAAATACACCATATAATCATTGTATATTAAATAAATGTTGTATAAGGAAATAATGCTAATTAAAGTAATTAAAGTATGTAAATAGCACTGGCATTTTGAATTTATCTCTATATAATAAACTAATGGGTTTTTTTTTGTAGCAATGCTTCATTGCTGATTGTATATAAAAAAAGAGCCAGGAAGGATTTTGGATAGGAGAAAAAGGATTGGGATAAAGAAGGATTGAGGACCAAAGGATGGATTATAACAACATCAAGGATAGGTTAGAAAAGGATCAATGATAAATAAGAAGGCCTATACTTATAAAAACGAATCAAACTAAAAAAAGAAGGAAGGAATTATGTGTATAATGAGCATAATCATATGTCAGGAGCTATTATGCCATGGTCACCAGTATAAAAGAGCGTTCTGCACACGAGGGTTCGATTCCCGGGCGGTTCACCTCATTTTTCATTTGTTCGTTATTTCTCTTCCTCGTGTGCAGAACGCTCCTCTATACTTACGTCGTTTCTATACATTAATATACTGCGTGGTCATTGCAGTTAAATGTACAAATTTAGGGTGGATCGATTTTACATTTTTTTCGATTCCCATATTCTAATAGAGACAAAAATTTGCGCATGCATGAGAAAATAGCCTCTGCAAAATCTTAGCTTAATAGGTAATCATCTTCTGCCCCCGGCAGAGCGATGAAATCATATTTTAGTAGTCAAAAACGTATTTTTCTTATAATTTTAAAATATTTCAATATGCATCAAAATTATTCCTAATAACTATAAAGTCGATGAAAAAGACCTCATATGATCGTTTTCCCAAGCGCGTTGTCCTACGTTAATATCTTTTGCCTCCGGCAACAACGTCAAATGTTGAAAAAATAGGTAATTTATATACATATTTTCAGATCAGCTCTTTGTCTTAAATAATGCATTTATATATTTCCCATAGCATTTATATCGTTGCTTAGGCATGAAATAACACACACGCAAAATTTTATGACTCTAGAGTAATATCTTCTGTCCCCGAGAAAAGTCTAAATGTGGATTATAATTACGTTAATGCGATGTTATAAGTACGATAAGTACTAAGTACAGCTAAGTACAGCTCCTCGCTTGCTAATTTTATAAAATTAGCAACCCAGAACTCACCACGAGGAGGTGGCTGTACGTAGAGTTCCACCCTATCCAGCCCCAACCACCTTTCCTTTGGCTGCATGTCGATTTACATACGGTAATCTTTCTTAGAATCAAATCGTGGAATTTTTGTTCGGGAGTGAAGACGGGAGCGGATGAATCCGTCCCTCTCTTCTATTCCACTTACACTGGCAGAGGCTTCGGTTACTAATTTGATGAGTCTCTCGACCGCTTGAGTATGACAAGGGAATAGTGGGATCAGTCCATCAGGCTGGTCTCCCGTCTCAACAAACTCTTTTATTCGGGTATCAGGTATTGTTTTTGTAACGGGGGGGTTCGGTCACCTCAGCCGTTTGCCAGTTGATCATTTCGTAATAGTTTTGACTATCGTAGAGCAGCTCAGGCATAGCGAAGGCTCGAATTTCCCCCGCTGGTGATTGTTTTGATCGTGCTTTTAATATTCTTCTCCATCCCAATTCTCTTATGTGTTGCTCATCGGCATGTAGCATGGAGATCAAAATATTTTCTGGGTGAGCAAAGAAAGAATTTCTACGGAGGACTTTGTTGGCGATTGTCTTAGATCTTTGAGGCATGGTCTGAGAGAGACGCATCATTTCGAAAAAATGTTTTGCGCCCTCAGTGAAACGAGTTTTTCTTTATCTTAAACCAAATTGGTGCGTAAACTGTCATAATGAATCGCACAATTTCGTTGAAGGTGCTGGAGGGTTCACTGGTTGAAACATAGAGGCGCAGAAATCTATTTGCTGTTGTCGGCCACCTGGAATGCGCCATCTTACCTGGATTTCGAGCCGCGAGAGCTGAAGAGCAGCTACCGCTCGACACTGCTCTGTAGATGCCTAACAAATATTTTTGGTCAGTGCTCAACTCGGCATCATCTATGTCAATGTCGGGAGATGGAATGGCATCGAATTCTGTAATTGGAAGTTTTTCGCAGTCGTTCAGTTGTTTTCCAACTGGTGGTCCAGTAAAGCCCATTGGCCCAGTTGTTTTGCCGTCCAAGTCTTGAATGAGGTGTCGCAGTGATAATTCATTACCGTGTAATAGGCATATGATCCACTGAACTGGCCTTTGTAATTTCATTTCAATCATACGAATGGCTCCACCCTTTCGACCCGTGTTCACTGCGGTATCATCACAGCCGATAGCCACAATGTCGTCCGTGATAATATTGTTAGTCTCTAGAAAGTTGATGATACCTGATGTTATTGCAGTGGCAGAACCTGATGCAACGATATAAATGCTATGGGAAATATATAAATGCATTATTTAAGACAAAGAGCCGATCTGAAAATATGTATATAAATTACCTATTTTTTCAACATTTGACGTTGTTGCCGGGGCAAAAGATATTAACGTAGGACAACGCGCTTGGAAAAACGATCATATGGGGTCTTTTTCAGCGACTTTATAGTTATTAGGAATAATTTTGATGCATATTGAAATATTTTAAAAATTATAAGAAAAATACGTTTTTGACTACTAAAATATGATTTTCATCGCTCTGCCGGGGGCAGAAGATGATTACCTATTAAGCTAAGATTTTGCAGAAGATATTTTCTCATGCATGCGCAAGGTTTTGTCTCTATTAGAATATGGAAATCGAAAGAATTGTAAAATCGATCCACCTACTGAGTACGTATTAATTTTGGTTCATTACAATTACGATTACAATTATGGATTACTTCATATTCACTTATTGTTTAATTACACTTCCATTTTAAAGTACATTCTTACATTACCGTATATATTAAATCATTACATTTAATTACAGTTTCATTAAAGTACATTACGTTATATTAAATTAAAGTATTACAGTTAATTACAATTAAACAGTTACTATAACTTTGTTTTGTTTTTACAGTGTTTCATATTAATAGACAATTAAGATGTTTAGAAATATAATACAACGTACATGGCACACATGATATAGATTTATATACATAATATGTTATAATATGTTTAACATGTTATAAATTTGAAATCAGAGCGAACGGAGATATTTTATCTTTGAGCCGTTCGAATCTGTCGTCGTGAGCGGAATTCGTTCTTAGTAAGCATTTATGAATATCTTGAGGGGTGAACGCACTTGAAAAAAAATAATAAAAAAACAATACGAGAACGTATTTTTGCGTTTTCGAACGAATGAGAAAAAATGAATATTTAATAAAATTTATATAGGATAATGATCAAGATAAGATATGGACGTATGGGGGCGGGAGATATGGTCGAATAATAGTTATATTTATACTACATAACATATAAATAATGACTTCTATAGAGTGTTTCGTCCTTAGTAAGATGTTAAAGAATTTTCATACATTGAATACTAGATATATGATGAAGGGAAAATGTGACGTCATAGTTATTGAATTTTTACGTATAGTACAAATCATTATTAGGAAGATTTACAAGAACGAATTAGAGACAAAGAGTTTGTAGTAATGACTAAGAAGTACAACTACGGGTTCCAATCCTGTTACATGCAATGTGTATGCATAATCTAGGGTCGAGGGTGAGATGCAAGACAATTCATAATTAATTATAATAACTTCTATAACAAATGGAAAATGGATACGACTAAACCATAGATATGGTAGATCGTAGGGTTGACACGAACAAGAATAGGAAGCTACAAGTAAAATTATTATCCAAACTCGCGTTAAGCGATTTTGGTTCTTATGTAAAAATGGACATTCGAACATAAAAACTATACGAACATAAGTACTGCATGAAGACAATGAATCCATATAATGATGGTATAGGAATTGTTCATTGTTCACTTTTTACAGTATTTCCCCCCCTAAAATGGTATTAATACAATAATAATTCAATTAATACAATACAATTGAGAAAATAACATCTAACGAATTCAAATTAGATGATGACGAATTTTTTTCTTTACATTACAAATTTTTATACAGAACAAGTGTTATTATATAATATAAAAGAATTCAAAGATTAATACTTTAATTTAGACAAACAATTAAGTTAGAAAAAGAACGATATTGTTAAATTGTTTTTTTTTTTTTAATTTTTTTTTTTCTGTGGGGAAAATTACATTCATAATGAATAGGTAAAAGGGAAAAACATAAATTTTAAAGTTCATGGATTTTTCGATGCTTCCATGATAGTACAATTGATAAACTAATTTTTATTGACTAGTGTAGGTAAAATAAAATTACGTAATCGATGATGTATAGACCTGTGGTCTAGTGTGTATTTGGGTGTATTAGGTGCAAAGTGTGTATTTTACAATTTCGAGGGACAGATTAGCTGATAGGATTGTTCAAGTAACTGAATAAATGCATGAGCAAGATATATTAGAAAGCAAAAATGATTAAGACTAAATAGCATAGTTGGCACTTACGTAATGAAATAGTTTTATTGTGATATTCAATGATTTTAGCATAAGGTTTGTATGTATCTAGTATATATAGTGTGCATACATGCGTGTGTATGTGTAGGGATTTGGAAGGTTTTTGAATGAACAAAGTTTAAAAATAATGTATAATAATTTAAGATGGGTTTAGGGTTATAAAATCTTTTAAGTTTAAGTCAATTATCGTTATTGTTATTATTATTATTATTATTATTATTATTATCATTATTATTATTACAAAATTCTTTAAGCTCAAGGTCAATTATTATAAAATCTAATTACAGGTAAATTTTTCATTAAAAATTATTTTTATATAATAAAAAAAATATTAAAAAGGTTTAATAATTTTTGCATGTTAAGTAGAAAAATTATACTCTTTCGTTGAATGTTGAAAGAATTTGAATTATTTGATTTTTTTAATCTGAAAACTTGTTTGCATATAGACAAATACATCTGTTTTATTGTGTAGAAGTTTTATTAAAAATTAAATGACTGAAATTTAGGGTATGTGCGGTCATACGGGTAAATTTCCCGATCGTACAGAGCAGGATAAATTAGGTACATGATCGATTAATTGTTACGCTATTTCTGTCATCATATAATCAAAATAATTATAAAACTCGTTAAAAACTTTTGTAAAAACGGTTTTGGTCGACACTGGGTTCAACTGGGGATGGGGTGTTAAAATAAAAATAAAATAAAAAACAAAGTTTGGAGTACTACATTCGGGGGAATTGAGTGACTAAGCGGGGGATATAAGTCTGAAATTGACAATAAGTCTTTCGTGAGCAGTTTGCTCTTTAAAAAAAGATTGCTTGTCACACTACTTCGAACAAAAATTAAAAAAAGTTGAAACAAAACGGAGGGACGGCATGTTCCTCAGCATAGTAATTTAAAAGGAGTGATTGGGACAAGATTGATTAATTAATTATTACACAACTATTATTATCACGTATACATTACAATGATTATCAAAGTCATTACAAACAATTGTAAAAACGGTTTTGTTACAAATAATAAATTACATGACTATATATTTATATACGTAACAATGCATGAAAAAGAAAAGACAAATCGGTCAATTTCCTTCTCACAAACACCAAAAAAAGGTTAACTAAAGACGCAAACCGGTCAATTCTGGTTGAATTTAATTATCTTTTACAACACAAAAAAAGATTGAATTAAATTCTTAACTTACATTTTTCTTAAATTAAATTCTCTTAAATTACAAAGAAAAAGTTGAATTCAATTGACTACATTGAAAACTAACTTGGGGCTCGAAATAAAAATGACTTGGGACTTGGAATACTTGGGACTCGGAATACTTGGGACTCGGAATAAAACTGACTTCGAATATAACTGACTTCGAATATAACTGACTTCGAATATAACTGACTTCGAATATAACTGACTTCGAATAAAACTGACTTCGAATAAAACTAACTTCGAATAAAACTGACTTCGAATATAACTGACTTCGAATACTTCTGAAATCTCTGGGGCGGTTGTCCCTCTTGGATGCAACCTTCTGAAACTGAAAACTGATTTGCAACTAAAACTGACTCGAAACTACTTCGAGTGTCCTTATAAATCTCTGGGGTTTGGTTGTCCCTCTTGGATGCAACCAACCGAAACTGAAAACTGATTTGAAATTAACTGAAAATGGAAAATGACTGCACTTGATCTCTATTCAAGTGGAGACGATTAACCTCTGTTTTGGTTGACCCTCTTGGTGCAACCGACTTACTTGAAATGCAATCAAGTATCTCTATAACTTAAACTGTCTAACTTGAAATTAACTGAAAATGGAAAATGACTGCACTCGATCTTTATGAAGTGGAGACGATTAACCTCTGTTTTGGTTGACCCTCTTGGTGCAACCTTCTGACTTCAACAACTGACTTAAAAAAAATGACTTCAAAAATTACTTCAAAAAAATGACTTCAAAATTACTTCAAGTATCTCTCTAAATCTATAAACTCTGTAAACTCTCTCTCTTAATTTGCAAGTCAATTCAATTCAGTAATTGAAAAAAATTTGCAAACAAAAATATAAAATGTAAAAACATTTCACTCGAATGTACGGGAAGGTATATAAAATAAAATTATTCTATACTGAATATAACAGTGAAAATAACTCTCTTGAAATTAACTCTCTTGAAATTAACTCTCTTGAAATTACTGTTTCAATAAAAACAAATGTATCACTGGTGTCTGAAGTGTTCACTGTGTTTTGTGTTAAATTCTGGCTCCATACTAAATATTAACTGTTAATAATACTGACTTTTCAAGTGTTTATAAATTTATAAAAAAACAAACTCTGTACTTAACAAAATTTTCTATGGGGAAATCCTCCGAGACGTGTCCTGAAGACGTCTTCCTGGCAACTTCTTCTTGGATGAAAACTAGGCGTGGAGAACTTGGAGTCGTGACACACCGGTTCAAGGGTGGATGTTACGAACAAGAAGTCGTGACACGCCGGTCAACTGGTTTTATCCTGATGCAGGGTAATTTCTATCTTGGCCAAAGAGTGGCCTCTTGTTAAAATCTTCTTGTTAAAATCTTCTTGTTAAAATCTTCTTCTAAAAATCTTTTTCTTATCCTGGTAAAGGGTCGCCACAATGTTAGACCTCATATCTTCTTCTTATCCTGGCTATAGGGTCGCCAGTTTGTTATCCTCCTTCTTCTATGTCCCTCTGGGGTGCTTCGTATCGACGAGGCGTTCTTGTTGTGAGGCAAGGGGGCTCTGCCCCCTCCCTCGCAGCGAGGCTGCTAACAAGGAAGTCCTAATGAAGTGCTATAAAATGAAGTGACTTGATGAAGAAGTCTAATGAAGAAGTGCTGTAATTTTACAAGTACATGTATAATATAAACCTAAATGTTGGGGGACGACAGTTGAAGGTTAAGTTCCCCCCCTTTTAAACACATGATCAGATGGTTTGAAAAATTTCAACTAAAAATAATAAAAAAATAAAAATAAAAACTAATCGTATATTTTTGCCGAATCTTCATTTCTGAAGGCGATATCATTTCGTAATAGTACACATAAGTACAAATTAAGTACACGACTGAGTACTAGGGTGGATCGATTTTACATTTTATTCGATTTCCATATTCTAATAGAGACAAAACCTTGCGCATGCATGAGAAAATAGCCTCTGCAAAATCTTAGCTTAATAGGTAATCATCTTCTGTCCCCGGCAGAGCGATGAAAATCATATTTTAGTAGTCAAAAACGTATTTTTCTTATAATTTTTAAAATATTTCAATATGCATCAAAATTATTCCTAATAACTATAAAGTCGATGAAAAAGACCTCATATGATCGTTTTTCCAAGCGCGTTGTCCTACGTTAATATCTTTTGCCCCGGCAACAACGTCAAATGTTGAAAAAATAGGTAATTTATATACATATTTCAGATCGGCTCTTTGTCTTAAATAATGCATTTATGTATTTCCCATAGCATTTATATCGTTGCTTAGGCATGAAATAACACACACGCAAAATTTTATGACTCTAGAGTAATATCTTCTGTCCCGAGAAAAGTCTAAATGTGGATTATAATTACGTTAATGCGATGTTATAAGTACGATAAGTACTAAGTACAGCTAAGTACAGCTCCTCGCTTGCTAATTTTATAAAATTAGCAACCCAGAACTCACCACGAGGAGGTGGCTGTACGTAGAGTTCCACCCTATCCAGCCCCAACCACCCTTCCTTTGGCTGCATGTCGATTTACATACGGTAATCTTTCTTAGAATCAAATCGTGGAATTTTTGTTCGGGAGTGAAGACGGGAGCGGATGAATCCGTCCCTCTCTTCTATTCCACTTACACTGGCAGAGGCTTCGGTTACTAATTTGATGAGTCTCTCGACCGCTTGAGTATGACAAGGGAATA
>JAJOZX010007597.1:127500-135000 GCA_023014485.1 Bathynomus jamesi
GGAAAGAGTGATTTTTCCATGGGCTAGCTGGGTTGCACGCAAAACCTTGGAATGAATCGTAGTTATTCGTTGTAAGTATTTATCGATTAGGGTTACTTGTATGTTCATTATCTCTATTAATTCTAGATATCGTTTGTGTTTTTGTATTGAGCTAACATGGATTCAAGGTATGTGAATCTGTCCGAAAGGGAGTGAAGGAAGCGATTGTTTTCGTGTAATGACCTAATAGTTTGTTCTAACATGTGTCCATTATATTGTCGATTTCGCGCGAAGAGATTCAATTTAAGTTCAATTCTTTTAATATCTTCTTCGGTCGCTAATCCGAATAAACCTTTGAACAGTTTCCCTCCTATATCTATCAGTCCCCTTTTACTTCTTTGGTTAAAGTTTTCTGAATTTTTAGTTTCAGTTTGTATCCATGGTAAGGCTAGTATTTCTGATAGGGCGCGTGCTGTAGTTTGAATATTTTCGAGGGTATTTTCTAACAGAACGCGACTAATCTGATCTTTTCCTTGGAAAGAATTTGGACTTTACTTTTAAACGTTTTTAATTGGGTTTGTATCTGAAGGAGATTGATTTTAATTCTAGCAGGGGGTTGCAAATTTATATAAAGGTCTGCGTGCCCTTTCAAAAATTTACCTTCTGCAAGTTTTTCTATAACAACTCCGGTAGAAATTCTAATGCTAGGTCTACAAGAGTAAATAATTTGGAAAATTATAAGGGGGACAATTTTATTCATTTCTACGCCTTAAGTTATACGGAGCTGGGGGTAGTTGTGTGGATACTTGTGTGGATACTTGTGTTTGTGGGCGAAGGGGTCGGCCTCGTTTTGGTGGCAATGGGGGTCGACCGTTGAGCTCGGATTCTGAGTGGGTTCGTTTCTTATGTGAAGGTTCTAGTTCACGTGGGTGATGCATTTGCGGGCGGTATGTAGGGTCCGTGCGTCGATCATCAATCGGCGAGGGTGGTGACAGAGGAGATGGTGGAGTTGGAGGAGATGGTGGAGTTCCACTGAGTGATCCTCTCGAAGGGGTTTCTCCAGGGTCTGGGTCCGATGGGACGCTTGGCTCTGGGGCCTCCTCTTGTTCAGAGATTGCCTCGAGTATGGTGGTATTACGAGGTACCAATCTTCGTCATGGGTAGCGGTTCCCGCGGTGACCACTTCAGTTTTTTATCCCTGCCCGATTTGTTAATATCTTGACCTTTTGAAGGATAGGCGGCTCGAACGCCTGGCAGCTGTTTTTTGGGAAGGTGTTGTTCGGAAGCTATCTTCAAATTGTCAGCGTGAATGATCTTTAGTTTGGAATGATCCCGGAGGTCGAGGATTTCATAACGATTTTTTCCGAGGTTTTTCATAATCCTATATGGGCCATCCCACTTTGGGTATAATTTGCGATGAGCACCTGGCGGTTTCACGCTCTTCAGATAACATCGCATACCGACGATTATAGTCCGTTGACGGGGATGACGACTATGTTGCTCTTGCTCCATCTGTTGGTTTCGTTGGTCGAGGGCATAGCGGATTATGTCAAAAATCTTGAAAGATCGTTCAGCTAGTTGCTGATTTGCTTCTGCCATTTCGGAAGATGTTAGGACTGCCGGGTCGGTTTGGTCGGGCAAATCAAAAGGTAGACGCTTGTCGTAGTGATAGAACGAAATGAGGGGTGTCCCCGATGGACACATTATAGCCATTGTTGATGGCTGTTTGTACCATGGGAAGGGAATCATCCCATGTACGGGAGGATGCATCGACAACGTGGCGCAGGGCTTGCAAGATCTTTCGATTGTGCCTTTCCACTAAGCCGTTTGCCTGCGGATGGTATGCCACAATGTGTGTATTTTTAATTTTACACATGTTACAGAGTGACTCGAACAGTTTGGAAGTGAAACTAAGGGCGTTATCCGAGATTAGGATGGAAGGAGTGGTATGATTTTGGATGACGCGTTCCACTAGGGCTCTTGCCACAGTTTCCGAGGTCTGGTCTGGAATGGCGGCTACTTCGCTGTAACGCGAGAAGTGGTCCGTAAACACAATGATGTACTGATTTCCCTTTGATGTTTTGGGAAATGGTCCCAGTATATCCATTCCAGTTCTTTGCCAGGGCCTTTGGCATACTGGATATTTATGCATCGGAGCTGTGGATGGTACGTTGCCCTTATGCTTTAAACACGACGGACATTCGGCGATGTATTCTTGTACCTTTTGTTCATCTCGGGAAAGTGGTATCGCTCCAAAAGACTCTTGATGGTGCGATCCGGCCCCATGTGTCCATACAAAGGTGAGTCGTGACAAAGTCCAATGGCTATATCGACGAGATCCTTTGGTATCTCCACGAGGTCGTTTCCATCTTCGTTCCTGAAATGTACGAGCCCATCTTTGAGGTTGTACTGTTCTTTTACCTTCGATGGTTCCTTTTGTTCCAGGCGCGCCCGAAGGTTCTGGGTGTGTTGGTCCTGTTGTTGGGAGTATTGCAGACACTCGTAGTCGAACACAGGGAGAATTCCTATTTTATTCACTCGGGCGTCGGGCTTAAGTCTCGACAATCCGTCTGGAATAACTTGCAGTTTTCCCGGTTTGTATACGATTTTCGCTGCAAAGTCCTGAATCAACAGAGCCCATCTACTCAATCGTCCTTCAAGTAGCTTGTCCTTGAAGAGGTACGTGAGTGGCTTATGATCAGTCTTGATGGTTACATCGTAGCCATAGACGATATTTCGGAATTTTTTCAAAGCCCAATATACCGCTAGGGCCTCTCGGTCCGTAGTGGAATAATTCCGTTGAGGTGCAGAGAGAAGTTGACTGGCATAAGCAATGGGTAATTCCACACCGTCTACGTCCTGTAACAGGACGGCTCCTAGTCCATAGGAGGAAGCATCTGTGGCTATGATGAAGGGTCTTGTGTAATCAGGATATTGTAAAATGGGATGACAGGTTAGTTTATTAATTAAAGTTTCAAAGGCATGTTGGTGATCGGATTCCCAGTTAAATTTCGAATTTTTCTGGAACAAATTAGTAATGGGTTTAGCAATATTCGAAAATTGGGGGATAAAGTTCCGATAGAATCCGACAAAACCAATAAATGCACGGGCGTCGTCGATGGTCTTGGGTACAGGGTACCTTTCCAGGGCTTCGAGTTTGGCTGGATCAGGTTTAATTCCTGTGGACGAGAGTAGGAATCCTAGGTATACCAGGGATTCTTGTAAAAAATTGCACTTTGCAAGCTTCAGTTTAAGGTGTGCTTTTCTCAAGTGTGATAGCACATTCTGAAGGCGTTGAAAGTGTGTTTTTATGTCCGAACTGTAGACGATAATATCGTCAAGATAAACGAGAGCTTCGACACCTAATAGGTCGGAAAGGACTATATTCATCAACCTAGAGAAATTAGCAGGCCCATTTCGGACTCCGAAAGGTAAAACCTGGAATTCGTAATGGCCTCGGTTAGTGGAGAAAGCAGTCAATGCCCGAGATTCGGGACTGACCTCCATTTGCCAATAACCCGATGCTAAATCGAGGGATGAAAAGAAGTTCGCTTTCCCTACGTTCAGAATTGTTTCCTGCATGTTTGGAATCGGGAAACGGTCTGGGATGGTAATGTTGTTCAGGCGTCTAAAATCTATACAAGGGCGAGATGTTCCGTCCTTTTTGGAGACGAGAATCAGGAGCGGACCAGGGACTAGCTGAAGGCTGAATGACATCCTGCTCCAACATGTCCTTGATGTGTTCCTCAATAGTGTGACTAACTGGGAATGTGGAACCCGATAGGGAGGAATGAAAATGGGTTTGGAATTGGGTTCCAACTTGATTTCAAAAGGGACCAAATTAGTTCGGCCCAGAGGATCTCCTTTTAGGGCAATCACATCTCTATTTCTTATCAGGAAATCGAGAAGTGATTCCATTAGTTTGGGATCCTGTAAAGCTGGTGACTCCTGAAGGGAGTGCTCCAGACATTTCTTATATTCTTCTTTTAATACTGAAGGATTTAATTCTAAGGAACTGGAAACACGATTTATCATACTGATGGGGAAATCTGAATCTACTTCTACTGTGGAAACAGTTCCTATTTTCTGATTTGAAGTTAATTCTATAGGACTTTCTCCTTTGTTTAAACAAACAACAGGGATAGCTGAATTCTGACTCTGACTAAGGACTTGGGCAATAAGAACATCTCTTTTGAAATTACTTTTCTCTGTAATCAGAGTACGCTCTGACTCTAATAATTTTCCTTGACTGTTAACTACTTTTGCTAGGAAACAAATCTTCTCATAAGGTGCTACTGTTATATGCTCGGTAGGGCATATGAAAAATTGTGAATCTGATTCTGGTTCGGCGACTAAAATTTGCCTTATTGGCTGAACTGAAGCTGGCTGACTGGAAACTGGCTGACTGGAAACTGGCTGACTGGAAACTGGCTGACTGGAAACTGGCTGACTGGAAACTGGCTGACTGGAAACTGACTGACTGGAAACTGACTGTCTGGAAACTGACTGACTGAAAACTGGCTGTGTTGATCCAACTGGATTCAACAACTGGAACTGATTACCCTGGGGTCTGATTTCTGGAGCGGTTGTCCCTCTGGATGCAACCGGCTGACTTGATCTGCTATCAAGTGGAAGGGGTTTCCTATTTCTTTCGGAAATCTGAACTGAGCTAAGTCTATTAGCATTAAGTTGTCTGTCATTCTCGCGGAGATGGTGTGTCCTATTTCGACACTTTACTAACTTTCCGGCTGGGTAAATCTCCCATTGATTCCGGTTAAAAAAATCCATACCTAGTAGGATGTCTGTCTGAAAGGTGGCGACTGTGTCCACTATACAACATTTCGCGGGGTATACCGCGTTTCCAACTTCTAAATATAACTCAATTTCTCCATATGTGGGTATGGGTGTGCCCGTAACTCCTCTGAGTTGGCAGGATGGTGCCTTAAGTTCATATTTGTAATTTGTACTCTCTAGTAATTCATCTACACATTGTTTCTTAATTAACGTCGCGTGTGCTCCTGTATCTAGGAGAGCAGTTAATCTTGGTTATCGGTGCTACAATTTATTATTAAATCTAGGAGGTCCGCACCTATTATCCTGATGGGGAGTTTGTGTGCGTATCTGGGCTCATTACTGTAATTTAGGAGGGGGAGGTTGAACTGCCGCCTCCAATGTAGGGTCTAAAAAAGGGCTCGAATGGTCTTCTATGGGAGGACCTGGGTCATATTCTACGGGAATATCATACGCTGGAGGGTGTTCTTGAAAACTGTTCTCTGGGGAAAATGATTCCTCCCCGGGTACTTCTACGTACCGAACTAGTTGACCTTGCTGGTTGTATTGAGGTTTGTACATGGGGTAAGAGTGTGGTTGACCCTGTGGTCGTGATCTATTGGGTTGGTAGTTCGACTGAGGCTGGGAATGGACTGGTTTCTGGGGATTGGTTGACTTTTGGGATACGTTTTGGGAACGTGGTTGGTTTGGTTTCTGAAAGTGGGGTCTATACCCTGCAGGGGCTTTATCAGCACACTTTTGGCGATCGCCACGGCGATGACCATGTTCGTGACAGTGGGAGCAAT
The DNA here is from genome assembly GCA_023014485.1 of Bathynomus jamesi. Taxonomy (NCBI): domain Eukaryota; kingdom Metazoa; phylum Arthropoda; class Malacostraca; order Isopoda; family Cirolanidae; genus Bathynomus; species Bathynomus jamesi. Next base: position 133,056 of record JAJOZX010007597.1, read on the forward strand.
ACGAGGGGTAATTACATTGACTTATCATGTGCCCAAAACTATCGCAGTTAAAACACTGTGGAGGAGGGCGTGTATTCTGGGTTTGGGGGGCTTGTTTCTGGGGTGTTCCCTGCATTAGCCTCGATTTATATGGTTGTTGTTGTTGCTGTTGGTGTTGTGGCTGCTGCTGCTGAATATAATGTACAGGGGTTTCTCTACCCTTTCGGTAGTTTTGGTTTGCTAAATCGGGGTAATGTTCCCGTGTTTTGTTTATGGCTACACTTACAGGTTTGTCAACATTTAAAAACTCCTGAAACTTTTTTTTAGGTGCTCCGGGTAGGTTTTGGTAAATGGTTGTGGCTACTATTAGATTTCTTTGTTTCGAAGTGAAAGTTATGCCACATGCATTTTCTGCGGCCCGGAGGGCTTCTCCTACAAGTTTATGTGTACGTGTAATAAAATTGTTTAAATCTTCGTGTTCCTCTTTCTTCCATTTAGCTTGGAAGACTGCTTCTAATGTGGCTAAGGGTTGTGCAAGGGTTATTTCTTTAAAAAATTCTAATAAGTTTTGTTTAAAATCGTCCCATGTTGTAGCTTCGCTAATTGATGGGACGTAAGTGACTGTGTCATGAGCATTCCCTTCTTTCGGGTCAATAAATCTTTTTGCTTCTCTAATTTTTATATCATCATCGGTAATATTTTCGCGTAAGAAATGTTGCTCTAAAGATTCAACCCAAGGTCTTACGCGTGGTTCAACAAAACGATTATCTATGGTCCCCTTAAAAATTAAAACAGTATGAGGAAGGTTTACTAGTCTGCCTAAGTTAATGTATGCTGGGGCGGGGGTTTGAGACTGAGACATATTGGCTTGTGTGTTTGGGAGTATGTTTGAAGGGCGCGGGGTAGGTGGAAAAATGGGTGTAGGTAAATTTTCGATGTCAGAAAGCGCACCGTCTGAATCGCTCATATGTGAAGGTACTTATTAATGTGTTCTAATTAGGTCTGCTTGACCGATCTTAATTTATGGAATGATCACTTAAGGGGTTTTCCTAACTATACTATCTAAAAAAAATAAATGCACAACAATTTGCCTAACTCGGGGAAAATTTGAAAAGATTACAAACAAGATAATAATAAAAAAAATGTAAACAAAATTTCACTTGAATGTACGTGAAGGTATGGTAATACTATGTTTGGTACATTAAATAAAATTATACTATACTAACTAGAATAGTAAAAATAACTGAAAATAACTGTGAAAATAACTGAAAATAACTGAAAATAACTGTGAAAATAACTGAAAATAACTGTGAAAATAACTGTGACAATAATTCTGTGACAATATTGTTTTCAATAAAACAAAAATGTATCACTGGTGTCTGAAATGTTCACTCTGTTTTGTGTTAATTCTGGCTCAATATTAAATATTAACTGTTAATAATAATGACTTTTCAAATGTTTAGAAATTATTTTAAAAAAGAGTTTTGTACTTAACAAGATTCCTACGGCGAAATCCTTAGAGACGTGTCCTGAAGACGTGTCTTGCTGGCCACTTGTTCCTGGATGAAAACTAGGCGTGAAGAACTTGGAGTCGTGACGCACCGGTTCAAGGGTGGATGTAACGAACTAGAAGTCGTGACACGCCGGTCAACTGGGTGTTGGGTCTGGAAGACGAAGAATCCTGGAGTCGTGAAGATCCTGGTTAAACGGTCGCCAGTTGTTAACCCCTCCGTCTATGGCCCGTGTTGGTTCGAAGTCGACGGGGTTCTAGTTAGGTGGCAGCAACGGATGTGTGACTTGAAGTAGTTTTCTTCTATATTACTCTCCGAGTTCTTCTATAGTGGCTCGGAGGACTCTGATAGACTTACTCAAAATGCTGAAGATTCCGGATTCTTCTTATAGCGTATCCGGAAAGTTTAATGACTAAGTTCTTCTGAAGAGAGCAAGGCTCGAAGGATAAGGTAAA
>JAJOZX010007597.1:140000-212500 GCA_023014485.1 Bathynomus jamesi
TTCACTTAAAAACTGTAACAAATAATTGCCGAAATTGGGTAAATACACTATTTAAATTAAACGGTAGTTACAATGACACGTAAAAGAAAGAGAACACACCCGCATCGCACGACAACCAAACGACAACTGACGAACAAACACGCTTCGTTCGACTAAAGAATTATGCAAAAAATTGATTCATGGCATGCCGAAGCGTGTCGCAGCCATTATGGCAGCTAAGGTGGGTCAAACTAAGTACTAAACTATTGCTAAATAATGACCATGTATTCTTGTGTAGAAATAAATAACTTTTCAACGTTTAAAATTGGTTTAATTTAACATTTTATACCAAAAAATGAAATTTTAAAAAAATTCCTAATAATTTGGCCAGTACTGTATATGTATATATATATATATATATACACATACATATATATATATACACATACATATATATATATATATATATATATATATATATATATACACATACATATACATATATATATACACATACATATATATATACACACATACATATATATATATACTCATACATATATATATATATATATATATATATATATATATATATACACACATACATATATATATATATATATATATATATATATATATATATATATATATATATATATATATGTATGTATATATATATATATACATATATATATATATATATATATATATATATATATATATATATATATATATATATACACATAAATATAGATATATATAATAATATATATATATATATATTATATATATATATATATATATATATATATATATATACACATATATATATATATATATACATACATATATATATATATATATATATATATACACACAGATATATATATATATATATATATATATATACACACATACATATATATATATATATATGTTATCCCCTCCGTCTATGGCCCTGGGGGGTGGTTCGGATCGACGTGGGTTCTAGTTAGGAGGCAGCAACGGATATTTCATCCTCCTTCTTCTATGTCCCTCTGGGGTGTCTCGTATCGACGAGGCGTTCTTGTTAGAAGGCTGTTACAGATATTTCTTCTATAACATTCTAATTCTTTTCCGCCGGTCAAATGGTGGGTCGCCACTCTGTTAAACTCTTGGCTACAGACTCGCCAGACTGTTATGCTTCTTAAAATATTCTTCGAATCTTGGTAGTAGGGTCGCCAAATGTTTATCCTGGCTATAGGGTCTCCAGACTGTTAATTCTTCTCTTTTTATAATACTCTGATACTTTCTCTGATACTAAAATTATCGACTTTCCTTTTATAACTTATCGACTTAACTGACTAAGTTCTTCTGAAGAGAGCACGACTCGAAGGGGAAAATAAAAAGTTCTTTTACTCTAGTTTACTTCTAAAAATGTACAGGTAGTGCTCTGAATTTACAGGTGTAGAGGTTCGACCTCTCTCGACCATGGCTCAGGCCGAAATCTAAAAAGTTAAGGAGGCAAGGGGCCTCTGCTCCCTCCTTGCAGCGAGGCTGCTAACAAAAGAGGCTCGTAATGAAGGGCCGTAATGAAGTGCTATAATGAAGTGCCGTTCATTTTACAAATACATGTATAATATAAACCTCAATGTTTGGGGGAAGACAGTTGAAGGTTAAGTTTCCCCCTTTTAAACACATGATCAGATGTTTGAAAGATTCCAAATAAAAATAAAAAAAATAAAAATAAAAAACTAATTTGTATTTTTCGCCGAGTCTACATTTCTGAAGGCGATATAATTTCATAGTAGTACATAAGTACAAGTTGAGTACATGACTGAGTACGTATTAATTTTGGTTCATTACAATTACGATTACAATTATGGATTACTTCACATTCGCTTATGATTGTCCATTACAGTTCTATTAACGTACATTCTTACATTATATATTAAATGATTACATTTAATTACAGTTTCAATGAAGTACATTGCAAGGTATTATTAATTACAGTTTCATTAAAGTACATTACGTCGTTTACCATTCTTACAGTGTTTTTATATTTATATATGGTTATAATATATGGTTATAATATATGGTTATAATATATGGTTATTATATATGGTTATTATATATGGTTATTAGTACAACACAATTACATGGGCACATACGAGATAATTTATATACGACATAATATGTTATAACATGTTATAACATGTTATAAATTTGAAATCAGAGGGACAAGAGGTTTCACGTTTTCAGATGTTTGATTTATGCTGATTTGCGAATTGCGTACACTTGCATAAGCATTTATGAATATCTTGCGAGGGGTGAACGCACTTGAAAAAAAATAATAAAAAAACAATACGAGAACGTATTTGAGCGTTTTCGAAAGAATGCAAAAAAATTTGCATTTCACGAACGGAAATGAATATTTAATAAAATTGAAATACGATAATGGTCAAGATAAGATATGGACGTATGGGGGCGGGGGATATGGTCGAATAATAGTTATATTTATACTACATAACATATAAATAATGACTTCTATAGAGTGTACAGTTTTTATTATGATGATAAAGAATTTTCATACATTGCATACTAGAGATATAATGAAGGGAAATTAATGACGGGAAAATGTGACGTCATAGTTATTGAATTTGTACGTATAGTACAAATCATTATTAGGAAGATTTACAGAACGAATTAGAGACAAAGAGTGGGTATTAATGACTAAGAAGTACAACTACGGGTTCCAATCCTGTTATATGCAACGTGTATGCATAATCTAGGGACGAGGGTGAGATGCAAGACAATTCATAATTAATTATAATAACTTCTATAACAAATGGAAAATGGATACGACTAAACCATAGATATGGTAGATCGTAGGGTTGTGACACGAACAAAAATAGGAAGCCACAAGTAAAATTATTATCCAAACTCGCGTTAAGCGATTTTGGTTCTTATGTAAAAAATGAATATTGAATTATTCATTGTTCATTTTTACATTGCTCTCCCCTTTAAAAATGATATTTATACAATAATCTAACAGGGTACCATTAATACAATACAAATGAGAAAATAACTTCTTAACTACTTCAAGTTAGATGACGAATTTTTCTTTACATTACAAATTTATATACAGAACAAGTGTTATTGTATATATAAAAAAATTCAAAGATTAATACTTTAATTTAGACAAACATTTAAGTTAGACAAACAATGATATGGTTAAAATTTTTTACCAAATTTATTTTTTCTGTGGGATGAATTACATACATAATGAATAGTAGATAAAAGGGAAAAATATAAATTTAAAGTTCATGGATTTTCAAGGTTACCATGATAGTACAATTGATAAATTAATTTTATTGACTATTGTAGGTAAAAATAGAATTACGTAATGGATGATGTATAGACCTGTGGTCTAGTGTGTATTTTGTGTACTAGGTACAAAGTGTGTATCTTACAATTTCGAGGGACAGATTAGCCGATAGGATTGTTCAAGTAACTGAATAAATGCATGAGCAAGATATATTAGAAAGCAAAAATGATTAAGATTAAATTACATAGTTAGCACTTACGCGCAATGAAATATTTTATTGTGATATCCAATGATTTTAGCATAAGGTTTGTATATATAGTATATATATAGTGTGCATACATGCATTTTTATTGAATGTTGTAGGTACAAATCGAATTACGTAGTGGATGATGTATAGACCTGTGGTCAAATGTGTATTTATGTTTATTGGGTACAGATTGTAGTGGTTGGTGATACGTTCAAAAGGAGAAAGGGGATTTATAGTTGAATAGTTGAAGTTATACGTCAGTGTGCAGATGTATCTATAAATATTGGTAAGAAGCATCTGTAGATGAGTGAGTCGGTTCAATAGTATGTAGAATATGAGAGTAATTTGTTGATCCCGTGAAGAACTAGATCATTAGGGTTATTAGTGGATTAGGATTATATATATATATATATATATATATATATATATATATATATATATATATATATATATATATATACTTTAAGGAACAGATAAAATAACTTAATAAATGTATGAGCGAGAATTTATATATAGTAAGCAATAATTATGATGTATTATAATGATGATGTTTGCATACGAGTTTTAATGCAAAAGTGACTGGAGGGACGGAACGTAAATGAATTCGAATATGTGTCAAAAGTAATAAAATTCAATTAGGATTATAGATTTTACATAATTAATCAGTTACACGTATAAGGTAATTAAAAAAACGAACTTAGAGGACCTTACAATTAATGAAAGTAAATCTAGCGGTATTAAAAATTAAATGTTGAAGATGGAATTAAATTCGACTAGTAACATTCCTAGCTATATATGAACTATATAACCATTAATATTAACCAGAAGTATCGGTACGATAATTGAATTAAGAAAATTAAGAATACAAATTAAAAATATAAATCAATTATGCATTTGAATGAGCTAAACATAATTTTATAATATTCTAAAAAATATAAAAACACAACTTAACATAAATTGAGGTTATGTTCCATCGTACCAAAGAGGAATTAACCATGGTTGAACCATTTCTCTGGTTGACACAGTTCAACTGGGATTGGGGGTGTTAAAATAAAATAAAATAAAAAGACAAAGTTTGGAGTACTACATTCGGGGGAATTGAGTGACTAAGCGGGGGTTATAAGTCTGAAATTGACAATACGTCTTTCGTGAGCACTTTGCTCTTTAAAAAAAGATTGCTTGTCACACTACTTAAAAATTAAAAGAGTTCAACAAACGGAGGGACGGCATGTTCCTCATATACATTACAATAATTACCAAAATCGTTACAACCTTTGTAAAAACGGTTTTGTTACAAATAATAAATTACATAACTATATATTTATATAAGCAACAATGCATGAAAAGAAAAGACAAATCGGTCAATTTCCTTACAAACAAGAAAAAAGGTTAAACTAAAGACGCAACCCGGTCAATTCAGGTTGAATTAAATTCTTAAATTACAACAAAAAAAAAGGTTGAATTAAATTCTCTTATACAACAAAAAAGGTTGAATTAAATTCTTAAATTTAATTTTCTTAAATTAAATTCTCTTAAATTACAAAGAAAAAGTTGAATTCAATTGACTGCATTGAAATGACTTGGGACTTGAAAACTGACTTGGGACTCGAAAACTCGAATTGGGACTCGAAAACTCGACTTGGGACTCGAAAACTCGACTTGGGACTCGAAAACTCGACTTGGGCTCGAAAACTCGACTTGGGACTCGAAAACTCGACTTGGGACTTGAAACTTGAAATAAAACTGTCAGAGACTTGAACACTGTCAAGTATTCTGAAACTAACTTGAACTCTATCAAGTATTCTGAAATTAACTTGAACTCTATCAAGTATTCTGAAACTAACTTGAACTCTATCAAGTATTCTGAAACTAACTTGAACTCTATCAAGTATTCTGAAACTAACTTCAACTCTATCAAGTATTCTGAAACTAACTTGAACTCTATCAAGTATTCTGAAACTAACTTGAACTCTATCAAGTATTCTGAAACTAACTTGAACAACTCTATGAAGTATCTTGAAACTAACTTGACTAAAATTGACTGCACTTGAACTCTATCAAGTGGAGTCTACTGAAAACGAAACTGACTTGCACTTGAACTGCTATCAAGTGAAGATTAACTGAAAACGGAAAATGACTGCACTTGATCTCAATCAAGTGGAGACTATTATCCTCTGGACTTACTTGAAATACAATCAAGTATCTCTATAACTCTATAACTCTCTGTAAACTCTCTCTTTCTTAATTTGCAAGTCAATTCAATTCAATAATTTGAAAAAATTTGCAAACAAAAATAAAAAATGTAAACAACATTTCACTCTAATGTACGCGAAGGTACTGTACTATTATGTTTGGTACATAAAATAAAATTATTCTATACTGAATATAATAGTGAAATTAACTCTCTGAAATTAACTCCCTTGAAATTAACTCTCTTGAAATTAACTCTCTTGAAATTAACTCTCTTGAAATTAAGTCTCTTCAAATTAACTCTGTGACTTTAACTTCGTCTGTTACATTTAACTTCTGTGAAAATTGCTGTTTCACTAAAAAAATGTATCACTGGTGTCTGAAATGTTCACTGTATTTCTTGTAAATTCTGACTTGATACTCATTATTAACTGTTAATAATACTGACTTTTCAAGTGTTTATAAATTTCTTAAAAAAAAAAACTCTGTACTTAACAAAATTTCTACGGGCGAAATCCTCAGAGACGTGTCCTGAAGACGTCTTGCTGGCTACTTCTTCTTGGATGAAAACTAGGCGTGGAGAACTTGGAGTCGTGACCCACCGGTTCAAGGGTGGATGTTACGAACTAGAAGTCGTGACACGCCGGTCAAATGGTTTTTATCCTGATGCAGGGTAATTTCTATCCTGGCCAAAGAGTGGCCACTTGTTAAAATCCTCTTCTTAAAATCTTCTTTCTATCCTGGGGTGCTAGTTATTTTATCCTGGGCAGGGTCGCCAGTCTTGTTATCCTCCTTCTTCTATGTCCCTCTGGGGTGTCTCGTATCGACGAGGCGTTCTTGTTAGAAGGCTGTTACAGATATTTCTTCTATAACATTCTAATTATTTTCCGCCGGTCAAATGGTGGGTCGCCACTCTGTTAAACTCTTGGCTACAGACTCGCCAGACTGTTATGCTTCTTAAAATATTCTTCGAATCTTGGTAGTAGGGTCGCCAAATGTTTATCCTGGCTATAGGGTCTCCAGACTGTTAATTCTTCTTTTTATAATACTCTGATACTTTCTCTGATACTAAAATTATCGACTTTTCTTTTATAAACTTATCGACTTAACTGACTAAGTTCTTCTGAGAGAGCACGGCTCGAAGGGGAAAATAAAAAGTTCTTTTACTCTAGTTTACTTCTAAAAATATACAGGTAGTGCTCTGAATTTACAGGGGTAGAGGTTCGACCTCTCTCGACCATGGCTCAGGCCGGAATCTAAAAAGTTAAGGAAGCAAGGGGCCTCTGCCCCCTCCTCGCAGCGAGGCTGCTAACAAAAGAGGCTCGTAATGAAGGGCCGTAATGAAGTGCTATAATGAAGTGCCGTTCATTTTACAAATACATGTATAATATAAACCTAAATGTTTGGGGGAAGACAGTTGAAGGTTAAGTTTCCCCCTTTTAAACACATGATCAGATGTTTGAAAGATTCCAAATAAAAATAAAAAAAATAAAAATAAAAAACTAATTTGTATTTTTCGCCGAGTCTACATTTCTGAAGGCGATATAATTTCATAGTAGTACATAAGTACAAGTTGAGTACATGACTGAGTACGTATTAATTTTGGTTCATTACAATTACGATTACAATTATGGATTACTTCACATTCGCTTATGATTGTCCATTACAGTTCTATTAAAGTACATTCTTACATTATATATTAAATCATTACATTTAATTACAGTTTCAATGAAGTACATTACAAGTTATTATTAATTACAGTTTCATTGAAGTACATTACGTCGTTTACCATTCTTACAGTGTTTTTATATTTATATATGGTTATAATATATGGTTATAATATATGGTTATAATATATGGTTATTATATATGTTATTATATATGGTTATTAGTACAACACAAGTACATGGGCACATACGAGATAATTTATATACGACATATTATGTTATAACATGTTATAACATGTTATAAACTTGAAATCAGAGGGACAAGAGGTTTCACGTTTTCAGATGTTTGATTTATGCTGATTTGCGAATTGCGTACACTTGCATAAGCATTTATGAATATCTTGCGAGGGGTGAACGCACTTGAAAAAAAATAATAATAAAACAATACGAGAACGTATTTGAGCGTTTTCGAACGAATACAAAAAGTTTTGCATTTCATGAGCAAAAATGAATCTTTAATAAAATTGACATACGATAATGGTCAAGATAAGATATGGACGTATGGGGGCGGGGGATATGGTCGAATAATAGTTATATTTATACTACATAACTATAAATAATGACTTCTATAGAGTGTACAGTTTTTATTATGATGATAAAGAATTTTCATACATTGCATACTAGAGATATAATGAAGGGAAATTAATGACGGGAAAATGTGACGTCATAGTTATTGAATTTGTACGTATAGTACAAATCATTATTAGGAAGATTTACAAGAACGAATTAGAGACAAAGAGTTCGTATTAATGACTAAGAAGTACAACTACTGGTTCCAATCCTGTTATATGCAATGTGTATGCATAATGTAGGGACGAGGGTGAGATGCAAGACAATTCATAATTAATTATAATAACTTCTATAACAAATGGAAAATGGATACGACTAAACCATAGATATGGTAGATCGTAGGGTTGTGACACGAACAAAAATAGGAAGCCACAAGTAAAATTATTATCCAAACTCGCCTTAAGCGATTTTGGTTCTTATGTAAAAAAATGAATATTGATTATTCATTGTTCATTTTTTACATTGCTCTCCCCTTTAAAAATGATATTTATACAATAATCTAACAGGGTACCATTAATACAATACAAATGAGAAAATAACATCCTAACTACTTCAAGTTAGATGACGAATTTTTCTTTACATTACAAATTTTTATACAGAACAAGTGAGTTATTATATAATATAAAAAAAATTCAAAGATTAATACTTTAATTTAGACAAACATTTAAGTTAGACAAACAATGATATGGTTAAAATTTTTTACCAAATTTTATTTTTTCTGTGGGATGAATTACATACATAATGAATAGTAGATAAAAGGGAAAAATATAAATTTTAAAGTTCATGGATTTTTCAAGGTTACCATGATAGTACAATTGATAAACTAATTTTATTGACTATTGTAGGTAAAAATAGAATTACGTAATGGATGATGTATAGACCTGTGGTCTAGTGTGTATCTTACAATTTCGAGGGACAGATTAGCCGATAGGATTGTTCATGTAACTGAATAAATGCATGAGCAAGATATATTAGAAAGCAAAAATGATTAAGATTAAATTACATAGTTAGCACTTACGCGCAATGAAATATTTTATTGTGATATCCAATGATTTTAGCATAAGGTTTGTATATGTAGTATATATAGTGTGCATACATGCATTTTTATTGACTGTTGTAGTTACAAATCGAATTACGTAGTGGATGATGTATAGACCTGTGGTCAAATGTGTATTTATGTTTATTGGGTACAGATCGTAGTGGTTGGTGATACGTTCAAAAGGAGAAAGGGGATTTATAGTTGAATAGTTGAAGTTATACGTCAGTGTGCAGATGTATCTATAAATATTGGTAAGAAGCATCTGTAGATGAGTGAGTCGGTACAATAGTATGTAGAATATGAGAGTAATTTGTTCATCCCGTGAAGAACTAGATCGTTAGGGGTTATTAGTGGATTAGGATTATATATATATATATATATATATATATATATATATATATACTTTAAGGAACAGATAAAATAACTTAATAAATGTATGAGCAGGAATTTATATATAGTAAGCAATAATTATGATGTATTATAATGATGATGTTTGCATACGAGTTTTAATGCAAAAGTGACTGGAGGGACGGAACGTAAATGAATTCGAATATGTGTCAAAAGTAATAAAATTCAATTAGGATTATAGATTTTACATAATTAATCAGTTACACGTATAAGGTAATTAAAAAAACGAACTTAGAGGACCTTACAATTAATGAAAGTAAATTTAGCGGTATTAAAAATTAAATTTTGAAGATGGAATTAAATTCGACTAGTAACATTCCTAGATATATATGAACTATATAACCATTAATATTAACCAGAAGTATCGGTACGATAATTGAATTAAGAAAATTAAGAATACAAATTAAAAATATAAACCAATTATGCATTTCAATTAGCTAAACATAATTTTATAATATTCTAAAAAATATAAAAACACAACTTAACATAAATTGAGGTTATGTTCCATCGTACCAAAGAGGAATTAACCATGGTTGAACCATTTCTCTGGTTGACACAGTTCAACTGGGGTTGGGGGTGTTAAAATAAAATAAAATAAAAAGACAAAGTTTGGAGTACTTCATTCGGGGGAATTGAGTGACTAAGCGGGGGGTATAAGTCTGAAATTGACAATACGTCTTTCGTGAGCCTTTGCTCTTTAAAAAATGATTGCTTGTCACACTACTTAAAAATTAAAAGAGTTCAACAAACGGAGGGACGGCATGTTCCTTATATACATTACAATAATTACCAAAATCGTTACAACCTTTGTAAAAACGGTTTCGTTGCAAATAATAAATTACATAACTATATATTTATATACGCAACAATGCATGAAAAGAAAAGACAAATCGGTCAATTTCCTTCTTACAAACAAGAAAAAAGGTTAAACTAAAGACGCAACCCGGTCAATTCAGGTTGAATTAAATTCTTAAATTACAACAAAAAAAAGGTTGAATTAAATTCTCTTATACAACAAAAAAAGGTTGAATTAAATTCTTAAATTTCATTTTCTTAAATTAAATTCTCTTAATTTACAAAGAAAAAGTTGAATTCAATTGACTGCATTGAAATGACTTGGGACTTGAAAACTGAATTGGGACTCGAAAACTCGAGTTGGGACTCGAGAACTCGAATTGGGACTCGAAAACTCGAATTGGGACTCGAAAACTCGAATTGGGACTCGAAAACTCGACTTGGGACTTGAAACTTGAAATAAAACTGTCTGAGACTTGAACTCTGTCAAGTATTCTGAAACTAACTTGAACTCTATCAAGTATTCTGAAACTAACTTGAACTCTATCAAGTATTCTGAAACTAACTTGAACTCTATCAAGTATTCTGAAACTAACTTGAACTCTATCAAGTATTCTGAAACTAACTTGAACTCTATCAAGTATTCTGAAACTAACTTGAACTCTATCAAGTATTCTGAAACTAACTTGAACTCTATCAAGTATTCTGAAACTAACTTGAACTCTATCAAGTATTCTGAAACTAACTTGAACTCTATCAAGTATTCTGAAACTAACTTGAACTCTATGAAGTATCTTGAAACTAACTTGACTAAAATTGACTGCACTTGAACTCTATCAAGTGGAGTCTACTGAAAACGAAACTGACTTGCACTTGAACTGCTATCAAGTGAAGATTAACTGAAAACGAAACTGACTTGCACTTGAACTGCTATCATGTGAAGATTAACTGAAAACGGAAAATGACTGCACTTGATCTCAATCAAGTGGAGACTATTATCCTCTGGACTTACTTGAAATACAATCAAGTATCTCTATAACTCTATAACTCTCTGTAAACTCTCTCTTTCTTAATTTGCAAGTCAATTCAATTCAATAATTTGAAAAAATTTGCAAACAAAAATAAAAAATGTAAACAACATTTCACTCTAATGTACGCGAAGGTACTGTACTATTATGTTTGGTACATAAAATAAAATTATTCTATACTGAATATAATAGTGAAATTAACTCTCTGAAATTAACTCCCTTGAAATTAACTCTCTTGAAATTAACTCTCTTGAAATTAACTCTCTTGAAATTAAGTCTCTTCAAATTAACTCTGTGACTTTAACTTCTGTTACATTTAACTTCTGTGAAAATTGCTGTTTCACTAAAAAAATGTATCACTGGTGTCTGAAATGTTCACTGTATTTCTTGTAAATTCTGACTTGATACTCATTATTAACTGTTAATAATACTGACTTTTCAAGTGTTTATAAATTTCTTAAAAAAAACAAACTCTGTACTTAACAAAATTTCTACGGGCGAAATCCTCAGAGACGTGTCCTGAAGACGTCTTGCTGGCTACTTCTTCTTGGATGAAAACTAGGCGTGGAGAACTTGGAGTCGTGACACACCGGTTCAAGGGTGGATGTTACGAACTAGAAGTCGTGACACGCCGGTCAAATGGTTTTATCCTGATGCAGGGTAATTTCTATCCTGGCCAAAGAGTGGCCACTTGTTAAAATCCTCTTCTTAAAATCTTCTTCTTATCCTGGGGTGCTAGTTATTTTATCCTGGGGCAGGGTCGCCAGTCTTGTTATCCTCCTTCTTCTATGTCCCTCTGTGGTGTCTCGTATCGACGAGGCGTTCTTGTTAGAAGGCTGTTACAGATATTTCTTCTATAACATTCTAATTCTTTTCCGCCGGTCAAATGGTGGGTCGCCACTCTGTTAAACTCTTGGCTACAGACTCGCCAGACTGTTATGCTTCTTAAAATATTCTTCGAATCTTGGTAGTAGGGTCGCCAAATGTTTATCCTGGCTATAGGGTCTCCAGACTGTTAATTCTTCACTTTTTATAATACTCTGATACTTTCTCTGATACTAAAATTATCGACTTTTCTTTTATAACTTATCGACTTAACTGACTAAGTTCTTCTGAAGAGAGCACGGCTCGAATGGGAAAATAAAAAGTTCTTTTACTCTAGTTTACTTCTAAAAATATACAGGTAGTGCTCTGAATTTACAGGGTAGAGGTTCGACCTCTCTCGACCATGGCTCAGGCCGGAATCTAAAAAGTTAAGGAGGCAAGGGGCCTCTGCCCCCTCCTCGCAGCGAGGCTGCTAACAAAAGAGGCTCGTAATGAAGGGCCGTAATGAAGTGCTATAATGAAGTGCCGTTCATTTTACAAATACATGTATAATATAAACCTAAATGTTTGGGGGAAGACAGTTGAAGGTTAAGTTTCCCCCTTTTAAACACATGATCAGATGTTTGAAAGATTCCAAATAAAAATAAAAAAAATAAAAATAAAAAACTAATTTGTATTTTTCGCCGAGTCTACATTTCTGAAGGCGATATAATTTCATAGTAGTACATAAGTACAAGTTGAGTACATGACTGAGTACGTATTAATTTTGGTTCATTACAATTACGATTACAATTATGGATTACTTCACATTCGCTTATGATTGTCCATTACAGTTCTATTAAAGTACATTCTTACATTATATATTAAATCATTACATTTAATTACAGTTTCAATGAAGTACATTACAAGTTATTATTAATTACAGTTTCATTGAAGTACATTACGTCGTTTACCATTCTTACAGTGTTTTTATATTTATATATGGTTATAATATATGGTTATAATATATGGTTATAATATATGGTTATTATATATGGTTATTATATATGGTTATTAGTACAACACAAGTACATGGGCACATACGAGATAATTTATATACGACATATTATGTTATAACATGTTATAACATGTTATAAATTTGAAATCAGAGGGACAAGAGGTTTCACGTTTTCAGATGTTTGATTTATGCTGATTTGCGAATTGCGTACACTTGCATAAGCATTTATGAATATCTTGCGAGGGGTGAACGCACTTGAAAAAAAATAATAATAAAACAATACGAGAACGTATTTGAGCGTTTTCGAACGAATACAAAAAGTTTTGCATTTCATGAGCAAAAATGAATCTTTAATAAAATTGACATACGATAATGGTCAAGATAAGATATGGACGTATGGGGGCGGGGGATATGGTCGAATAATAGTTATATTTATACTACATAACTATAAATAATGACTTCTATAGAGTGTACAGTTTTATTATGATGATAAAGAATTTTCATACATTGCATACTAGAGATATAATGAAGGGAAATTAATGACGGGAAAATGTGACGTCATAGTTATTGAATTTGTACGTATAGTACAAATCATTATTAGGAAGATTTACAAGAACGAATTAGAGACAAAGAGTTCGTATTAATGACTAAGAAGTACAACTACTGGTTCCAATCCTGTTATATGCAATGTGTATGCATAATGTAGGGACGAGGGTGAGATGCAAGACAATTCATAATTAATTATAAAACTTCTATAACAAATGGAAAATGGATACGACTAAACCATAGATATGGTAGATCGTAGGGTTGTGACACGAACAAAAATAGGAAGCCACAAGTAAAATTATTATCCAAACTCGCGTTAAGCGATTTTGGTTCTTATGTAAAAAAATGAATATTGATTATTCATTGTTCATTTTTACATTGCTCTCCCCTTTAAAAATGATATTTATACAATAATCTAACAGGGTAACATTAATACAATACAAATGAGAAAATAACATCCTAACTACTTCAAGTTAGATGACGAATTTTTCTTTACATTACAAATTTTTATACAGAACAAGTGAGTTATTATATAATATAAAAAAATTCAAAGATTAATACTTTAATTTAGACAAACATTTAAGTTAGACAAACAATGATATGGTTAAAATTTTTTACCAAATTTTATTTTTTCTGTGGGATGAATTACATACATAATGAATAGTAGATAAAAGGGAAAATATAAATTTTAAAGTTCATGGATTTTTCAAGGTTACCATGATAGTACAATTGATAAACTAATTTTATTGACTATTGTAGGTAAAAATAGAATTACGTAATGGATGATGTATAGACCTGTGGTCTAGTGTGTATCTTACAATTTCGAGGGACAGATTAGCCGATAGGATTGTTCATGTAACTGAATAAATGCATGAGCAAGATATATTAGAAAGCAAAAATGATTAAGATTAAATTACATAGTTAGCACTTACGCGCAATGAAATATTTTATTGTGATATCCAATGATTTTAGCATAAGGTTTGTATATGTAGTATATATAGTGTGCATACATGCATTTTTATTGACTGTTGTAGTTACAAATCGAATTACGTAGTGGATGATGTATAGACCTGTGGTCAAATGTGTATTTATGTTTATTGGGTACAGATCGTAGTGGTTGGTGATACGTTCAAAGGAGAAAGGGGATTTATAGTTGAATAGTTGAAGTTATACGTCAGTGTGCAGATGTATCTATAAATATTGGTAAGAAGCATCTGTAGATGAGTGAGTCGGTACAATAGTATGTAGAATATGAGAGTAATTTGTTCATCCCGTGAAGAACTAGATCATTAGGGGTTATTAGTGGATTAGGATTATATATATATATATATATATATATATATATATATATACTTTAAGGAACAGATAAAATAACTTAATAAATGTATGAGCAGGAATTTATATATAGTAAGCAATAATTATGATGTATTATAATGATGATGTTTGCATACGAGTTTTAATGCAAAAGTGACTGGAGGGACGGAACGTAAATGAATTCGAATATGTGTCAAAAGTAATAAAATTCAATTAGGATTATAGATTTTACATAATTAATCAGTTACACGTATAAGGTAATTAAAAAAACGAACTTAGAGGACCTTACAATTAATGAAAGTAAATTTAGCGGTATTAAAAATTAAATTTTGAAGATGGAATTAAATTCGACTAGTAACATTCCTAGATATATATGAACTATATAACCATTAATATTAACCAGAAGTATCGGTACGATAATTGAATTAAGAAAATTAAGAATACAAATTAAAAATATAAACCAATTATGCATTTCAATTAGCTAAACATAATTTTATAATATTCTAAAAAATATAAAAACACAACTTAACATAAATTGAGGTTATGTTCCATCGTACCAAAGAGGAATTAACCATGGTTGAACCATTTCTCTGGTTGACACAGTTCAACTGGGGTTGGGGTGTTAAAATAAAATAAAATAAAAAGACAAAGTTTGGAGTACTTCATTCGGGGGAATTGAGTGACTAAGCGGGGGGTATAAGTCTGAAATTGACAATACGTCTTTCGTGAGCCTTTGCTCTTTAAAAAATGATTGCTTGTCACACTACTTAAAAATTAAAAGAGTTCAACAAACGGAGGGACGGCATGTTCCTTATATACATTACAATAATTACCAAAATCGTTACAACCTTTGTAAAAACGGTTTCGTTGCAAATAATAAATTACATAACTATATATTTATATACGCAACAATGCATGAAAAGAAAAGACAAATCGGTCAATTTCCTTCTTACAAACAAGAAAAAGGTTAAACTAAAGACGCAACCCGGTCAATTCAGGTTGAATTAAATTCTTAAATTACAACAAAAAAAAGGTTGAATTAAATTCTCTTATACAACAAAAAAAGGTTGAATTAAATTCTTAAATTTCATTTTCTTAAATTAAATTCTCTTAATTTACAAAGAAAAAGTTGAATTCAATTGACTGCATTGAAATGACTTGGGACTTGAAAACTGAATTGGGACTCGAAAACTCGAGTTGGGACTCGAGAACTCGAATTGGGACTCGAAAACTCGAATTGGGACTCGAAAACTCGAATTGGGACTCGAAAACTCGACTTGGGACTTGAAACTTGAAATAAAACTGTCTGAGACTTGAACTCTGTCAAGTATTCTGAAACTAACTTGAACTCTATCAAGTATTCTGAAACTAACTTGAACTCTATCAAGTATTCTGAAACTAACTTGAACTCTATCAAGTATTCTGAAACTAACTTGAACTCTATCAAGTATTCTGAAACTAACTTGAACTCTATCAAGTATTCTGAAACTAACTTGAACTCTATCAAGTATTCTGAAACTAACTTGAACTCTATCAAGTATTCTGAAACTAACTTGAACTCTATCAAGTATTCTGAAACTAACTTGAACTCTATCAAGTATTCTGAAACTAACTTGAACTCTATCAAGTATCTTGAAACTAACTTGACTAAAATGACTGCACTTGAACTCTATCAAGTGGAGTCTACTGAAAACGAACTGACTTGCACTTGAACTGCTATCAAGTGAAGATTAACTAAACGAAACTGACTTGCACTTGAACTGCTATCATGTGAAGATTAACTGAAAACGGAAAATGACTGCACTGATCCAATCAAGTGGAGACTATTATCCTCTGGACTTACTTGAAATACAATCAAGTATCTCTATAACTCTATAACTCTCTGTAAACTCTCTTTCTTAATTGCAAGTCAATTCAATTCAATAATTTGAAAAAATTTGCAAACCAAAAATAAAAAATGTAAACAACATTTCACTCTAATGTACGCGAAGGTACTGCTACTTATGTTTGGTACATAAAATAAAATTATTCTATACTGAATATAATAGTGAAATTAACTATCTGAAATTAAC
Source organism: Bathynomus jamesi (assembly GCA_023014485.1). NCBI lineage: Eukaryota > Metazoa > Arthropoda > Malacostraca > Isopoda > Cirolanidae > Bathynomus > Bathynomus jamesi. The sequence continues at coordinate 157,045 of JAJOZX010007597.1, forward strand.
TCCCTTGAAATTAACTCTCTTGAAATAACTCTCTAAATTAACGCTCTTGAAAATTAAGTCTCTCAAATTAACTCGTGACTTTAACTTCTGTTACATTTAACTTCTGTGAAAATTGCTGTTTCACTAAAAAAATGTATCACTGGTGTCTGAAAGTCACTGTATTTCTGTAAATTCTGACTTGATATCATATTAACTTAATAATACTGACTTTTCAAGGTTTATAAATTCTTAAAAAAAAAACAAACTCTGTACTTAACAAAAATTTCTACGGGCGAAATCCTCAGAGACGTGTCCTGAAGACGTCTTGCTGGCTACTTTCTTCTTGGATGAAAACTAGGCGTGGAGAACTTGGAGTCGTGACCCACCGGTTCAAGGGTGGATGTTACGAACTAGAAGTCGTGACCGCCGGTCAAATGGTTTTATCCTGATGCAGGGTAATTTCTATCCTGGCCAAAGAGTGGCCACTTGTTAAAATCCTCTTCTTAAAATCTTCTTCTTATCCTGGGGTGCTAGTTATTTTATCCTGGGGCAGGGTCGCCAGTCTTGTTATCCTCCTTCTTCTTATGTCCCTCTGTGGTGTCTCGTATCGACGAGGCGTTCTTGTTAGAAGGCTGTTACAGATATTTCTTCTATAACATTCTAATTCTTTTCCGCCGGTCAAATGGTGGGTCGCCCAACTCTGTTAACTCTTGGCACAGACTCGCCAGACTGTTATGCTTCTTAAATATTCTTCGAATCTTGGTAGTAGGGTCGCCAAATGTTTATCCTGGCTATAGGGTCTCCAGACTGTTAATCTTCACTTTTTATAATACTCTGAACTTTCTCTGATACAAAAAATTATCGACTTTCTTTTATAACTTATCGACTTAACTGACTAAGTTCTTCTGAAGAGAGCACGGCTCGAATGGGAAAATAAAAAGTTCTTTTACTCTAGTTTACTTCTAAAAATATACAGGTAGTGCTCTGAATTTACAGGGGTAGAGGTTCGACTCTCTCGACCATGGCTCAGGCCGGAATCTAAAAAGTTAAGGAGGCAAGGGGCCTCTGCCCCCTCCTCGCAGCGAGGCTGCTAACAAAAGAGGCTCGTAATGAAGGCCGTAAGAAGTGCTATATGAATGCCGTTCATTTACAAATACATGTATAATATAAACCTAAATGTTTGGGGAAGACAGTTGAAGGTAAGTTTCCCCCTTTTAAACACATGATCGATGTTTGAAAGATTCCAAAAAAAAATAAAAAAAATAAAAATAAAAAATAATTTGTATTTTCGCCGAGTCTACATTTCTGAAGGCGATATAATTTCATAGTAGTAACATAAGTACAAGTTGAGTACATGACTGAGTACGTATTAATTTTGGTTCATTACAATTACGATTAAATTATGGATACTTCACATTCGCTTATGATTGTCCATTACAGTTCTATTAAAGTACATTCTTACATTATATATTAAATCATTACATTTAATTACAGTTTCAATGAAGTACATTACAAGTTATTATTAATTACGTTTCATTGAAGTACATTACGTCGTTTACCATTCTTACAGTGTTTTTATATTTATATATGGTTATAATATATGGTTATAATATATGGTTATAAATATGGTTATTATATATGGTTATTATATATGGTTATTAGTACAACACAAGTAACATGGGCACATACGAGATAATTTAATACGACATATTATGTTATAACATGTTATAACATGTTATAAATTTGAAATCAGAGGGACAAGAGGTTTCACGTTTTCAGATGTTTGATTTATGCTGATTTGCGAATTGCGTACACTTGCATAAGCATTTATGAATATCTTGGAGGGGTGAAGCACTTGAAAAAAAATAATAATAAAACAATACGCGAACGTATTGAGCGTTTTCGAACGAATACAAAAAGTTTTGCATTTCATGAGCAAAAATGAATATTTAATAAAATGACATACGATAATGGTCAAGATAAGATATGGACGTATGGGGGCGGGGGATATGGTCGATAATAGTTTATTTATACTACATAACTATAAATAATGACTTCTATAGAGTGTACAGTTTATATTATGATGATAAAGAATTTTCCATACATGCATACTAGAGATATAATGAAGGGAAATTAATGACGGGAAAATGTGACGTCATAGTTATTGAATTTGTACGTATAGTACAAATCATTATTAGGAAGATTTACAAGAACGAATTAGAGAAAGAGTTCGTATTAATGACTAAGAAGTACAACTACTGGTTCCAATCCTGTTATATGCAATGTGTATGCATAATGTAGGGACGAGGGTGAGATGCAAGACAATTCATAATTAATTATAATAACTTCTATAACAAATGGAAAATGGATACGACTAAACCATAGTATGGTAGATCGTAGGGTTGTGACACGAACAAAAATAGGAAGCCACAAGTAAAAATTATTATCCAAACTCGCGTTAAGCGATTTTGGTTCTTATGTAAAAAATGAATATTGATTATTCATGTTAATTTTTACATTGCTCCCTTTAAAAATGATATTTATACAATAATCTAAAAGGGTAACATTAATACAATACAATGAGAAAATAACATCCTAACTACTTCAAGTTAGATGACGAATTTTTCTTTACATTACAAATTTTTATACAGAACAAGTGAGTTATTATATAATATAAAAAAAATTCAAAGATTAATACTTTAATTTAGACAAACATTTAAGTTAGACAAACAATGATATGGTTAAAATTTTTTACCAAATTTTATTTTTTCTGTGGGATGAATTACATACATAATGAATAGTAGATAAAAGGGAAAAATATAAATTTTAAAGTTCATGGATTTTTCAAGGTTACCATGATAGTACAATTGATAAACTAATTTTATTGACTATTGTAGTAAAATAGAATTACGTAATGGATGATGTATAGACCTGTGGTCTAGTGTGTATCTTACAATTTCGAGGGACAGATTAGCCGATAGGATTGTTCATAACTGAATAAATGCATGAGCAAGATATATTAGAAAGCAAAAATGATTAAGATTAAATTACATAGTTAGCACTTACGCGCAATGAAATATTTTATTGTGATATCCAATGATTTTAGCATAAGGTTTGTATATGTAGTATATATAGTGTGCATACATGCATTTTTATTGACTGTTTTAGTAGTACAAATCGAATTACGTAGTGGATGATGTATAGACCTGTGGTCAAATGTGTATTTATGTTTTATTGGGTACAGATCGTAGTGGTTGGTGATACGTTCAAAAGGAGAAAGGGATTTATAGTTGAATAGTTGAAGTTATACGTCAGTGTGCAGATGTATCTATAAATATTGGTAAGAAGCATCTGTAGATGAGTGAGTCGGTACAATAGTATGTAGAATATGAGAGTAATTTGTTCATCCCGTGAAGAACTAGATCATTAGGGTTATTAGTGGATTAGGATTATATATATATATATATATATATATATATTATATAACTTTAAGGAACAGATAAAATAACTTATAAATGTATGTGAGCGAGAATTTATATATAGTAAGCAATAATTATGATGTTATTATAATGATGATGTTTTGCATACGAGTTTTAAGTGCAAAAGTGACTGGAGTGACGAACGTAAATGAATTCGAATATGTGTCAAAAGTAATAAAATTCAATTAGGATTATAGATTTTACATAATTAATCAGTTACACGTATAAGGTAATTAAAAAAACGAACTTAGAGGACCTTACAATTAATGAAAGTAAATTTAGCGGTATTAAAAATTAAATTTTGAAGATGGAATTAAATTCGACTAGTAACATTCCTAGATATATATGAACTATATAACCATTAATATTAACCAGAAGTATCGGTACGATAATTGAATTAAGAAAATTAAGAATACAAATTAAAAATATAAATCAATTATGCATTTCAATTAGCTAAACATAATTTTATAATATTCTAAAAAATATAAAAACACAACTTAACATAAATTAAGGTTATGTTCCATCGTACCAAAGAGGAATTAACCATGGTTGAACCATTTCTCTGGTTGACACAGTTCAACTGGGGTTGGGGGTGTTAAAATAAAATAAAATAAAAAGACAAAGTTTGGAGTACTTCATTCGGGGGAATTGAGTGACTAAGCGGGGGGTATAAGTCTGAAATTGACAATACGTCTTTCGTGAGCCTTTGCTCTTTAAAAAATGATTGCTTGTCACACTACTTAAAAATTAAAAGAGTTCAACAAACGGAGGGACGGCATGTTCCTCATATACATTACAATAATTACCAAAATCGTTACAACCTTTGTAAAAACGGTTTTGTTACAAATAATAAATTACATAACTATATATTTATATACGCAACAATGCATGAAAAGAAAAGACAAATCGGTCAATTTCCTTCTTACAAACAAAAAAAGGTTAAACTAAAGACGCAACCCGGTCAATTCAGGTTGAATTAAATTCTTAAATTACAACAAAAAAAGGTTGAATTAAATTCTCTTATACAACAAAAAAAGGTTGAATTAAATTCTTAAATTTCATTTTCTTAATTAAATTCCTTAATTTACAAAGAAAAAGTTGAATTCAATTGACTGCATTGAAATGACTTGGGACTTGAAAACTGATTGGGACTCGAAAACTCGAGTTGGGACTCGAGAACTCGATTGGGACTCGAAAACTCGAATTGGGACTCGAAAACTCGAATTGGGACTTGAAACTTGAAATAAAACTGTCTGAGACTTGAACTCTATCAAGTATTCTGAAACTAACTTGAACTCTATCAAGTATTCTGAAACTAACTTGAACTCTATCAAGTATTCTGAAACTAACTTGAACTCTATCAAGTATTCTGAAACTAACTTGAACTCTATCAAGTATTCTGAAACTAACTTGAACTCTATCAAGTATTCTGAAACTAACTTGAACTCTATCAAGTATTCTGAAACTAACTTGAACTCTATCAAGTATTCTGAAACTAACTTGAACTCTATCAAGTATTCTGAAACTAACTTGAACTCTATCAAGTATTCTGAAACTAACTTGAACTCTATCAAGTATTCTGAAACTAACTTGAACTCTATCAAGTATTCTGAAACTAACTTGAACTCTATCAAGTATTCTGAAACTAACTTGAACTCTATGAAGTATCTTGAAACTAACTTGACTAAAATTGACTGCACTTGAACTCTATCAAGTGGAGTCTACTGAAAACGAAACTGACTTGCACTTGAACTGCTATCAAGTGAAGATTAACTGAAAACGAAACTGACTTGCACTTGAACTGCTATCATGTGAAGATTAACTGAAAACGGAAAATGACTGCACTTGATCTCAATCAAGTGGAGACTATTATCCTCTGGACTTACTTGAAATACAATCAAGTATCTCTATAACTCTATAACTCTCTGTAAACTCTCTCTTTCTTAATTTGCAAGTCAATTCAATTCAATAATTTGAAAAAATTTGCAAACAAAAATAAAAAATGTAAACAACATTTCACTCTAATGTACGCGAAGGTACTGTACTATTATGTTTGGTACATAAAATAAAATTATTCTATACTGAATATAATAGTGAAATTAACTCTCTGAAATTAACTCCCTTGAAATTAACTCTCTTGAAATTAACTCTCTTGAAATTAACTCTCTTGAAATTAAGTCTCTTCAAATTAACTTTGTGACTTTAACTTCTGTTACATTTAACTTCTGTGAAAATTGCTGTTTCACTAAAAAAATGTATCACTGGTGTCTGAAATGTTCACTGTATTTCTTGTAAATTTTGACTTGATACTCATTATTAACTGTTAATAATACTGACTTTTCAAGTGTTTATAAATTTCTTAAAAAAAACAAACTCTGTACTTAACAAAATTTCTACGGGCGAAATCCTCAGAGACGTGTCCTGAAGACGTCTTGCTGGCTACTTCTTCTTGGATGAAAACTAGGCGTGGAGAACTTGGAGTCGTGACCCACCGGTTCAAGGGTGGATGTTACGAACTAGAAGTCGTGACACGCCGGTCAAATGGTTTTATCCTGATGCAGGGTAATTTCTATCCTGGCCAAAGAGTGGCCACTTGTTAAAATCCTCTTCTTAAAATCTTCTTCTTATCCTGGGGTGCTAGTTATTTTATCCTGGGGCAGGGTCGCCAGTCTTGTTATCCTCCTTCTTCTATGTCCCTCTGGGGTGTCTCGTATCGACGAGGCGTTCTTGTTAGAAGGCTGTTACAGATATTTCTTCTATAACATTCTAATTCTTTTCCGCCGGTCAAATGGTGGGTCGCCACTCTGTTAAACTCTTGGCTACAGACTCGCCAGACTGTTATGCTTCTTAAAATATTCTTCGAATCTTGGTAGTAGGGTCGCCAAATGTTTATCCTGGCTATAGGGTCTCCAGACTGTTAATTCTTCACTTTTTATAATACTCTGATACTTTCTCTGATACTAAAATTATCGACTTTTCTTTTATAACTTATCGACTTAACTGACTAAGTTCTTCTGAAGAGAGCACGGCTCGAATGGGAAAATAAAAAGTTCTTTTACTCTAGTTTACTTCTAAAAATATACAGGTAGTGCTCTGAATTTACAGGGGTAGAGGTTCGACCTCTCTCGACCATGGCTCAGGCCGGAATCTAAAAAGTTAAGGAGGCAAGGGGCCTCTGCCCCCTCCTCGCAGCGAGGCTGCTAACAAAAGAGGCTCGTAATGAAGGGCCGTAATGAAGTGCTATAATGAAGTGCCGTTCATTTTACAAATACATGTATAATATAAACCTAAATGTTTGGGGGAAGACAGTTGAAGGTTAAGTTTCCCCCTTTTAAACACATGATCAGATGTTTGAAAGATTCCAAATAAAAATTAAAAAAATAAAAATAAAAAACTAATTTGTATTTTTCGCCGAGTCTACATTTCTGAAGGCGATATAATTTCATAGTAGTACATAAGTACAAGTTGAGTACATGACTGAGTACGTATTAATTTTGGTTCATTACAATTACGATTACAATTATGGATTACTTCACATTCGCTTATGATTGTCCATTACAGTTCTATTAAAGTACATTCTTACATTATATATTAAATCATTACATTTAATTACAGTTTCAATGAAGTACATTACAAGTTATTATTAATTACAGTTTCATTGAAGTACATTACGTCGTTTACCATTCTTACAGTGTTTTTATATTTATATATGGTTATAATATATGGTTATATATATGGTTATAATATATGGTTATTATATATGGTTATTATATATGGTTATTAGTACAACACAAGTACATGGGCACATACGAGATAATTTATATACGACATATTATGTTATAACATGTTATAACATGTTATAAATTTGAAATCAGAGGGACAAGAGGTTTCACGTTTTCAGATGTTTGATTTATGCTGATTTGCGAATTGCGTACACTTGCATAAGCATTTATGAATATCTTGCGAGGGGTGAACGCACTTGAAAAAAAATAATAATAAAACAATACGAGAACGTATTTGAGCGTTTTCGAACGAATACAAAAAGTTTTGCATTTCATGAGCAAAAATGAATCTTTAATAAAATTGACATACGATAATGGTCAAGATAAGATATGGACGTATGGGGGCGGGGGATATGGTCGAATAATAGTTATATTTATACTACATAACTATAAATAATGACTTCTATAGAGTGTACAGTTTTATTATGATGATAAAGAATTTTCATACATTGCATACTAGAGATATAATGAAGGGAAATTAATGACGGGAAAATGTGACGTCATAGTTATTGAATTTGTACGTATAGTACAAATCATTATTAGGAAGATTTACAAGAACGAATTAGAGACAAAGAGTTCGTATTAATGACTAAGAAGTACAACTACTGGTTCCAATCCTGTTATATGCAATGTGTATGCATAATGTAGGGACGAGGGTGAGATGCAAGACAATTCATAATTAATTATAATAACTTCTATAACAAATGGAAAATGGATACGACTAAACCATAGATATGGTAGATCGTAGGGTTGTGACACGAACAAAAATAGGAAGCCACAAGTAAAATTATTATCCAAACTCGCGTTAAGCGATTTTGGTTCTTATGTAAAAAAATGAATATTGATTATTCATTGTTCATTTTTACATTGCTCTCCCCTTTAAAAATGATATTTATACAATAATCTAACAGGGTAACATTAATACAATACAAATGAGAAAATAACATCCTAACTACTTCAAGTTAGATGACGAATTTTTCTTTACATTACAAATTTTTATACAGAACAAGTGAGTTATTATATAATATAAAAAAATTCAAAGATTAATACTTTAATTTAGACAAACATTTAAGTTAGACAAACAATGATATGGTTAAAATTTTTTACCAAATTTTATTTTTTCTGTGGGATGAATTACATACATAATGAATAGTAGATAAAAGGGAAAAATATAAATTTTAAAGTTCATGGATTTTTCAAGGTTACCATGATAGTACAATTGATAAACTAATTTTATTGACTATTGTAGGTAAAAATAGAATTACGTAATGGATGATGTATAGACCTGTGGTCTAGTGTGTATCTTACAATTTCGAGGGACAGATTAGCCGATAGGATTGTTCATGTAACTGAATAAATGCATGAGCAAGATATATTAGAAAGCAAAAATGATTAAGATTAAATTACATAGTTAGCACTTACGCGCAATGAAATATTTTATTGTGATATCCAATGATTTTAGCATAAGGTTTGTATATGTAGTATATATAGTGTGCATACATGCATTTTTATTGACTGTTGTAGTTACAAATCGAATTACGTAGTGGATGATGTATAGACCTGTGGTCAAATGTGTATTTATGTTTATTGGGTACAGATCGTAGTGGTTGGTGATACGTTCAAAAGGAGAAAGGGGATTTATAGTTGAATAGTTGAAGTTATACGTCAGTGTGCAGATGTATCTATAAATATTGGTAAGAAGCATCTGTAGATGAGTGAGTCGGTACAATAGTATGTAGAATATGAGAGTAATTTGTTCATCCCGTGAAGAACTAGATCATTAGGGGTTATTAGTGGATTAGGATTTATATATATATATATATATATATATATATATATATATATACTTTAAGGAACAGATAAAATAACTTAATAAATGTATGAGCAGGAATTTATATATAGTAAGCAATAATTATGATGTATTATAATGATGATGTTTGCATACGAGTTTTAATGCAAAAGTGACTGGAGGGACGGAACGTAAATGAATTCGAATATGTGTCAAAAGTAATAAAATTCAATTAGGATTATAGATTTTACATAATTAATCAGTTACACGTATAAGGTAATTAAAAAAACGAACTTAGAGGACCTTACAATTAATGAAAGTAAATTTAGCGGTATTAAAAATTAAATTTTGAAGATGGAATTAAATTCGACTAGTAACATTCCTAGATATATATGAACTATATAACCATTAATATTAACCAGAAGTATCGGTACGATAATTGAATTAAGAAAATTAAGAATACAAATTAAAAATATAAACCAATTATGCATTTCAATTAGCTAAACATAATTTTATAATATTCTAAAAAATATAAAAACACAACTTAACATAAATTGAGGTTATGTTCCATCGTACCAAAGAGGAATTAACCATGGTTGAACCATTTCTCTGGTTGACACAGTTCAACTGGGGTTGGGGGTGTTAAAATAAAATAAAATAAAAAGACAAAGTTTGGAGTACTTCATTCGGGGGAATTGAGTGACTAAGCGGGGGGTATAAGTCTGAAATTGACAATACGTCTTTCGTGAGCCTTTGCTCTTTAAAAAATGATTGCTTGTCACACTACTTAAAAATTAAAAGAGTTCAACAAACGGAGGGACGGCATGTTCCTTATATACATTACAATAATTACCAAAATCGTTACAACCTTTGTAAAAACGGTTTCGTTGCAAATAATAAATTACATAACTATATATTTATATACGCAACAATGCATGAAAAGAAAAGACAAATCGGTCAATTTCCTTCTTACAAACAAGAAAAAAGGTTAAACTAAAGACGCAACCCGGTCAATTCAGGTTGAATTAAATTCTTAAATTACAACAAAAAAAAGGTTGAATTAAATTCTCTTATACAACAAAAAAAGGTTGAATTAAATTCTTAAATTTCATTTTCTTAAATTAAATTCTCTTAATTTACAAAGAAAAAGTTGAATTCAATTGACTGCATTGAAATGACTTGGGACTTGAAAACTGAATTGGGACTCGAAAACTCGAGTTGGGACTCGAGAACTCGAATTGGGACTCGAAAACTCGAATTGGGACTCGAAAACTCGAATTGGGACTCGAAAACTCGACTTGGGACTTGAAACTTGAAATAAAACTGTCTGAGACTTGAACTCTGTCAAGTATTCTGAAACTAACTTGAACTCTATCAAGTATTCTGAAACTAACTTGAACTCTATCAAGTATTCTGAAACTAACTTGAACTCTATCAAGTATTCTGAAACTAACTTGAACTCTATCAAGTATTCTGAAACTAACTTGAACTCTATCAAGTATTCTGAAACTAACTTGAACTCTATCAAGTATTCTGAAACTAACTTGAACTCTATCAAGTATTCTGAAACTAACTTGAACTCTATCAAGTATTCTGAAACTAACTTGAACTCTATCAAGTATTCTGAAACTAACTTGAACTCTATGAAGTATCTTGAAACTAACTTGACTAAAATTGACTGCACTTGAACTCTATCAAGTGGAGTCTACTGAAAACGAAACTGACTTGCACTTGAACTGCTATCAAGTGAAGATTAACTGAAAACGAAACTGACTTGCACTTGAACTGCTATCATGTGAAGATTAACTGAAAACGGAAAATGACTGCACTTGATCTCAATCAAGGAGACTATTATCCTCTGGACTTACTTGAAATACAATCAAGTATCTCTATAACTCTATAACTCTCTGTAAACTCTCTCTTTCTTAATTTGCAAGTCAATTCAATTCAATAATTTGAAAAAATTTGCAAACAAAATAAAAAATGTAAACAACATTCACTCTAATGTACGCGAAGGTACTGTACTATTATGTTTGGTACATAAAATAAAATTATTCTATACTGAATATAATAGTGAAATTAACTCTCTGAAATTAACTCCCTTGAAATTAACTCTCTTGAAATTAACTCTCTTGAAATTAACTCTCTTGAAATTAAGTCTCTTCAAATTAACTCTGTGACTTTAACTTCTGTTACATTTAACTTCTGTGAAAATTGCTGTTTCACTAAAAAAATGTATCACTGGTGTCTGAAATGTTCACTGTATTTCTTGTAAATTCTGACTTGATACTCATTATTAACTGTTAATAATACTGACTTTTCAAGTGTTTATAAATTTCTTAAAAAAAACAAACTCTGTACTTAACAAAATTTCTACGGCGAAATCCTCAGAGACGTGTCCTGAAGACGTCTTGCTGGCTACTTCTTCTTGGATGAAAACTAGGCGTGGAGAACTTGGAGTCGTGACCACCGGTTCAAGGGTGGATGTTACGAACTAGAAGTCGTGACACGCCGGTCAAATGGTTTTATCCTGATGCAGGGTAATTTCTATCCTGGCCAAAGAGTGGCCACTTGTTAAAATCCTCTTCTTAAAATCTTCTTCTTATCCTGGGGTGCTAGTTATTTTATCCTGGGGCAGGGTCGCCAGTCTTGTTATCCTCCTTCTTCTATGTCCCTCTGTGGTGTCTCGTATCGACGAGGCGTTCTTGTTAGAAGGCTGTTACAGATATTTCTTCTATAACATTCTAATTCTTTTCCGCCGGTCAAATGGTGGGTCGCCACTCTGTTAAACTCTTGGCTACAGACTCGCCAGACTGTTATGCTTCTTAAAATATTCTTCGAATCTTGGTAGTAGGGTCGCCAAATGTTTATCCTGGCTATAGGGTCTCCAGACTGTTAATTCTTCACTTTTTATAATACTCTGATACTTTCTCTGATACTAAAATTATCGACTTTTCTTTTATAACTTATCGACTTAACTGACTAAGTTCTTCTGAAGAGAGCACGGCTCGAATGGGAAAATAAAAAGTTCTTTTACTCTAGTTTACTTCTAAAAATATACAGGTAGTGCTCTGAATTACAGGGGTAGAGGTTCGACCTCTCTCGACCATGGCTCAGGCCGGAATCTAAAAAGTTAAGGAGGCAAGGGGCCTCTGCCCTCCTCGCAGCGAGGCTGCTAACAAAAGAGGCTCGTAATGAAGGGCCGTAATGAAGTGCTATAATGAAGTGCCGTTCATTTTACAAATACATGTATAATATAAACCTAAATGTTTGGGGGAAGACAGTTGAAGGTTAAGTTTCCCCCTTTTAAACACATGATCAGATGTTGAAAGATTCCAAATAAAAATTAAAAAAATAAAAATAAAAAACTAATTTGTATTTTTCGCCGAGTCTACATTTCTGAAGGCGATATAATTTCATAGTAGTACATAAGTACAAGTTGAGTACATGACTGAGTACGTATTAATTTTGGTTCATTACAATTACGATTACAATTATGGATTACTTCACATTCGCTTATGATTGTCCATTACAGTTCTATTAAAGTACATTCTTACATTATATATTAAATCATTACATTTAATTACAGTTTCAATGAAGTACATTACAAGTTATTATTAATTACAGTTTCATTGAAGTACATTACGTCGTTTACCATTCTTACAGTGTTTTATATTTATATATGGTTATAATATATGGTTATAATATATGGTTATAATATATGGTTATTATATATGGTTATTATATATGGTTATTAGTACAACACAAGTACATGGGCACATACGAGATAATATATACGACATATTATGTTATAACATGTTATAACATGTTATAAATTTGAAATCAGAGGGACAAGAGGTTTCACGTTTTCAGATGTTTGATTATGCTGATTGCGAATTGCGTACACTTGCATAAGCATTTATGAATATCTTGCGAGGGGTGAACGCACTTGAAAAAAAATAATAATAAAACAATACGAGAACGTATTTGAGCGTTTCGAACGAATACAAAAAGTTTTGCATTTCATGAGCAAAAATGAATATTTAATAAAATTGACATACGATAATGGTCAAGATAAGATATGGACGTATGGGGCGGGGGATATGGTCGAATAATAGTTATATTTATACTACATAACTATAAATAATGACTTCTATAGAGTGTACAGTTTTTATTATGATGATAAAGAATTTTCATACATTGCATACTAGAGATATAATGAAGGGAAATTAATGACGGGAAAATGTGACGTCATAGTTATTGAATTGTACGTATAGTACAAATCATTATTGAAGATTTACAAGAACGAATTAGAGACAAAGAGTTCGTATTAATGACTAAGAAGTACAACTACTGGTTCCAATCCTGTTATATGCAATGTGTATGCATAATGTAGGGACGAGGGTGAGATGCAAGACAATTCATAATTAATTATAATAACTTCTATAACAAATGGAAAATGGATACGACTAAACCATAGATATGGTAGATCGTAGGGTTGTGACACGAAAAAAATAGGAAGCCACAAGTAAAATTATTATCCAAACTCGCGTTAAGCGATTTTGGTTCTTATGTAAAAAAATGAATATTGATTATTCATTGTTCATTTTACATTGCTCTCCCTTTAAAAATGATATTTATACAATAATCTAACAGGGTAACATTAATACAATACAAATGAGAAAATAACATCCTAACTACTTCAAGTTAGATGACGAATTTTTCTTTACATTACAAATTTTTATACAGAACAAGTGAGTTATTATATAATATAAAAAAAATTCAAAGATTAATACTTTAATTTAGACAAACATTTAAGTTAGACAAACAATGATATGGTTAAAATTTTTTACCAAATTTTATTTTTTCTGTGGGATGAATTACATACATAATGAATAGTAGATAAAAGGGAAAAATATAAATTTTAAAGTTCATGGATTTTTCAAGGTTACCATGATAGTACAATTGATAAACTAATTTTATTGACTATTGTAGGTAAAATAGAATTACGTAATGGATGATGTATAGACCTGTGGTCTAGTGTGTATCTTACAATTTCGAGGGACAGATTAGCCGATAGGATTGTTCATGTAACTGAATAAATGCATGAGCAAGATATATTAGAAAGCAAAAATGATTAAGATTAAATTACATAGTTAGCACTTACGCGCAATGAAATATTTTATTGTGATATCCAATGATTTTAGCATAAGGTTGTATATGTAGTATATATAGTGTGCATACATGCATTTTATTGACTGTTGTAGTTACAAATCGAATTACGTAGTGGATGATGTATAGACCTGTGGTCAAATGTGTATTTATGTTTATTGGGTACAGATCGTAGTGGTTGGTGATACGTTCAAAAGGAGAAAGGGATTTATAGTTGAATAGTTGAAGTTATACGTCAGTGTGCAGATGTATCTATAAATATTGGTAAGAAGCATCTGTAGATGAGTGAGTCGGTACAATAGTATGTAGAATATGAGAGTAATTTGTTCATCCGTGAAGAACTAGATCATTAGGGGTTATTAGTGGATTAGGATTATATATATATATATATATAATATATATATATATATACTTTAAGGAACAGATAAAATAACTTAATAAATGTATGAGCAGGAATTTATATATAGTAAGCAATAATTATGATGTATTATAATGATGATGTTTGCATACGAGTTTTAATGCAAAAGTGACTGGAGGGACGGAACGTAAATGAATTCGAATATGTGTCAAAAGTAATAAATTCAATTAGGATTATAGATTTTACATAATTAATCAGTTACACGTATAAGGTAATTAAAAAAACGAACTTAGAGGACCTTACAATTAATGAAAGTAAATTTAGCGGTATTAAAAATTAAATTTTGAAGATGGAATTAAATTCGACTAGTAACATTCCTAGATATATATGAACTATATAACCATAATATTAACCAGAAGTATCGGTACGATAATTGAATTAAGAAAATTAAGAATACAAATTAAAAATATAAACCAATTATGCATTTCAATTAGCTAAACATAATTTTATAATATTCTAAAAAATATAAAAACACAACTTAACATAAATTGAGGTTATGTTCCATCGTACAAAGAGGAATTAACCATGGTTGAACCATTTCTCTGGTTGACACAGTTCAACTGGGGTGGGGGTGTTAAAATAAAATAAAATAAAAAGACAAAGTTTGGAGTACTTCATTCGGGGGAATTGAGTGACTAAGCGGGGGGTATAAGTCTGAAATTGACAATACGTCTTTCGTGAGCCTTTGCTCTTTAAAAAATGATTGCTTGTCACACTACTTAAAAATTAAAAGATCAACAAACGGAGGGACGGCATGTTCCTTATATACATTACAATAATTACCAAAATCGTTACAACCTTTGTAAAAACGGTTTCGTTGCAAATAATAAATTACATAACTGTATATTTATATACGCAACAAGCATGAAAAGAAAAGACAAATCGGTCAATTTCCTTCTTACAAACAAGAAAAAAAGGTAAACTAAAGACGCAACCCGGTCAATTCAGGTTGAATTAAATTCTTAAATTACAACAAAAAAAGGTTGAATTAAATTCTCTTATACAACAAAAAAGGTTGAATTAAATTCTTAAATTTCATTTTCTTAAATTAAATTCTCTTAATTTACAAAGAAAAGTGAATCAATTGACTGCATTGAAATGACTTGGGACTTGAAAACTGAAATGGGACTCGAAAACTCGAGTTGGGACTCGAGAACTCGAATTGGACTCGAAAACTCGAATTGGGACTCGAAAACTCGAATTGGGACTCGAAAACTCGACTTGGGACTTGAAACTTGAAATAAAAACTGTCTGAGTACTGAACTCTGTCAAGTATTCTGAAAACTAACTTGAACTCTATCAAGTATTCTGAAACTAACTTGAACTCTATCAAGTATTCTGAAACTAACTTGAACTCTATCAAGTATTCTGAAACTAACTTGAACTCTATCAAGTATTCTGAAACTAACTTGAACTCTATCAAGTATTCTGAAACTAACTTGAACTCTATCAAGTATTCTGAAAAACATAACTTGAACTCTATCAAGTATTCTGAAACTAACTTGAACTCTATCAAGTATCTGAAAACTAACTTGAACTCTATCAAGTATTCTGAACTAACTTGAACTTATGAAGTATCTTGAAACTAACTTGACTAAAATGACTGCACTTGAACTCTATCAAGTGGAGTTCTACTGAAAACGAAACTGACTGCACTTGAACTGCTATCAAGTGAAGATTAACTGAAAACGAAACTGACTTGCACTTGAAACTGCTATCATGTGAAGATTAACTGAAAACGGAAAATGACTGCACTTGATCTCAATCAAGTGGAGACTATTATCCTCTGGACTTACTTGAAATACAATCAAGTATCTCTATAACTCTATAACTCTCTGTAAACTCTCTCTTTCTTAATTTGCAAGTCAATTCAATTCAATAATTGAAAAAATTTGCAAACAAAAATAAAAAATGTAAACAACATTTCACTCTAATGTACGCGAAGGTACTGTACTATTATGTTTGGTACATAAAATAAAAATTATTCTATACTGAATATAATAGTGAAATTAACTCTCTGAAATTAACTCCCTTGAAATTAACTCTCTTGAAATTAACTCTCTTGAAATTAACTCTCTTGAAATTAAGTCTCTTCAAATTAACTTGTGACTTTAACTTCTGTTACATTTAACTTCTGTGAAAATTGCTGTTTCACTAAAAAAATGTATCACTGGTGTCTGAAATGTTCACTGTATTTCTTGTAAATTTGACTTGATACTCATTATTAACTGTTAATAATACTGACTTTTCAAGTGTTTATAAATTCTTAAAAAAAACAAACTCTGTACTTAACAAAATTTCTACGGGCGAAATCCTCAGAGACGTGTCCTGAAGACGTCTTGCTGGCTACTTCTTCTTGGATGAAAACTAGGCGTGGAGAACTTGGAGTCGTGACCCACCGGTTCAAGGGTGGATGTTACGAACTAGAAGTCGTGACACGCCGGTCAAATGGTTTTATCCTGATGCAGGGTAATTTCTATCCTGGCCAAAGAGTGGCCACTTGTTAAAATCCTCTTCTTAAAATCTTCTTATCCTGGGTGCTAGTTATTTTATCCTGGGGCAGGGTCGCCAGTCTTGTTATCCTCCTTCTTCTATGTCCCTCTGGTGTCTCGTATCGACGAGGCGTTCTTGTTAGAAGGCTGTTACAGATATTTCTTCTATAACATTCTAATTCTTTTCCGCCGGTCAAATGGTGGGTCGCCACTCTGTTAAACTCTTGGCTACAGACTCGCCAGACTGTTATGCTTCTTAAAATATTCTTCGAATCTTGGTAGTAGGGTCGCCAAATGTTTATCCTGGCTATAGGGTCTCCAGACTGTTAATTCTTCACTTTTTATAATACTCTGATACTTTCTCTGATACTAAAATTATCGACTTTTTTTTATAACTTATCGACTTAACTGACTAAGTTCTTCTGAAGAGAGCACGGCTCGAATGGGAAAATAAAAAGTTCTTTTACTCTAGTTTACTTCTAAAAATATACAGGTAGTGCTCTGAATTTACAGGGGTAGAGGTTCGACCTCTCTCGACCATGGCTCAGGCCGGAATCTAAAAAGTTAAGGAGGCAAGGGGCCTCTGCCCCCTCCTCGCAGCGAGGCTGCTAACAAAAGAGGCTCGTAATGAAGGGCCGTAATGAAGTGCTATAATGAAGTGCCGTTCATTTTACAAATACATGTATAATATAAACCTAAATGTTTGGGGGAAGACAGTTGAAGGTTAAGTTTCCCCCTTTTAAACACATGATCAGATGTTTGAAAGATTCCAAATAAAAATTAAAAAAATAAAAATAAAAAACTAATTTGTATTTTTCGCCGAGTCTACATTTCTGAAGGCGATATAATTTCATAGTAGTACATAAGTACAAGTTGAGTACATGACTGAGTACGTATTAATTTTGGTTCATTACAATTACGATTACAATTATGGATTACTTCACATTCGCTTATGATTGTCCATTACAGTTCTATTAAAGTACATTCTTACATTATATATTAAATCATTACATTTAATTACAGTTTCAATGAAGTACATTACAAGTTATTATTAATTACAGTTTCATTGAAGTACATTACGTCGTTTACCATTCTTACAGTGTTTTTATATTTATATATGGTTATAATATATGGTTATAATATATGGTTATAATATATGGTTATTATATATGGTTATTATATATGGTTATTAGTACAACACAAGTACATGGGCACATACGAGATAATTTATATACGACATATTATGTTATAACATGTTATAACATGTTATAAATTTGAAATCAGAGGGACAAGAGGTTTCACGTTTTCAGATGTTTGATTTATGCTGATTTGCGAATTGCGTACACTTGCATAAGCATTTATGAATATCTTGCGAGGGGTGAACGCACTTGAAAAAAAATAATAATAAAACAATACGAGAACGTATTTGAGCGTTTTCGAACGAATACAAAAAGTTTTGCATTTCATGAGCAAAAATGAATCTTTAATAAAATTGACATACGATAATGGTCAAGATAAGATATGGACGTATGGGGGCGGGGGATATGGTCGAATAATAGTTATATTTATACTACATAACTATAAATAATGACTTCTATAGAGTGTACAGTTTTTATTATGATGATAAAGAATTTTCATACATTGCATACTAGAGATATAATGAGGGAAATTAATGACGGGAAAATGTGACGTCATAGTTATTGAATTTGTACGTATAGTACAAATCATTATTAGGAAGATTTACAAGAACGAATAGAGACAAAGAGTTCGTATTAATGACTAAGAAGTACAACTACTGGTTCCAATCCTGTTATATGCAATGTGTATGCATAATGTAGGGACGAGGGTGAGATGCAAGACAATTCATAATTAATTATAATAACTTCTATAACAAATGGAAAATGGATACGACTAAACCATAGATATGGTAGATCGTAGGGTTGTGACACGAACAAAAATAGGAAGCCACAAGTAAAATTATTATCCAAACTCGCGTTAAGCGATTTTGGTTCTTATGTAAAAAATGAATATTGATTATTCATTGTTCATTTTTACATTGCTCTCCCCTTTAAAAATGATATTTATACAATAATCTAACAGGGTACATTAATACAATACAAATGAGAAAATAACATCCTAACTACTTCAAGTTAGATGACGAATTTTTCTTTACATTACAAATTTTATACAGAACAAGTGAGTTATTATATAATATAAAAAAATTCAAAGATTAATACTTTAATTTAGACAAACATTTAAGTTAGACAAACAATGATATGGTTAAAATTTTTTACCAAATTTTATTTTTTCTGTGGGATGAATTACATACATAATGAATAGTAGATAAAAGGGAAAAATATAAATTTTAAAGTTCATGGATTTTTCAAGGTTACCATGATAGTACAATTGATAAACTAATTTTATTGACTATTGTAGGTAAAAATAGAATTACGTAATGGATGATGTATAGACCTGTGGTCTAGTGTGTATCTTACAATTTCGAGGGACAGATTAGCCGATAGGATTGTTCATGTAACTGAATAAATGCATGAGCAAGATATATTAGAAAGCAAAAATGATTAAGATTAAATTACATAGTTAGCACTTACGCGCAATGAAATATTTTATTGTGATATCCAATGATTTTAGCATAAGGTTTGTATATGTAGTATATATAGTGTGCATACATGCATTTTTATTGAATGTTGTAGGTACAAATCGAATTACGTAGTGGATGATGTATAGACCTGTGGTCAAATGTGTATTTATGTTTATTGGGTACAGATCGTAGTGGTTGGTGATACGTTCAAAAGGAGAAAGGGGATTTATAGTTGAATAGTTGAAGTTATACGTCAGTGTGCAGATGTATCTATAAATATTGGTAAGAAGCATCTGTAGATGAGTGAGTCGGTACAATAGTATGTAGAATATGAGAGTAATTTGTTCATCCCGTGAAGAACTAGATCATTAGGGGTTATTAGTGGATTAGGATTATATATATATATATATATATATATATATATATATATATACTTTAAGGAACAGATAAAATAACTTAATAAATGTATGAGCAGGAATTTATATATAGTAAGCAATAATTATGATGTATTATAATGATGATGTTTGCATACGAGTTTTAATGCAAAAGTGACTGGAGGGACGGAACGTAAATGAATTCGAATATGTGTCAAAAGTAATAAAATTCAATTAGGATTATAGATTTTACATAATTAATCAGTTACACGTATAAGGTAATTAAAAAAAACGAACTTAGAGGACCTTACAATTAATGAAAGTAAATTAGCGGTATTAAAAATTAAATTTTGAAGATGGAATTAAATTCGACTAGTAACATTCCTAGATATATATGAACTATATAACCATTAATATTAACCAGAAGTATCGGTACGATAATTGAATTAAGAAAATTAAGAATACAAATTAAAAATATAAACCAATTATGCATTTCAATTAGCTAAACATAATTTTATAATATTCTAAAAATATAAAACACAACTTAACATAAATTGAGGTTATGTTCCATCGTACCAAAGAGGAATTAACCATGGTTGAACCATTTCTCTGGTTGACACAGTTCAACTGGGGTTGGGGGTGTTAAAATAAATAAAATAAAAAGACAAAGTTTGGAGTACTTCATTCGGGGGAATTGAGTGACTAAGCGGGGGGTATAAGTCTGAAATTGACAATACGTCTTTCGTGAGCCTTTGCTCTTTAAAAAATGATTGCTTGTCACACTACTTAAAAATTAAAAGAGTTCAACAAACGGAGGGACGGCATGTTCCTATATACATTACAATAATTACCAAAATCGTTACAACCTTTGTAAAAACGGTTTTGCAAATAATAAATTACATAATATATATTTATATACGCAACAATGCATGAAAAGAAAAGACAAATCGGTCAATTTCCTTCTTACAAACAAGAAAAAAGGTTAAACTAAAGACGCAACCCGGTCAATTCAGGTTGAATTAAATTCTTAAATTACAACAAAAAAAAAGGTTGAATTAAATTCTCTTATACAACAAAAAAAGGTTGAATTAAATTCTTAAATTTCATTTTCTTAAATTAAATTCTCTTAATTTACAAAGAAAAAGTTGAATTCAATTGACTGCATTGAAATGACTTGGGACTTGAAAACTGAATTGGGACTCGAAAACTCGAGTTGGGACTCGAGAACTCGAATTGGACTCGAAAACTCGAATTGGGACTCGAAAACTCGAATTGGGACTCGAAAACTCGACTTGGGACTTGAAACTTGAAATAAAACTGTGAGACTTGAACTCTGAAGTATTCTGAAATAACTTGAACTCTATCAAGTATTCTGAAACTAACTTGAACTCTATCAAGTATTCTGAAACTAACTTGAACTCTATCAAGTATTCTGAAACTAACTTGAACTCTATCAAGTATTCTGAAACTAACTTGAACTCTATCAAGTATTCTGAACTAACTTGAACTCTATCAAGTATTCTGAAACTAACTTGAACTCTATCAAGTATTCTGAAACTAACTTGAACTCTATCAAGTATTCTGAAACTAACTTGAACTCTATCAAGTATTCTGAAACTAACTTGAACTCTATCAAGTATTCTGAAACTAACTTGAACTCTATGAAGTATCTTGAAACTAACTTGACTAAAATTGACTGCACTTGAACTCTATCAAGTGGAGTCTACTGAAAACGAAACTGACTTGCACTTGAACTGCTATCAAGTGAAGATTAACTGAAAACGAAACTGACTTGCACTTGAACTGATCATGTGAAGATAACTGAAAACGGAAAATGACTGCACTTGATCTCAATCAAGTGGAGACTATTATCCTCTGGACTTACTTGAAATACAATCAAGTATCTCTCTATAAACTCTCTGTAAACTCTCTCTTTCTTAATTTGCAAGTCAATTCAATTCAATAATTGAAAAAATTTGCAAACAAAAATAAAAAATGTAAACAACATTTCACTCTAATGTACGCGAAGGTACTGTACTATTATGTTTGGTACATAAAAATAAATATTCTATACTGAATATAATAGTGAAATTAACTCTCTGAAATTAACTCCCTTGAAATTAACTCTCTTGAAATTAACTCTCTTGAAATTAACTCTCTTGAAATTAAGTCTCTTCAAATTAACTCTGTGACTTTAACTTCTGTTACATTTAACTTCTGTGAAAATTGCTGTTTCACTAAAAAAATGTATCACTGGTGTCTGAAATGTTCACTGTATTTCTTGTAAATTCTGACTTGATACTCATTATTAACTGTTAATAATACTGGGACTTTTCAAGTGTTTATAAATTTCTTAAAAAAAAACAACTCTGTACTTAACAAAATTTCTACGGGCGAAATCCTCAGAGACGTGTCCTGAAGACGTCTTGCTGGCTACTTCTTCTTGGATGAAAACTAGGCGTGGAGAACTTGGAGTCGTGACACACGGTTCAAGGGTGGATGTTACGAACTAGAAGTCGTGACACGCCGGTCAAATGGTTTTATCCTGATGCAGGGTAATTTCTATCCTGGCCAAAGAGTGGCCACTTGTTAAAAATCCTCTTCTTAAAATCTTCTTCTTATCCTGGGGTGCTAGTTATTTTATCCTGGGGCAGGGTCGCCAGTCTTGTTATCCTCCTTCTTCTATGTCCCTCTGTGGTGTCTCGTATCGACGAGGCGTTCTTGTTAGAAGGCTGTTACAGATATTTCTTCTATAACATTCTAATTCTTTTCCGCCGGTCAAATGGTGGGTCGCCACTCTGTTAAACTCTTGGCTACAGACTCGCCAGACTGTTATGCTTCTTAAAATATTCTTCGAATCTTGGTAGTAGGGTCGCCAAATGTTTATCCTGGCTATAGGGTCTCCAGACTGTTAATTCTTCACTTTTTATAATACTCTGATACTTTCTCTGATACTAAATTATCGACTTTTCTTTTATAACTTATCGACTTAACTGACTAAGTTCTTCTGAAGAGAGCACGGCTCGAATGGGAAAAATAAAAAGTTCTTTTACTCTAGTTTACTTCTAAAAATATACAGGTAGTGCTCTGAATTTACAGGGGTAGAGGTTCGACCTCTCTCGACCATGGCTCAGGCCGGAATCTAAAAAGTTAAGGAGGCAAGGGGCCTCTGCCCCCTCCTCGCAGCGAGGCTGCTAACAAAAGAGGCTCGTAATGAAGGGCCGTAATGAAGTGCTATAATGAAGTGCCGTTCATTTTACAAATACATGTATAATATAAACCTAAATGTTTGGGGGAAGACAGTTGAAGGTTAAGTTTCCCCCTTTTAAACACATGATCAGATGTTTGAAAGATTCCAAATAAAAATTAAAAATAAAAATAAAAAACTAATTTGTATTTTTCGCCGAGTCTACATTTCTGAAGGCGATATAATTTCATAGTAGTACATAAGTACAAGTTGAGTACATGACTGAGTACGTATTAATTTTGGTTCATTACAATTACGATTACAATTATGGATTACTTCACATTCGCTTATGATTGTCCATTACAGTTCTATTAAAGTACATTCTTACATTATATATTAAATCATTACATTTAATTACAGTTTCAATGAAGTACATTACAAGTTATTATTAATTACAGTTTCATTGAAGTACATTACGTCGTTTACCATTCTTACAGTGTTTTTATATTTATATATGGTTATAATATATGGTTATAATATATGGTTATAATATATGGTTATTATATATGGTTATTATATATGGTTATTAGTACAACACAAGTACATGGGCACATACGAGATAATTTATATACGACATATTATGTTATAACATGTTATAACATGTTATAAATTTGAAATCAGAGGGACAAGAGGTTTCACGTTTTCAGATGTTTGATTTATGCTGATTTGCGAATTGCGTACACTTGCATAAGCATTTATGAATATCTTGCGAGGGGTGAACGCACTTGAAAAAAAATAATAATAAAACAATACGAGAACGTATTTGAGCGTTTTCGAACGAATACAAAAAGTTTTGCATTTCATGAGCAAAATGAATCTTTAATAAAATTGACATACGATAATGGTCAAGATAAGATATGGACGTATGGGGGCGGGGGATATGGTCGAATAATAGTTATATTTATACTACATAACTATAAATAATGACTTCTATAGAGTGTACAGTTTTATATTATGATGATAAAGAATTTTCATACATTGCATACTAGAGATATAATGAAGGGAAATTAATGACGGGAAAATGTGACGTCATAGTTATTGAATTTGTACGTATAGTACAAATCATTATTAGGAAGATTTACAAGAACGAATTAGAGACAAAGAGTTCGTATTAATGACTAAGAAGTACAACTACTGGTTCCAATCCTGTTATATGCAATGTGTATGCATAATGTAGGGACGAGGGTGAGATGCAAGACAATTCATAATTAATTATAATAACTTCTATAACAAATGGAAAATGGATACGACTAAACCATAGATATGGTAGATCGTAGGGTTGTGACACGAACAAAAATAGGAAGCCACAAGTAAAATTATTATCCAAACTCGCGTTAAGCGATTTTGGTTCTTATGTAAAAAAATGAATATTGATTATTCATTGTTCATTTTTACATTGCTCTCCCCTTTAAAAATGATATTTATACAATAATCTAACAGGGTAACATTAATACAATACAAATGAGAAAATAACATCCTAACTACTTCAAGTTAGATGACGAATTTTTCTTTACATTACAAATTTTTATACAGAACAAGTGAGTTATTATATAATATAAAAAAAATTCAAAGATTAATACTTTAATTTAGACAAACATTTAAGTTAGACAAACAATGATATGGTTAAAATTTTTTACCAAATTTTATTTTTTCTGTGGGATGAATTACATACATAATGAATAGTAGATAAAAGGGAAAAATATAAATTTTAAAGTTCATGGATTTTTCAAGGTTACCATGATAGTACAATTGATAAACTAATTTTATTGACTATTGTAGGTAAAAATAGAATTACGTAATGGATGATGTATAGACCTGTGGTCTAGTGTGTATCTTACAATTTCGAGGGACAGATTAGCCGATAGGATTGTTCATGTAACTGAATAAATGCATGAGCAAGATATATTAGAAAGCAAAAATGATTAAGATTAAATTACATAGTTAGCACTTACGCGCAATGAAATATTTTATTGTGATATCCAATGATTTTAGCATAAGGTTTGTATATGTAGTATATATAGTGTGCATACATGCATTTTTATTGACTGTTGTAGTACAAATCGAATTACGTAGTGGATGATGTATAGACCTGTGGTCAAATGTGTATTTATGTTTATTGGGTACAGATCGTAGTGGTTGGTGATACGTTCAAAAGGAGAAAGGGGATTTATAGTTGAATAGTTGAAGTTATACGTCAGTGTGCAGATGTATCTATAAATATTGGTAAGAAGCATCTGTAGATGAGTGAGTCGGTACAATAGTATGTAGAATATGAGAGTAATTTGTTCATCCCGTGAAGAACTAGATCATTAGGGGTTATTAGTGGATTAGGATTATATATATATATATATATATATATATATATATATACTTTAAGGAACAGATAAAATAACTTAATAAATGTATGAGCAGGAATTTATATATAGTAAGCAATAATTATGATGTATTATAATGATGATGTTTGCATACGAGTTTTAATGCAAAAGTGACTGGAGGGACGGAACGTAAATGAATTCGAATATGTGTCAAAAGTAATAAAATTCAATTAGGATTATAGATTTTACATAATTAATCAGTTACACGTATAAGGTAATTAAAAAAACGAACTTAGAGGACCTTACAATTAATGAAAGTAAATTTAGCGGTATTAAAAATTAAATTTTGAAGATGGAATTAAATTCGACTAGTAACATTCCTAGATATATATGAACTATATAACCATTAATATTAACCAGAAGTATCGGTACGATAATTGAATTAAGAAAATTAAGAATACAAATTAAAAATATAAACCAATTATGCATTTCAATTAGCTAAACATAATTTTATAATATTCTAAAAAATATAAAAACACAACTTAACATAAATTGAGGTTATGTTCCATCGTACCAAAGAGGAATTAACCATGGTTGAACCATTTCTCTGGTTGACACAGTTCAACTGGGGTTGGGGGTGTTAAAATAAAATAAAATAAAAAGACAAAGTTTGGAGTACTTCATTCGGGGGAATTGAGTGACTAAGCGGGGGGTATAAGTCTGAAATTGACAATACGTCTTTCGTGAGCCTTTGCTCTTTAAAAAATGATTGCTTGTCACACTACTTAAAAATTAAAAGAGTTCAACAAACGGAGGGACGGCATGTTCCTTATATACATTACAATAATTACCAAAATCGTTACAACCTTTGTAAAAACGGTTTCGTTGCAAATAATAAATTACATAACTATATATTTATATACGCAACAATGCATGAAAAGAAAAGACAAATCGGTCAATTTCCTTCTTACAAACAAGAAAAAAGGTTAAACTAAAGACGCAACCCGGTCAATTCAGGTTGAATTAAATTCTTAAATTACAACAAAAAAAAGGTTGAATTAAATTCTCTTATACAACAAAAAAAGGTTGAATTAAATTCTTAAATTTCATTTTCTTAAATTAAATTCTCTTAATTTACAAAGAAAAAGTTGAATTCAATTGACTGCATTGAAATGACTTGGGACTTGAAAACTGAATTGGGACTCGAAAACTCGAGTTGGGACTCGAGAACTCGAATTGGGACTCGAAAACTCGAATTGGGACTCGAAAACTCGAATTGGGACTCGAAACTCGACTTGGGACTTGAAACTTGAAATAAAACTGTCTGAGACTTGAACTCTGTCAAGTATTCTGAAACTAACTTGAACTCTATCAAGTATTCTGAAACTAACTTGAACTCTATCAAGTATTCTGAAACTAACTTGAACTCTATCAAGTATTCTGAAACTAACTTGAACTCTATCAAGTATTCTGAAACTAACTTGAACTCTATCAAGTATTCTGAAACTAACTTGAACTCTATCAAGTATTCTGAAACTAACTTGAACTCTATCAAGTATTCTGAAACTAACTTGAACTCTATCAAGTATTCTGAAACTAACTTGAACTCTATCAAGTATTCTGAAACTAACTTGAACTCTATCAAGTATTCTGAAACTAACTTGAACTCTATGAAGTATCTTGAAACTAACTTGACTAAAATTGACTGCACTTGAACTCTATCAAGTGGAGTCTACTGAAAACGAAACTGACTTGCACTTGAACTGCTATCAAGTGAAGATTAACTGAAAACGAAACTGACTTGCACTTGAACTGCTATCATGTGAAGATTAACTGAAAACGGAAAAATGACTGCACTTGATCTCAATCAAGTGGAGACTATTATCCTCTGGACTTACTTGAAATACAATCAAGTATCTCTATAACTCTATAACTCTCTGTAAACTCTCTCTTTCTTAATTTGCAAGTCAATTCAATTCAATAATTTGAAAAAATTTGCAAACAAAAATAAAAAATGTAAACAACATTTCACTCTAATGTACGCGAAGGTACTGTACTATTATGTTTGGTACATAAAATAAAATTATTCTATACTGAATATAATAGTGAAATTAACTCTCTGAAATTAACTCCCTTGAAATTAACTCTCTTGAAATTAACTCTCTTGAAATTAACTCTCTTGAAATTAAGTCTCTTCAAATTAACTCTGTGACTTTAACTTCTGTTACATTTAACTTCTGTGAAAATTGCTGTTTCACTAAAAAAATGTATCACTGGTGTCTGAAATGTTCACTGTATTTCTTGTAAATTCTGACTTGATACTCATTATTAACTGTTAATAATACTGACTTTTCAAGTGTTTATAAATTTCTTAAAAAAAACAAACTCTGTACTTAACAAAATTTCTACGGGCGAAATCCTCAGAGACGTGTCCTGAAGACGTCTTGCTGGCTACTTCTTCTTGGATGAAAACTAGGCGTGGAGAACTTGGAGTCGTGACACACCGGTTCAAGGGTGGATGTTACGAACTAGAAGTCGTGACACGCGGTCAAATGGTTTTATCCTGATGCAGGGTAATTTCTATCCTGGCCAAAGAGTGGCCACTTGTTAAAATCCTCTTCTTAAAATCTTCTTCTTATCCTGGGGTGCTAGTTATTTTATCCTGGGGCAGGGTCGCCAGTCTTGTTATCCTCCTTCTTCTATGTCCCTCTGTGGTGTCTCGTATCGACGAGGCGTTCTTGTTAGAAGGCTGTTACAGATATTTCTTCTATAACATTCTAATTCTTTTCCGCCGGTCAAATGGTGGGTCGCCACTCTGTTAAACTCTTGGCTACAGACTCGCCAGACTGTTATGCTTCTTAAAATATTCTTCGAATCTTGGTAGTAGGGTCGCCAAATGTTTATCCTGGCTATAGGGTCTCCAGACTGTTAATTCTTCACTTTTTATAATACTCTGATACTTTCTCTGATACTAAAATTATCGACTTTTCTTTTATAACTTATCGACTTAACTGACTAAGTTCTTCTGAAGAGAGCACGGCTCGAATGGGAAAATAAAAAGTTCTTTACTCTAGTTTACTTCTAAAAATATACAGGTAGTGCTCTGAATTACAGGGGTAGAGGTTCGACCTCTCTCGACCATGGCTCAGGCCGGAATCTAAAAAGTTAAGGAGGCAAGGGGCCTCTGCCCCCTCCTCGCAGCGAGGCTGCTAACAAAAGAGGCTCGTAATGAAGGGCCGTAATGAAGTGCTATAATGAAGTGCCGTTCATTTTACAAATACATGTATAATATAAACCTAAATGTTTGGGGGAAGACAGTTGAAGGTTAAGTTTCCCCCTTTTAAAACACATGATCAGATGTTTGAAAGATTCCAAATAAAAAAAAAAAAAAAATAAAAATAAAAAATAAATTTGTATTTTTCGCCGAGTCTACATTTCTGAAGGCGATATAATTTCATAGTAGTACATAAGTACAAGTTGAGTACATGACTGAGTACGTATAATTTTGGTTCATTACAATTACGATTACAATTATGGATTACTTCACATTCGCTTATGATTGTCCATTACAGTTCTATTAAAGTACATTCTTACATTATATATTAAATCATTACATTTAATTACAGTTTCAATGAAGTCATTACAAGTTATTATTAATTACAGTTTCATTGAAGTACATTACGTCGTTTACCATTCTTACAGTGTTTTTATATTTATATATGGTTATAATATATGGTTATAATATATGGTTATAATATATGGTTATTATATATGGTTATTATATATGGTTATTAGTACAACACAAGTACATGGGCACATACGAGATAATTTATATACGACATATTATGTTATAAACATGTTATAACATGTTATAAATTTGAAATCAGAGGGACAAGAGGTTTCACGTTTTCAGATGTTTGATTTATGCTGATTTGCGAATTGCGTACACTTGCATAAGCATTTATGAATATCTTGCGAGGGTGAACGCACTTGAAAAAAAAATAATAATAAAACAATACGAGAACGTATTTGAGCGTTTTCGAACGAATACAAAAAGTTTTGCATTTCATGAGCAAAAATGAATCTTTAATAAAATTGACATACGATAATGGTCAAGATAAGATATGGACGTATGGGGGCGGGGGATATGGTCGAATAATAGTTATATTTATACTACATAACTATAAATAATGACTTCTATAGAGTGTACAGTTTATATTATGATGATAAAGAATTTCATACATTGCATACTAGAGATATAATGAAGGGAAATTAATGACGGGAAAATGTGACGTCATAGTTATTGAATTTGTACGTATAGTACAAATCATTATTAGGAAGATTTACAAGAACGAATTAGAGACAAAGAGTTCGTATTAATGACTAAGAAGTACAACTACTGGTTCCAATCCTGTTATATGCAATGTGTATGCATAATGTAGGGACGAGGGTGAGATGCAAGACAATTCATAATTAATTATAATAACTTCTATAACAAATGGAAAATGGATACGACTAAACATAGATATGGTAGATCGTAGGGTTGTGACACGAACAAAAATAGGAAGCCACAAGTAAAATTATTATCCAAACTCGCGTTAAGCGATTTTGGTTCTTATGTAAAAAAATGAATATTGATTATTCATTTTCATTTTTACATTGCTCTCCCCTTTAAAAATGATATTTATACAATAATCTAACAGGGTAACATTAATACAATACAAATGAGAAAATAACATCCTAACTACTTCAAGTTAGATGACGAATTTTTTCTTACATTACAAATTTTTATACAGAACAAGTGAGTTATTATATAATATAAAAAAAATTCAAAGATTAATACTTTAATTTAGACAAACATTTAAGTTAGACAAACAATGATATGGTTAAAATTTTTACCAAATTTTATTTTTTCTGTGGGATGAATTACATACATAATGAATAGTAGATAAAAGGGAAAAATATAAATTTTAAAGTTCATGGATTTTTCAAGGTTACCATGATAGTACAATTGATAAACTAATTTTATTGACT
This sequence comes from Bathynomus jamesi, assembly GCA_023014485.1. NCBI lineage: Eukaryota > Metazoa > Arthropoda > Malacostraca > Isopoda > Cirolanidae > Bathynomus > Bathynomus jamesi. The sequence continues at coordinate 187,725 of JAJOZX010007597.1, forward strand.
ATTGTAGGTAAAAATAGAATTACGTAATGGATGATGTATAGACCTGTGGTCTAGTGTGTATCTTACAATTTCGAGGGACAGATTAGCCGATAGGATTGTTCATGTAACTGAATAAATGCATGAGCAAGATATATTAGAAAGCAAAAATGATTAAGATTAAATTACATAGTTAGCACTTACGCGCAATGAAATATTTTATTGTGATATCCAATGATTTTAGCATAAGGTTTGTATATGTAGTATATATAGTGTGCATACATGCATTTTTATTGACTGTTGTAGTTACAAATCGAATTACGTAGTGGATGATGTATAGACCTGTGTCAAATGTGTATTTATGTTTATTGGGTACAGATCGTAGTGGTTGGTGATACGTTCAAAAGGAGAAAGGGGATTTATAGTTGAATAGTTGAAGTTATACGTCAGTGTGCAGATGTATCTATTAAATATTGGTAAGAAGCATCTGTAGATGAGTGAGTCGGTACAATAGTATGTAGAATATGAGAGTAATTTGTTCATCCCGTGAAGAACTAGATCATTAGGGGTTATTAGTGGATTAGGATTATATATATATATATATATATATATATATATATATATACTTTAAGGAACAGATAAAATAACTTAATAAATGTATGAGCAGGAATTTATATATAGTAAGCAATAATTATGATGTATTATAATGATGATGTTTGCATACGAGTTTTAATGCAAAAGTGACTGGAGGGACGGAACGTAAATGAATTCGAATATGTGTCAAAAGTAATAAAATTCAATTAGGATTATAGATTTTACATAATTAATCAGTTACACGTATAAGGTAATTAAAAAAACGAACTTAGAGGACCTTACAATTAATGAAAGTAAATTTAGCGGTATTAAAAATTAAATTTTGAAGATGGAATTAAATTCGACTAGTAACATTCCTAGATATATATGAACTATATAACCATTAATATTAACCAGAAGTATCGGTACGATAATTGAATTAAGAAAATTAAGAATACAAATTAAAAATATAAACCAATTATGCATTTCAATTAGCTAAACATAATTTTTATAATATTCTAAAAAATATAAAAACACAACTTAACATAAATTGAGGTTATGTTCCATCGTACCAAAGAGGAATTAACCATGGTTGAACCATTTCTCTGGTTGACACAGTTCAACTGGGGTTGGGGGTGTTAAAAAAATAAAATAAAAAAAGACAAAGTTTGGAGTACTTCATTCGGGGGAATTGAGTGACTAAGCGGGGGGTATAAGTCTGAAATTGACAATACGTCTTTCGTGAGCCTTTGCTCTTTAAAAAATGATTGCTTGTCACACTACTTAAAAATTAAAAGAGTTCAACAAACGGAGGGACGGCATGTTCCTTATATACATTACAATAATTACCAAAATCGTTACAACCTTTGTAAAACGGTTTCGTTGCAAATAATAAATTACATAAATTATATTTATACGCAACAATGCATGAAAAGAAGACAAATCGGTCAATTTCCTTCTTACAAACAAGAAAAAAGGTTAAACTAAAGACGCAACCCGGTCAATTCAGGTTGAATTAAATTCTTAAATTACAACAAAAAAAAGGTTGAATTAAATTCTCTTATACAACAACAAAAAAGGTTGAATTAAATTCTTAAATTTCATTTTCTTAAATTAAATTCTCTTAATTTACAAAGAAAAAGTTGAATTCAATTGACTGCATTGAAATGACTTGGGACTTGAAAACTGAATTGGGACTCGAAAACTCGAGTTGGACTCTGGGACTCGAAAACTCGAATTGGGACTCGAAAACTCGAATTGGGCTCGAAAACTCGAATTGGACTCGAAAACTCGACTTGGGACTTGAAACTTGAAATAAAACTGTCTGAGACTTGAACTCTGTCAAGTATTCTGAAACTAACTTGAACTCTATCAAGTATTCTGAAACTAACTTGAACTCTATCAAGTATTCTGAAACTAACTTGAACTCTATCAAGTATTCTGAAACTAACTTGAACTCTATCAAGTATTCTGAAACTAACTTGAACTCTATCAAGTATTCTGAAACTAACTTGAACTCTATCAAGTATTCTGAAACTAACTTGAACTCTATCAAGTATTCTGAAACTAACTTGAACTCTATCAAGTATTCTGAAACTAACTTGAACTCTATCAAGTATTCTGAAACTAACTTGAACTCTATGTATGAACTAACTTGAACTCTATCAAGTATTCTGAAACTAACTTGAACTCTATGAAGTATCTTGACTAACTGACTAAAATTGACTGCACTTGAACTCTATCAAGTGGAGTCTACTGAAAACGAAACTGACTTGCACTTGAACTGCTATCAAGTGAAGATTAACTGAAAAACGAAACTGACTTGCACTTGAACTGCTATCATGTGAAGATTAACTGAAAACGGAAATGACTGCACTTGATCTCAATCAAGTGGAGACTATTATCCTCTGGACTTACTTGAAATACAATCAGTATCTCTATAACTCTATAACTCTCTGTAAACTCTCTCTTTCTTAATTTGCAAGTCAATTCAATTCAATAATTTGAAAAAATTTGCAAACAAAAATAAAAAATGTAAACAACATTTCACTCTAATGTACGCGAAGGTACTGTACTATTATGTTTGGTACATAAAATAAAATTATTCTATACTGAATATAATAGTGAAATTAACTCTCTGAAATTAACTCCCTTGAAATTAACTCTCTTGAAATTAACTCTCTTGAAATTAACTCTCTTGAAATTAAGTCTCTTCAAATTAACTCTGTGACTTTAACTTCTGTTACATTTAACTTCTGTGAAAATTGCTGTTTCACTAAAAAAATGTATCACTGGTGTCTGAAATGTTCACTGTATTTCTTGTAAATTCTGACTTGATACTCATTATTAACTGTTAATAATACTGACTTTTCAAGTGTTTATAATTTCTTAAAAAAAACAAACTCTGTACTTAACAAAATTTCTACGGGCGAAATCCTCAGAGACGTGTCCTGAAGACGTCTTGCTGGCTACTTCTTCTTGGATGAAAACTAGGCGTGGAGAACTTGGAGTCGTGACACACCGGTTCAAGGGTGATGTTACGAACTAGAAGTCGTGACACGCCGGTCAAATGGTTTTATCCTGATGCAGGGTAATTTCTATCCTGGCCAAAGAGTGGCCACTTGTTAAAATCCTCTTCTTAAAATCTTCTTCTATCCTGGGGTGCTAGTTATTTTATCCTGGGCAGGGTCGCCAGTCTTGTTATCCTCCTTCTTCTATGTCCCTCTGTGGTGTCTCGTATCGACGAGGCGTTCTTGTTAGAAGGCTGTTACAGATATTTCTTCTATAACATTCTAATTCTTTTCCGCCGGTCAAATGGTGGGTCGCCACTCTGTTAAACTCTTGGCTACAGACTCGCCAGACTGTTATGCTTCTTAAAATATTCTTCGAATCTTGGTAGTAGGGTCGCCAAATGTTTATCCTGGCTATAGGGTCTCCAGACTGTTAATTCTTCACTTTTTATAATACTCTGATACTTTCTCTGATACTAAAATTATCGACTTTTCTTTTATAACTTATCGACTTAACTGACTAAGTTCTTCTGAAGAGAGCACGGCTCGAATGGGAAAATAAAAAGTTCTTTTACTCTAGTTTACTTCTAAAAATATACAGGTAGTGCTCTGAATTTACAGGGGTAGAGGTTCGACCTCTCTCGACCATGGCTCAGGCCGGAATCTAAAAAGTTAAGGAGGCAAGGGGCCTCTGCCCCCTCCTCGCAGCGAGGCTGCTAACAAAAGAGGCTCGTAATGAAGGGCCGTAATGAAGTGCTATAATGAAGTGCCGTTCATTTTACAAATACATGTATAATATAAACCTAAATGTTTGGGGGAAGACAGTTGAAGGTTAAGTTTCCCCCCTTTTAAACACATGATCAGATGTTTGAAAGATTCCAAATAAAAATTAAAAAAATAAAAATAAAAAACTAATTTGTATTTTTCGCCGAGTCTACATTTCTGAAGGCGATATAATTTCATAGTAGTACATAAGTACAAGTTGAGTACATGACTGAGTACGTATTAATTTTGGTTCATTACAATTACGATTACAATTATGGATTACTTCACATTCGCTTATGATTGTCCATTACAGTTCTATTAAAGTACATTCTTACATTATATATTAAATCATTACATTTAATTACAGTTTCAATGAAGTACATTACAAGTTATTATTAATTACAGTTTCATTGAAGTACATTACGTCGTTTACCATTCTTACAGTGTTTTTATATTTATATATGGTTATAATATATGGTTATAATATATGGTTATAATATATGGTTATTATATATGGTTATTATATATGGTTATTAGTACAACACAAGTACATGGGCACATACGAGATAATTTATATACGACATATTATGTTATAACATGTTATAACATGTTATAAATTTGAAATCAGAGGGACAAGAGGTTTCACGTTTTCAGATGTTTGATTTATGCTGATTTGCGAATTGCGTACACTTGCATAAGCATTTATGAATATCTTGCGAGGGGTGAACGCACTTGAAAAAAAATAATAATAAAACAATACGAGAACGTATTTGAGCGTTTTCGAACGAATACAAAAAGTTTTGCATTTCATGAGCAAAAATGAATCTTTAATAAAATTGACATACGATAATGGTCAAGATAAGATATGGACGTATGGGGGCGGGGGATATGGTCGAATAATAGTTATATTTATACTACATAACTATAAATAATGACTTCTATAGAGTGTACAGTTTTATTATGATGATAAAGAATTTTCATACATTGCATACTAGAGATATAATGAAGGGAAATTAATGACGGGAAAATGTGACGTCATAGTTATTGAATTTGTACGTATAGTACAAATCATTATTAGGAAGATTTACAAGAACGAATTAGAGACAAAGAGTTCGTATTAATGACTAAGAAGTACAACTACTGGTTCCAATCCTGTTATATGCAATGTGTATGCATAATGTAGGGACGAGGGTGAGATGCAAGACAATTCATAATTAATTATAATAACTTCTATAACAAATGGAAAATGGATACGACTAAACCATAGATATGGTAGATCGTAGGGTTGTGACACGAACAAAAATAGGAAGCCACAAGTAAAATTATTATCCAAACTCGCGTTAAGCGATTTTGGTTCTTATGTAAAAAATGAATATTGATTATTCATTGTTCATTTTTCATTGCTCTCCCCTTTAAAAATGATATTTATACAATAATCTAACAGGGTAACATTAATACAATACAAATGAGAAAATAACATCCTAACTACTTCAGTTAGATGACGAATTTTTCTTTACATTACAAATTTTTATACAGAACAAGTGAGTTATTATATAATATAAAAAAATTCAAAGATTAATACTTTAATTTAGACAAACATTTAAGTTAGACAAACAATGATATGGTTAAAATTTTTTACCAAATTTTATTTTTTCTGTGGGATGAATTACATACATAATGAATAGTAGATAAAAGGGAAAAATATAAATTTTAAAGTTCATGGATTTTTCAAGGTTACCATGATAGTACAATTGATAAACTAATTTTATTGACTATTGTAGGTAAAAATAGAATTACGTAATGGATGATGTATAGACCTGTGGTCTAGTGTGTATCTTACAATTTCGAGGGACAGATTAGCCGATAGGATTGTTCATGTAACTGAATAAATGCATGAGCAAGATATATTAGAAAGCAAAAATGATTAAGATTAAATTACATAGTTAGCACTTACGCGCAATGAAATATTTTATTGTGATATCCAATGATTTTAGCATAAGGTTTGTATATGTAGTATATATAGTGTGCATACATGCATTTTTATTGACTGTTGTAGTTACAAATCGAATTACGTAGTGGATGATGTATATACCTGTGGTCAAATGTGTATTTATGTTTATTGGGTACAGATCGTAGTGGTTGGTGATACGTTCAAAAGGAGAAAGGGGATTTATAGTTGAATAGTTGAAGTTATACGTCAGTGTGCAGATGTATCTATATAAATATTGGTAAGAAGCATCTGTAGATGAGTGAGTCGGTACAATAGTATGTAGAATATGAGAGTAATTTGTTCATCCCGTGAAGAACTAGATCATTAGGGGTTATTAGTGGATTAGGATTATATATATATATATATATATATATATATATATATATATATATACTTTAAGGAACAGATAAAATAACTTAATAAATGTATGAGCAGGAATTTATATATAGTAAGCAATAATTATGATGTATTATAATGATGATGTTTGCATACGAGTTTTAATGCAAAAGTGACTGGAGGGACGGAACGTAAATGAATTCGAATATGTGTCAAAAGTAATAAAATTCAATTAGGATTATAGATTTTACATAATTAATCAGTTACACGTATAAGGTAATTAAAAAACGAACTTAGAGGACCTTACAATTAATGAAAGTAAATTTAGCGGTATTAAAAATTAAATTTGAAGATGGAATTAAATTCGACTAGTAACATTCCTAGATATATATGAACTATATAACCATTAATATTAACCAGAAGTATCGGTACGATAATTGAATTAAGAAAATTAAGAATACAAATTAAAAAATAAACAATTATGCATTTCAATTAGCTAAACATAATTTTATAATATTCTAAAAAATATAAAACACAACTTAACATAAATTGAGGTTATGTTCCATCGTACCAAAGAGGAATTAACCATGGTTGAACCATTTCTCTGGTTGACACAGTTCAACTGGGGTTGGGGGTGTTAAAATAAAATAAAATAAAAAACAAAGTTTGGAGTACTTCATTCGGGGGAATTGAGTGACTAAGCGGGGGGTATAAGTCTGAAATTGACAATACGTCTTTCGTGAGCCTTTGCTCTTTAAAAAATGATTGCTTGTCACACTACTTAAAAATTAAAAGAGTTCAACAAACGGAGGGACGGCATGTTCCTTATACATTACAATAATTACCAAAATCGTTACAACCTTTGTAAAAACGGTTTCGTTGCAAATAAATTACATAACTATATATTTATATACGCAACAATGCATGAAAAGAAAAGACAAATCGGTCAATTTCCTTCTTACAAACAAGAAAAAAGGTTAAACTAAAGACGCAACCCGGTCAATTCAGGTTGAATTAAATTCTTAAATTACAACAAAAAAAAGGTTGAATTAAATTCTCTTATACAACAAAAAAGGTTGAATTAAATTCTTAAATTTCATTTTCTTAAATTAAATTCTCTTAATTTACAAAGAAAAAGTTGAATTCAATTGACTGCATTGAAATGACTTGGGACTTGAAAACTGAATTGGGACTCGAAAACTCGAGTTGGGACTCGAGAACTCGAATTGGGACTCGAAAACTCGAATTGGGACTCGAAAACTCGAATTGGGACTCGAAAACTCGACTTGGGACTTGAAACTTGAAATAAAACTGTCTGAGACTTGAACTCTGTCAAGTATTCTGAAACTAACTTGAACTCTATCAAGTATTCTGAAACTAACTTGAACTCTATCAAGTATTCTGAAACTAACTTGAACTCTATCAAGTATTCTGAAACTAACTTGAACTCTATCAAGTATTCTGAAACTAACTTGAACTCTATCAAGTATTCTGAAACTAACTTGAACTCTATCAAGTATTCTGAAACTAACTTGAACTCTATCAAGTATTCTGAAACTAACTTGAACTCTATCAAGTATTCTGAAACTAACTTGAACTCTATCAAGTATTCTGAAACTAACTTGAACTCTATCAGTATTCTGAAACTAACTTGAACTCTATCAAGTATTCTGAAACTAACTTGAACTCTATCAAGTATCTTGAAACTAACTTGACTAAATTGACTGCACTTGAACTCTATCAAGTGGAGTCTAACTGAAAACGAAACTGACTTGCACTTGAACTGCTATCAAGTGAAGTTAACTGAAAACGAAACTGACTTGCACTTGAACTGCTATCATGTGAAGATTAACTGAAAACGGAAAATGACTGCACTTGATCTCAATCAGTGGAGACTATTATCCTCTGGACTTACTTGAAATACAATCAAGTATCTCTATAACTCTATAACTCTCTGTAAACTCTCTCTTTCTTAATTTGCAAGTCAATTCAATTCAATAATTTGAAAAAATTTGCAAACAAAAATAAAAAATGTAAACAACATTTCACTCTAATGTACGCGAAGGTACTGTACTATTATGTTTTACATAAAATAAAATTATTCTATACTGAATATAATAGTGAAATTAACTCTCTGAAATTAACTCCTTGAAATTAACTCTCTTGAAATTAACTCTCTTGAAATTAACTCTCTTGAAATTAAGTCTCTTCAATTAACTCTGTGACTTTAACTTCTGTTACATTTAACTTCTGTGAAAATTGCTGTTTCACTAAAAAAATGTATCACTGGTGTCTGAAATGTTCACTGTATTTCTTGTAAAATTCTGACTTGATACTCATTATTAACTGTTAATAATACTGACTTTCAAGTGTTTAAAATTTCTTAAAAAAAACAAACTCTGTACTTAACAAAATTTCTACGGGCGAAATCCTCAGAGACGTGTCCTGAAGACGTCTTGCTGGCTACTTTCTTCTTGGATGAAAACTAGGCGTGGAGAACTTGGAGTCGTGACACACCGGTTCAAGGGTGGATGTTACGACTAGAAGTCGTGACACGCCGGTCAAATGGTTTTATCCTGATGCAGGGTAATTTCTATCCTGGCCAAAGAGTGGCCACTTGTTAAAATCCTCTTCTTAAAAATCTCTTCTTATCCTGGGTGCTAGTTATTTTATCCTGGGGCAGGGTCGCCAGTCTTGTTATCCTCCTTCTTCTATGTCCCTCTGTGGTGTCTCGTATCGACGAGGCGTTCTTGTTAGAAGGCTGTTACAGATATTTCTTCTATAACATTCTAATTCTTTTCCGCCGGTCAAATGGTGGGTCGCCACTCTGTTAAACTCTTGGCTACAGACTCGCCAGACTGTTATGCTTCTTAAAATATTCTTCGAATCTTGGTAGTAGGGTCGCCAAATGTTTATCCTGGCTATAGGGTCTCCAGACTGTTAATTCTTCACTTTTTATATACTCTGATACTTTCTCTGATACTAAAATTATCGACTTTTCTTTTATAACTTATCGACTTAACTGACTAAGTTCTTCTGAAGAGAGCACGGCTCGAATGGGAAAATAAAAAGTTCTTTTACTCTAGTTTACTTCTAAAAATATACAGGTAGTGCTCTGAATTTACAGGGGTAGAGGTTCGACCTCTCTCGACCATGGCTCAGGCCGGAATCTAAAAAGTTAAGGAGGCAAGGGGCCTCTGCCCCCTCCTCGCAGCGAGGCTGCTAACAAAGAGGCTCGTAATGAAGGGCCGTAATGAAGTGCTATAATGAAGTGCCGTTCATTTTACAAATACATGTATAATATAAACCTAAATGTTTGGGGGAAGACAGTTGAAGGTTAAGTTTCCCCCTTTTAAACACATGATCAGATGTTTGAAAGATTCCAAATAAAAATTAAAAAAATAAAAATAAAAAACTAATTTGTATTTTTCGCCGAGTCTACATTTCTGAAGGCGATATAATTTCATAGTAGTACATAAGTACAAGTTGAGTACATGACTGAGTACGTATTAATTTTGGTTCATTACAATTACGATTACAATTATGGATTACTTCACATTCGCTTATGATTGTCCATTACAGTTCTATTAAAGTACATTCTTACATTATATATTAAATCATTACATTTAATTACAGTTTCAATGAAGTACATTACAAGTTATTATTAATTACAGTTTCATTGAAGTACATTACGTCGTTTACCATTCTTACAGTGTTTTTATATTTATATATGGTTATAATATAGGTTATAATATAGGTTATATATATGGTTATTATATATGGTTATTATATATGGTTATTAGTACAACACAAGTACATGGGCACATACGAGATAATTTATATACGACATATTATGTTATAACATGTTATAACATGTTATAAATTTGAAATCAGAGGGACAAGAGGTTTCACGTTTTCAGATGTTTGATTTATGCTGATTTGCGAATTGCGTACACTTGCATAAGCATTTATGAATATCTTGCGAGGGGTGAACGCACTTGAAAAAAAATAATAAAAACAATACGAGAACGTATTTGAGCGTTTTCGAACGAATACAAAAAGTTTTGCATTTCATGAGCAAAAATGAATCTTTAATAAAATTGACATACGATAATGGTCAAGATAAGATATGGACGTATGGGGGCGGGGGATATGGTCGAATAATAGTTATATTTATACTACATAACTATAAATAATGACTTCTATAGAGTGTACAGTTTTATTATGATGATAAAGAATTTTCATACATTGCATACTAGAGATATAATGAAGGGAAATTAATGACGGGAAAATGTGACGTCATAGTTATTGAATTTGTACGTATAGTACAAATCATTATTAGGAAGATTTACAAGAACGAATTAGAGACAAAGAGTTCGTATTAATGACTAAGAAGTACAACTACTGGTTCCAATCCTGTTATATGCAATGTGTATGCATAATGTAGGGACGAGGGTGAGATGCAAGACAATTCATAATTAATTATAATAACTTCTATAACAAATGGAAAATGGATACGACTAAACCATAGATATGGTAGATCGTAGGGTTGTGACACGAACAAAAATAGGAAGCCACAAGTAAAATTATTATCCAAACTCGCGTTAAGCGATTTTGGTTCTTATGTAAAAAATGAATATTGATTATTCATTGTTCATTTTTACATTGCTCTCCCCTTTAAAAATGATATTTATACAATAATCTAACAGGGTACATTAATACAATACAAATGAGAAAATAACATCCTAACTACTTCAAGTTAGATGACGAATTTTTCTTTACATTACAAATTTTTATACAGAACAAGTGAGTTATTATATAATATAAAAAAATTCAAAGATTAATACTTTAATTTAGACAAACATTTAAGTTAGACAAACAATGATATGGTTAAAATTTTTTACCAAATTTTATTTTTTCTGTGGGATGAATTACATACATAATGAATAGTAGATAAAAGGGAAAAATATAAATTTTAAAGTTCATGGATTTTTCAAGGTTACCATGATAGTACAATTGATAAACTAATTTTATTGACTATTGTAGGTAAAAATAGAATTACGTAATGGATGATGTATAGACCTGTGGTCTAGTGTGTATCTTACAATTTCGAGGGACAGATTAGCCGATAGGATTGTTCATGTAACTGAATAAATGCATGAGCAAGATATATTAGAAAGCAAAAATGATTAAGATTAAATTACATAGTTAGCACTTACGCGCAATGAAATATTTTATTGTGATATCCAATGATTTTAGCATAAGGTTTGTATATGTAGTATATATAGTGTGCATACATGCATTTTTATTGACTGTTGTAGTTACAAATCGAATTACGTAGTGGATGATGTATAGACCTGTGGTCAAATGTGTATTTATGTTTATTGGGTACAGATCGTAGTGGTTGGTGATACGTTCAAAAGGAGAAAGGGGATTTATAGTTGAATAGTTGAAGTTATACGTCAGTGTGCAGATGTATCTATAAATATTGGTAAGAAGCATCTGTAGATGAGTGAGTCGGTACAATAGTATGTAGAATATGAGAGTAATTTGTTCATCCCGTGAAGAACTAGATCATTAGGGGTTATTAGTGGATTAGGATTATATATATATATATATATATATATATATATATATATATATATCTTTAAGGAACAGATAAAATAACTAATAATGTATGAGCAGGAATTTATATATAGTAAGCAATAATTATGATGTATTATAATGATGATGTTTGCATACGAGTTTTAATGCAAAAGTGACTGGAGGGACGGAACGTAAATGAATTCGAATATGTGTCAAAAGTAATAAAATTCAATTAGGATTATAGATTTTACATAATTAATCAGTTACACGTATAAGGTAATTAAAAAAACGAACTTAGAGGACCTTACAATTAATGAAAGTAAATTTAGCGGTATTAAAAATTAAATTTTGAAGATGGAATTAAATTCGACTAGTAACATTCCTAGATATATATGAACTATATAACCATTAATATTAACCAGAAGTATCGGTACGATAATTGAATTAAGAAAATTAAGAATACAAATTAAAAATATAAACCAATTATGCATTTCAATTAGCTAAACATAATTTTATAATATTCTAAAAAATATAAAAACACAACTTAACATAAATTGAGGTTATGTTCCATCGTACCAAAGAGGAATTAACCATGGTTGAACCATTTCTCTGGTTGACACAGTTCAACTGGGGTTGGGGGTGTTAAAATAAAATAAAATAAAAAGACAAAGTTTGGAGTACTTCATTCGGGGGAATTGAGTGACTAAGCGGGGGGTATAAGTCTGAAATTGACAATACGTCTTTCGTGAGCCTTTGCTCTTTAAAAAATGATTGCTTGTCACACTACTTAAAAATTAAAAGAGTTCAACAAACGGAGGGACGGCATGTTCCTTATATACATTACAATAATTACCAAAATCGTTACAACCTTTGTAAAAACGGTTTCGTTGCAAATAATAAATTACATAACTATATATTTATATACGCAACAATGCATGAAAAGAAAAGACAAATCGGTCAATTTCCTTCTTACAAACAAGAAAAAAGGTTAAACTAAAGACGCAACCCGGTCAATTCAGGTTGAATTAAATTCTTAAATTACAACAAAAAAAGGTTGAATTAAATTCTCTTATACAACAAAAAAAGGTTGAATTAAATTCTTAAATTTCATTTTCTTAAATTAAATTCTCTTAATTTACAAAGAAAAAGTTGAATTCAATTGACTGCATTGAAATGACTTGGGACTTGAAAACTGAATTGGGACTCGAAAACTCGAGTTGGGACTCGAGAACTCGAATTGGGACTCGAAAACTCGAATTGGGACTCGAAAACTCGAATTGGGACTCGAAAACTCGACTTGGGACTTGAAACTTGAAATAAAACTGTCTGAGACTTGAACTCTGTCAAGTATTCTGAAACTAACTTGAACTCTATCAAGTATTCTGAAACTAACTTGAACTCTATCAAGTATTCTGAAACTAACTTGAACTCTATCAAGTATTCTGAAACTAACTTGAACTCTATCAAGTATTCTGAAACTAACTTGAACTCTATCAAGTATTCTGAAACTAACTTGAACTCTATCAAGTATTCTGAAACTAACTTGAACTCTATCAAGTATTCTGAAACTAACTTGAACTCTATCAAGTATTCTGAAACTAACTTGAACTCTATCAAGTATTCTGAAACTAACTTGAACTCTATCAAGTATTCTGAAACTAACTTGAACTAAAAGTATCTGAACTAACTTGAACTCTATGAAGTACTTGAAAACTGACTAAAATGACTGCACTTGAACTCTATCAAGTGGAGTCTACTGAAAACGAAACTGACTTGCACTTGAACTGCTATCAAGTGAAGATTAACTGAAAACGAAACTGACTTGCACTTGAACTGCTATCATGTGAAGATTAACTGAAAACGGAAAATGACTGCACTTGATCTCAATCAAGTGGAGACTATTATCCTCTGGACTTACTTGAAATACAATCAAGTATCTCTATAACTCTATAACTCTCTGTAAACTCTCTCTTTCTTAATTTGCAAGTCAATTCAATTCAATAATTTGAAAAAAATTTGCAAACAAAAATAAAAAATGTAAACAACATTTCACTCTAATGTACGCGAAGGTACTGTACTATTATGTTTGGTACATAAAATAAAATTATTCTATACTGAATATAATAGTGAAATTAACTCTCTGAAATTAACTCCCTTGAAATTAACTCTCTTGAAATTAACTCTCTTGAAATTAACTCTCTTGAAATTAAGTCTCTTCAAATTAACTCTGTGACTTTAACTTCTGTTACATTTAACTTCTGTGAAAATTGCTGTTTCACTAAAAAAATGTATCACTGGTGTCTGAAATGTTCACTGTATTTCTTGTAAATTCTGACTTGATACTCATTTTAACTGTTAATAATACTGACTTTTCAAGTGTTTATAAATTTCTTAAAAAAAACAAACTCTGTACTTAACAAAATTTCTACGGGCGAAATCCTCAGAGACGTGTCCTGAAGACGTCTTGCTGGCTACTTCTTCTTGGATGAAAACTAGGCGTGGAGAACTTGGAGTCGTGACACACCGGTTCAAGGGTGGATGTTACGAACTAGAAGTCGTGACACGCCGGTCAAATGGTTTTATCCTGATGCAGGGTAATTTCTATCCTGGCCAAAGAGTGGCCACTTGTTAAAATCCTCTTCTTAAAATCTTCTTCTTATCCTGGGGTGCTAGTTATTTTATCCTGGGGCAGGGTCGCCAGTCTTGTTATCCTCCTTCTTCTATGTCCCTCTGTGGTGTCTCGTATCGACGAGGCGTTCTTGTTAGAAGGCTGTTACAGATATTTCTTCTATAACATTCTAATTCTTTTCCGCCGGTCAAATGGTGGGTCGCCACTCTGTTAAACTCTTGGCTACAGACTCGCCAGACTGTTATGCTTCTTAAAATATTCTTCGAATCTTGGTAGTAGGGTCGCCAAATGTTTATCCTGGCTATAGGGTCTCCAGACTGTTAATTCTTCACTTTTTATAATACTCTGATACTTTCTCTGATACTAAAATTATCGACTTTTCTTTTATAACTTATCGACTTAACTGACTAAGTTCTTCTGAAGAGAGCACGGCTCGAATGGGAAAATAAAAAGTTCTTTTACTCTAGTTTACTTCTAAAAATATACAGGTAGTGCTCTGAATTTACAGGGGTAGAGGTTCGACCTCTCTCGACCATGGCTCAGGCCGGAATCTAAAAAGTTAAGGAGGCAAGGGGCCTCTGCCCCCTCCTCGCAGCGAGGCTGCTAACAAAAGAGGCTCGTAATGAAGGGCCGTAATGAAGTGCTATAATGAAGTGCCGTTCATTTTACAAATACATGTATAATATAAACCTAAATGTTTGGGGGAAGACAGTTGAAGGTTAAGTTTCCCCCTTTTAAACACATGATCAGATGTTTGAAAGATTCCAAATAAAAATTAAAAAAATAAAAATAAAAAACTAATTTGTATTTTTCGCCGAGTCTACATTTCTGAAGGCGATATAATTTCATAGTAGTACATAAGTACAAGTTGAGTACATGACTGAGTACGTATTAATTTTGGTTCATTACAATTACGATTACAATTATGGATTACTTCACATTCGCTTATGATTGTCCATTACAGTTCTATTAAAGTACATTCTTACATTATATATTAAATCATTACATTTAATTACAGTTTCAATGAAGTACATTACAAGTTATTATTAATTACAGTTTCATTGAAGTACATTACGTCGTTTACCATTCTTACAGTGTTTTTTATTTATATATGGTTATAATATATGGTTATAATATATGGTTATAATATATGGTTATTATATATGGTTATTATATATGGTTATTAGTACAACACAAGTACATGGGCACATACGAGATAATTTATATACGACATATTATGTTATAACATGTTATAACATGTTATAAATTTGAAATCAGAGGGACAAGAGGTTTCACGTTTTCAGATGTTTGATTTATGCTGATTTGCGAATTGCGTACACTTGCATAAGCATTTATGAATATCTTGCGAGGGGTGAACGCACTTGAAAAAAAATAATAATAAAACAATACGAGAACGTATTTGAGCGTTTTCGAACGAATACAAAAAGTTTTGCATTTCATGAGCAAAAATGAATCTTTAATAAAATTGACATACGATAATGGTCAAGATAAGATATGGACGTATGGGGGCGGGGGATATGGTCGAATAATAGTTATATTTATACTACATAACTATAAATAATGACTTCTATAGAGTGTACAGTTTATATTATGATGATAAAGAATTTTCATACATTGCATACTAGAGATATAATGAAGGGAAATTAATGACGGGAAAATGTGACGTCATAGTTATTGAATTTGTACGTATAGTACAAATCATTATTAGGAAGATTTACAAGAACGAATTAGAGACAAAGAGTTCGTATTAATGACTAAGAAGTACAACTACTGGTTCCAATCCTGTTATATGCAATGTGTATGCATAATGTAGGGACGAGGGTGAGATGCAAGACAATTCATAATTAATTATAATAACTTCTATAACAAATGGAAAATGGATACGACTAAACCATAGATATGGTAGATCGTAGGGTTGTGACACGAACAAAAATAGGAAGCCACAAGTAAAATTATTATCCAAACTCGCGTTAAGCGATTTTGGTTCTTATGTAAAAAAATGAATATTGATTATTCATTGTTCATTTTTACATTGCTCTCCCCTTTAAAAATGATATTTATACAATAATCTAACAGGGTAACATTAATACAATACAAATGAGAAAATAACATCCTAACTACTTTCAAGTTAGATGACGAATTTTTCTTTACATTACAAATTTTTATACAGAACAAGTGAGTTATTATATAATATAAAAAAAATTCAAAGATTAATACTTTAATTTAGACAAACATTTAAGTTAGACAAACAATGATATGGTTAAAATTTTTTACCAAATTTTATTTTTTCTGTGGGATGAATTACATACATAATGAATAGTAGATAAAAGGGAAAAATATAAATTTTAAAGTTCATGGATTTTTCAAGGTTACCATGATAGTACAATTGATAAACTAATTTTATTGACTATTGTAGGTAAAAATAGAATTACGTAATGGATGATGTATAGACCTGTGGTCTAGTGTGTATCTTACAATTTCGAGGGACAGATTAGCCGATAGGATTGTTCATGTAACTGAATAAATGCATGAGCAAGATATATTAGAAAGCAAAAATGATTAAGATTAAATTACATAGTTAGCACTTACGCGCAATGAAATATTTTATTGTGATATCCAATGATTTTAGCATAAGGTTTGTATATGTAGTATATATAGTGTGCATACATGCATTTTTATTGACTGTTGTAGTTACAAATCGAATTACGTAGTGGATGATGTATAGACCTGTGGTCAAATGTGTATTTATGTTTATTGGGTACAGATCGTAGTGGTTGGTGATACGTTCAAAAGGAGAAAGGGGATTTATAGTTGAATAGTTGAAGTTATACGTCAGTGTGCAGATGTATCTACAGTATAAATATTGGTAAGAAGCATCTGTAGATGAGTGAGTCGGTACAATAGTATGTAGAATATGAGAGTAATTTGTTCATCCCGTGAAGAACTAGATCATTAGGGGTTATTAGTGGATTAGGATTATATATATATATATATATATATATATATATATACTTTAAGGAACAGATAAAATAACTTAATAAATGTATGAGCAGGAATTTATATATAGTAAGCAATAATTATGATGTATTATAATGATGATGTTTGCATACGAGTTTTAATGCAAAAGTGACTGGAGGGACGGAACGTAAATGAATTCGAATATGTGTCAAAAGTAATAAAATTCAATTAGGATTATAGATTTTACATAATTAATCAGTTACACGTATAAGGTAATTAAAAAAACGAACTTAGAGGACCTTACAATTAATGAAAGTAAATTTAGCGGTATTAAAAATTAAATTTTGAAGATGGAATTAAATTCGACTAGTAACATTCCTAGATATATATGAACTATATAACCATTAATATTAACCAGAAGTATCGGTACGATAATTGAATTAAGAAAATTAAGAATACAAATTAAAAATATAAACCAATTATGCATTTCAATTAGCTAAACATAATTTTATAATATTCTAAAAAATATAAAAACACAACTTAACATAAATTGAGGTTATGTTCCATCGTACCAAAGAGGAATTAAACATGGTTGAACCATTTCTCTGGTTGACACAGTTCAACTGGGGTTGGGGGTGTTAAAATAAAATAAAATAAAAAGACAAAGTTTGGAGTACTTCATTCGGGGGAATTGAGTGACTAAGCGGGGGGTATAAGTCTGAAATTGACAATACGTCTTTCGTGAGCCTTTGCTCTTTAAAAAATGATTGCTTGTCACACTACTTAAAAATTAAAAGAGTTCAACAAACGGAGGGACGGCATGTTCCTTATATACATTACAATAATTACCAAAATCGTTACAACCTTTGTAAAAACGGTTTCGTTGCAAATAATAAATTACATAACTATATATTTATATACGCAACAATGCATGAAAAGAAAAGACAAATCGGTCAATTTCCTTCTTACAAACAAGAAAAAAGGTTAAACTAAAGACGCAACCCGGTCAATTCAGGTTGAATTAAATTCTTAAATTACAACAAAAAAAAGGTTGAATTAAATTCTCTTATACAACAAAAAAAGGTTGAATTAAATTCTAAATTTCATTTTCTTAAATTAAATTCTCTTAATTTACAAAGAAAAAGTTGAATTCAATTGACTGCATTGAAATGACTTGGGACTTGAAAACTGAATTGGGACTCGAAAACTCGAGTTGGGACTCGAGAACTCGAATTGGGACTCGAAAACTCGAATTGGCTCGAAAACTCGAATTGGGACTCGAAAACTCGACTTGGGACTTGAAACTTGAAATAAAAACTGTCTGAGACTTGAACTCTGTCAAGTATTCTGAAACTAACTTGAACTCTATCAAGTATTCTGAAACTAACTTGAACTCTATCAAGTATTCTGAAACTAACTTGAACTCTATCAAGTATTCTGAAACTAACTTGAACTCTATCAAGTATTCTGAAACTAACTTGAACTCTATCAAGTATTCTGAAACTAACTTGAACTCTATCAAGTATTCTGAAACTAACTTGAACTCTATCAAGTATTCTGAAACTAACTTGAACTCTATCAAGTATTCTGAAACTAACTTGAACTCTATCAAGTATTCTGAAACTAACTTGAACTCTATCAAGTATTCTGAAACTAATTGAACTCTATCAAGTATCTTGAAACTAACTTGACTACTTAGAAGTATCTTGAAACTAACTTGACTAAAATTGACTGCACTTGAACTCTATCAAGTGGAGTCTACTGAAAACGAAACTGACTTGCACTTGAACTGCTATCAAGTGAAGATTAACTGAAAACGAAACTGACTTGCACTTGAACTGCTATCATGTGAAGATTAACTGAAAACGGAAAATGACTGCACTTGATCTCAATCAAGTGACGACTATTATCCTCTGGACTTACTTGAAATACAATCAAGTATCTCTATAACTCTATAACTCTCTGTAAACTCTCTCTTTCTTAATTTGCAAGTCAATTCAATTCAATAATTTGAAAAAATTTGCAAACAAAAATAAAAAATGTAAACAACATTTCACTCTAATGTACGCGAAGGTACTGTACTATTATGTTTGGTACATAAAATAAAATTATTCTATACTGAATATAATAGTGAAATTAACTCTCTGAAATTAACTCCCTTGAAATTAACTCTCTTGAAATTAACTCTCTTGAAATTAACTCTCTTGAAATTAAGTCTCTTCAAATTAACTTTGTGACTTTAACTTCTGTTACATTTAACTTCTGTGAAAATTGCTGTTTCACTAAAAAAATGTATCACTGGTGTCTGAAATGTTCACTGTATTTCTTGTAAATTTTGACTTGATACTCATTATTAACTGTTAATAATACTGACTTTTCAAGTGTTTATAAATTTCTTAAAAAAAACAAACTCTGTACTTAACAAAATTTCTACGTGCGAAATCCTCAGAGACGTGTCCTGAAGACGTCTTGCTGGCTACTTCTTCTTGGATGAAAACTAGGCGTGGAGAACTTGGAGTCGTGACCCACCGGTTCAAGGGTGGATGTTACGAACTAGAAGTCGTGACACGCCGGTCAAATGGTTTTATCCTGATGCAGGGTAATTTCTATCCTGGCCAAAGAGTGGCCACTTGTTAAAATCCTCTTCTTAAAATCTTCTTCTTATCCTGGGGTGCTAGTTATTTTATCCTGGGGCAGGGTCGCCAGTCTTGTTATCCTCCTTCTTCTATGTCCCTCTGGGGTGTCTCGTATCGACGAGGCGTTCTTGTTAGAAGGCTGTTACAGATATTTCTTCTATAACATTCTAATTCTTTTCCGCCGGTCAAATGGTGGGTCGCCACTCTGTTAAACTCTTGGCTACAGACTCGCCAGACTGTTATGCTTCTTAAAATATTCTTCGAATCTTGGTAGTAGGGTCGCCAAATGTTTATCCTGGCTATAGGGTCTCCAGACTGTTAATTCTTCACTTTTTATAATACTCTGATACTTTCTCTGATACAAAAATTATCGACTTTTCTTTTATAACTTATCGACTTAACTGACTAAGTTCTTCTGAAGAGAGCACGGCTCGAATGGGAAAATAAAAAGTTCTTTTACTCTAGTTTACTTCTAAAAATATACAGGTAGTGCTCTGAATTTACAGGGGTAGAGGTTCGACCTCTTTCGACCATGGCTCAGGCCGGAATCTAAAAAGTTAAGGAGGCAAGGGGGGTATAAGTTTGAAATAGACAATAAGTCTTTCGTGAGCACTTTGCTCTCTTTTAAAAAAAAAAAAAAAAAAGATTGCTTGTCACACTACTTAGAACAAAAAATTAAAAGAGTTCAACAAACGGAGGGACGGCATGTTCCTCGTATACATTACAATAATTACCAAAGCCATTACAAACAATTGTAAAAACAGTTTTGTTACAAATGTCATTTTACCTATATATTTATATACGCGACAATGGCATGAAAAGAAAAGGCAAATAGGTCCATTTCCTTCTTACAACAAAACAAAGAAAGGTTAACTAAAGACGCAAACCGGTCAATTCAGGTTGAATTAAATTCTCTTTTACAACAAAAAAAAGGTTGAATTAAATTCTCTTGAACAACAAAAAAAAGGTTGAATTCAATTGACTGCATTGAAAACTTCGACTTGAAAACTAACTTCGACTTAAAAACTAACTTTGACTTGAACTCTCTAACTTCAAATAAAACTCTCTGACTTCGAATAAAACTCTGACTTCGAATATAACTCTGACTTCGAATATAACTCTGACTTCGAATATAACTCTGACTTTGAATATAACTCTGACTTGAACTCTATCAAGTATTCTGAAACTGAAAATGAAACTTAACTGTCTAACTTGAACGCTTGTCAAGTGAAGATTAACTGAAAATGGAAAATGACTGCACTTGATCTTTATCAAGTGGAGACGATTAACCTCTGTTTTGGTTGACCCTCTTGGTGCAACCTTCTTACTTCAAAAACTGACTTCAAAAAATGACTTCAAAAAATGACTTCAAAAATGACTTCAAAAAATGACTTCAAAAAATGACTTCAAAATTACTTCAAGTATCTTTATAAATCTCTGGGGTTTGGTTGTCCCTTTTGGTTACAACCAACTGAAACTGTCTGAAACTGAAAATGGAACTTGAAACTGCTTCAAGTAACTCTATAACTCTATAAACTCTCTCTAAACTCTCTCTAAACTCTCTCTCTCTTAATTTGCAAGTCAATTCAATTCAGTAATTGACAAAAATTTTCAAACAAAAATAAAAAAAATGTAAACAATATTTCACTCTGTTATTATTATGTTTGGTACAAAATAAAATTATTCTATACTGAATATAACAGTGAAAATAACTCTGAAATTAACTTTCTTGAAATTAACTCTCTTTGAAATTAACTCTCTTTGAAATTAACTCTCCTTGAAATTAACTCTCTTTGAAATTAACTTCTCTTACATTTAATTTCTCTTACATTTAATTTCTCTTACATTTAACTACTGTGAAAATTAGTTTCACTAAAAAAAAATGTATCACTGGTGTCTGAAATGTTCAGTGTGTTTTGTGTTAAATTCTGGTTTGATACTCATTATTAACTGTTAATAATACTGACTTTTCAAGTGTTTATAAATTTCTTAAAAACAAACAAAATGTACTTAAAAAAATTTTCTATGGGGAAAATCCTTGAGACGTGTCCTGAAGACGTCTTGTTGGCTACTTCTTCTTGGATGAAAACTAGGCGTGGAGAACTTGGAGTCGTGACACACCGGTTCAAGGGTGGATGTTACGAACTAGAAGTCGTGACACGCCGGTCAACTGGTTTTATCCTGATGCAGGGTAATTTCTATCTTGGCCAAAGAGTGGCCTCTTCTTAAAATCTTCTTCTTCTTAAAGTAATCTCATCCTGATGCAGGGTAATTTCTATTCTTGGCCAAAGAGTGGCCTCTTCTTAAAATCTTCTTCTTAAAATAATCTTCTCATCCTGATGCAGGGTAATTTCTATTCTTGGCCAAAGAGTGGCCTCTTCTTAAAATCTTCTTCTTCTTAAAATAATCTTCTCATCCTGGTAAAGGGTCGCCAGCTTGTTAAAATCCTCTTCTTAAAATAATCTTAAAATCTTCTTTTAATCCTGGCATCCTGGCATGGGTCTGGGGTGTCCCGTATAGACGAGGCGTTCTTGTTAAGGGGCAAGGGGCCTCTGCCCCCCTCCCCGCAGCGAGGCTGCAGTCCAAAGAAGAGTCTCGTAATGAAATGCTAATCTGATGAAGTAGTTCAATGAAGTGGCAAATGAAGTGGCCAATGAAGAAGTGTATTGAAGTGGTGTATTTTTACAAATATACGTATAATATAACTTAAATGTTTGGGGAGACAGTCGAAGGTTAAGTTCCCCCCCTTTTTTTTTAAACACATGATCAGATGTTTTAAATGATTGCAAATAAAAATTAAAAAAAAATAAAATAAAAACTAATTTGTATTTTTTCGCCGAGTCTACATTTTTGAAGGCGATATCATTTCGTGATAGTACACAAGTACAAATTGAGTACACGACTGAGTACGTATTAATTTTGGTTCATTACAATTACGATTACAATTACCAATTAATTCATATTCACTTGTTGTTTAATTACACTTCCATTTTAAAGTACATTCTTACATGATAAATTGAATCATTACATTCAATTACAGTTTCATTGAAGTACATTACATTATATTAAATCAAGTATTACAGTTAATTACAATTAAACAGTTACTATAACTTTGTTTTGTTTTTACAGAGTTTCTTATTAATAGACAATTAAGATGTTAGAAATATAATACAAAGTACATGGGGCACATATGGTTTGGATTTATATACATAATATGTTATAATATGTTATGAATTTGAAATCAGAGCGAACGGAGGTATTTTTATCTTTGAGGCGCTCGAATCTGTTGTAGTGAGCGGAATTCGATCTTACTAAGCATTTATTCGAGTTCACCTCGGGAGGTCATATCATTACAAATAAAAATGAAATAAATAATACGAGAACGTATTTTCGCGTTTTCGAACGAATCTAAAGTTTCGCGCCTCACAAATTAACACGAGTAAACATAGACTGATAAGTTGATAGGGCATAAGTAGACAATAGGTAGATGAATGAATAAGTAATAAAATTAATAAAGGATAGCGGTCAAGAAAGAACATGAATGTAAGAATGACTATGGTTGAATCATAATGTTTATACTACATAACATATAAATAATGACTTCTATAGAGTGTTTCGTCCTTAGCATGATGTTAAAGAATTTTCATACATTGGATACTAGATATATGATGAAGGGAAAATGTGACGTCATAGTTATTGAATTTTTACGTATAGTACAAATCATTATTAGGAAGATTTACAAGAAGTGGGAAACGTAAAGAGAATAAAGTTATTTTATGACGTCATAGTGTATAAGTCATTATTAGAAAGATGAATTAGAAAAATACAGGAATGAATAAAGACGTACAAATCGAAATTCTATCCAAAACTCGCTTATGTGATTTTTGGTTTCTTATGTAAAAATGGACAATTAATTCATATAATGATGGTGTAGGAATTGTTCATTGTTCACTTTTTACATTTATATATATATATATATATAATATATATATATATATATATATATATATACACCTACATATATATATATATATATATATATATATATATATATATATATATATATATATACATACATATATATATATATATATATATATATATATATATATATATATAATAATACAGGAACACCAGAGAAAATACAAACATCCTTCAAGGTTTAATAGTACCAACGTTTCGGAATGCACTAATTCCATCTTCAGGGCTAAAACAATAAAATTCCAAATCACATACAAAATACAAATTGCTTAATAACAATTTAAAATAAACTTAAAAAATTATAAAAAGTAGCTAAGAAAATGTAAAACATTAAAACTAAAAGGTAAATAAATGTGAAGTTAAAAAGTTAAAATTATAAAAAGTAAAAGCATTAAAATGAAATGTAAATAAAATAAACTAGTACCTTAACCAAAACATAGCAGATCTATCGATGATTCGTCAGAATTTAGGTCTGGTTTTAGTTTATAATAAACAAAGACTCCATAATTTTAAGCTTAAGGTCAGAGCTTCCGGCAGCAAGTACGGTGAAATTAGACTGTGAAATTGGGTGGTTATTGTTGTGCGAGTGATTACGTATGAGAGAATTAGGTGGTTTGCCAAGGGGTAAATTTGTACGGACCGATTTACCGAGATGTTCGTAAATACGAGATTTTAAATGTCTTTTAGTTTTACCTATATATGACCCCATACAGTGGTCACACTTGCATTGATAAACTATAGATGACTTAAGAAGTGTAGGAATAACATCCTTGTATTTAAATAAATGGTAAATCGATTTAGACGGGGTGAATATA
>JAJOZX010007597.1:222500-234725 GCA_023014485.1 Bathynomus jamesi
TATGACTGATCGAGGCCCGTGGTGTAATGGATAGCGCATCTGACCGGCAATCGGAAGATCCTGGGTTCGATTCCCGGGGGGTTCACCTCATTTTTCATTTGTTCGTTATTTCTCTTCCTCGTGTGCAGAACGCTCCTCTATACTTACGTCGTTTCTATACATTAATATACTGCGTGGTCATTGCAGTTAAATGTACAAATTTAGGGTGGATCGATTTTACATTTTTTTCGATTCCCATATTCTAATAGAGACAAAATTTGCGCATGCATGAGAAAATAGCCTCTGCAAAATCTTAGCTTAATAGGTAATCATCTTCTGCCCCCGGCAGAGCGATGAAATCATATTTTAGTAGTCAAAAACGTATTTTTCTTATAATTTTTAAAATATTTCAATATGCATCAAAATTATTCCTAATAACTATAAAGTCGATGAAAAAGACCTCATATGATCGTTTTCCCAAGCGCGTTGTCCTACGTTAATATCTTTTGCCTCCGGCAACAACGTCAAATGTTGAAAAAATAGGTAATTTATATACATATTTTCAGATCAGCTCTTTGTCTTAAATAATGCATTTATATATTTCCCATAGCATTTATATCGTTGCTTAGGCATGAAATAACACACACGCAAAATTTTATGACTCTAGAGTAATATCTTCTGTCCCCGAGAAAAGTCTAAATGTGGATTATAATTACGTTAATGCGATGTTATAAGTACGATAAGTACTAAGTACAGCTAAGTACAGCTCCTCGCTTGCTAATTTTATAAAATTAGCAACCCAGAACTCACCACGAGGAGGTGGCTGTACGTAGAGTTCCACCCTATCCAGCCCCAACCACCTTTCCTTTGGCTGCATGTCGATTTACATACGGTAATCTTTCTTAGAATCAAATCGTGGAATTTTTGTTCGGGAGTGAAGACGGGAGCGGATGAATCCGTCCCTCTCTTCTATTCCACTTACACTGGCAGAGGCTTCGGTTACTAATTTGATGAGTCTCTCGACCGCTTGAGTATGACAAGGGAATAGTGGGATCAGTCCATCAGGCTGGTCTCCCGTCTCAACAAACTCTTTTATTCGGGTATCAGGTATTGTTTTTGTAACGGGGGGGTTCGGTCACCTCAGCCGTTTGCCAGTTGATCATTTCGTAATAGTTTTGACTATCGTAGAGCAGCTCAGGCATAGCGAAGGCTCGAATTTCCCCCGCTGGTGATTGTTTTGATCGTGCTTTTAATATTCTTCTCCATCCCAATTCTCTTATGTGTTGCTCATCGGCATGTAGCATGGAGATCAAAATATTTTCTGGGTGAGCAAAGAAAGAATTTCTACGGAGGACTTTGTTGGCGATTGTCTTAGATCTTTGAGGCATGGTCTGAGAGAGACGCATCATTTCGAAAAAATGTTTTGCGCCCTCAGTGAAACGAGTTTTTCTTTATCTTAAACCAAATTGGTGCGTAAACTGTCATAATGAATCGCACAATTTCGTTGAAGGTGCTGGAGGGTTCACTGGTTGAAACATAGAGGCGCAGAAATCTATTTGCTGTTGTCGGCCACCTGGAATGCGCCATCTTACCTGGATTTCGAGCCGCGAGAGCTGAAGAGCAGCTACCGCTCGACACTGCTCTGTAGATGCCTAACAAATATTTTTGGTCAGTGCTCAACTCGGCATCATCTATGTCAATGTCGGGAGATGGAATGGCATCGAATTCTGTAATTGGAAGTTTTTCGCAGTCGTTCAGTTGTTTTCCAACTGGTGGTCCAGTAAAGCCCATTGGCCCAGTTGTTTTGCCGTCCAAGTCTTGAATGAGGTGTCGCAGTGATAATTCATTACCGTGTAATAGGCATATGATCCACTGAACTGGCCTTTGTAATTTCATTTCAATCATACGAATGGCTCCACCCTTTCGACCCGTGTTCACTGCGGTATCATCACAGCCGATAGCCACAATGTCGTCCGTGATAATATTGTTAGTCTCTAGAAAGTTGATGATACCTGATGTTATTGCAGTGGCAGAACCTGATGCAACGATATAAATGCTATGGGAAATATATAAATGCATTATTTAAGACAAAGAGCCGATCTGAAAATATGTATATAAATTACCTATTTTTTCAACATTTGACGTTGTTGCCGGGGCAAAAGATATTAACGTAGGACAACGCGCTTGGAAAAACGATCATATGGGGTCTTTTTCAGCGACTTTATAGTTATTAGGAATAATTTTGATGCATATTGAAATATTTTAAAAATTATAAGAAAAATACGTTTTTGACTACTAAAATATGATTTTCATCGCTCTGCCGGGGGCAGAAGATGATTACCTATTAAGCTAAGATTTTGCAGAAGATATTTTCTCATGCATGCGCAAGGTTTTGTCTCTATTAGAATATGGAAATCGAAAGAATTGTAAAATCGATCCACCTACTGAGTACGTATTAATTTTGGTTCATTACAATTACGATTACAATTATGGATTACTTCATATTCACTTATTGTTTAATTACACTTCCATTTTAAAGTACATTCTTACATTACCGTATATATTAAATCATTACATTTAATTACAGTTTCATTAAAGTACATTACGTTATATTAAATTAAAGTATTACAGTTAATTACAATTAAACAGTTACTATAACTTTGTTTTGTTTTTACAGTGTTTCATATTAATAGACAATTAAGATGTTTAGAAATATAATACAACGTACATGGCACACATGATATAGATTTATATACATAATATGTTATAATATGTTTAACATGTTATAAATTTGAAATCAGAGCGAACGGAGATATTTTATCTTTGAGCCGTTCGAATCTGTCGTCGTGAGCGGAATTCGTTCTTAGTAAGCATTTATGAATATCTTGAGGGGTGAACGCACTTGAAAAAAAATAATAAAAAAACAATACGAGAACGTATTTTTGCGTTTTCGAACGAATGAGAAAAAATGAATATTTAATAAAATTTATATAGGATAATGATCAACATAAGATATGGACGTATGGGGGCGGGAGATATGGTCGAATAATAGTTATATTTATACTACATAACATATAAATAATGACTTCTATAGAGTGTTTCGTCCTTAGTAAGATGTTAAAGAATTTTCATACATTGAATACTAGATATATGATGAAGGGAAAATGTGACGTCATAGTTATTGAATTTTTACGTATAGTACAAATCATTATTAGGAAGATTTACAAGAACGAATTAGAGACAAAGAGTTTGTAGTAATGACTAAGAAGTACAACTACGGGTTCCAATCCTGTTACATGCAATGTGTATGCATAATCTAGGGTCGAGGGTGAGATGCAAGACAATTCATAATTAATTATAATAACTTCTATAACAAATGGAAAATGGATACGACTAAACCATAGATATGGTAGATCGTAGGGTTGACACGAACAAGAATAGGAAGCTACAAGTAAAATTATTATCCAAACTCGCGTTAAGCGATTTTGGTTCTTATGTAAAAATGGACATTCGAACATAAAAACTATACGAACATAAGTACTGCATGAAGACAATGAATCCATATAATGATGGTATAGGAATTGTTCATTGTTCACTTTTTACAGTATTTCCCCCCCTAAAATGGTATTAATACAATAATAATTCAATTAATACAATACAATTGAGAAAATAACATCTAACGAATTCAAATTAGATGATGACGAATTTTTTTCTTTACATTACAAATTTTTATACAGAACAAGTGTTATTATATAATATAAAGAATTCAAAGATTAATACTTTAATTTAGACAAACAATTAAGTTAGAAAAAGAACGATATTGTTAAATTGTTTTTTTTTTTTAATTTTTTTTTTTCTGTGGGGAAAATTACATTCATAATGAATAGGTAAAAGGGAAAAACATAAATTTTAAAGTTCATGGATTTTTCGATGCTTCCATGATAGTACAATTGATAAACTAATTTTTATTGACTAGTGTAGGTAAAAAAAATTACGTAATCGATGATGTATAGACCTGTGGTCTAGTGTGTATTTGGGTGTATTAGGTGCAAAGTGTGTATTTTACAATTTCGAGGGACAGATTAGCTGATAGGATTGTTCAAGTAACTGAATAAATGCATGAGCAAGATATATTAGAAAGCAAAAATGATTAAGACTAAATAGCATAGTTGGCACTTACGTAATGAAATAGTTTTATTGTGATATTCAATGATTTTAGCATAAGGTTTGTATGTATCTAGTATATATAGTGTGCATACATGCGTGTGTATGTGTAGGGATTTGGAAGGTTTTTGAATGAACAAAGTTTAAAAATAATGTATAATAATTTAAGATGGGTTTAGGGTTATAAAATCTTTTAAGTTTAAGTCAATTATTGTTATTGTTATTATTATTATTATTATTATTATTATTATCATTATTATTATTACAAAATTCTTTAAGCTCAAGGTCAATTATTATAAAATCTAATTACAGGTAAATTTTTCATTAAAAATTATTTTTATATAATAAAAAAAATATTAAAAAGGTTTAATAATTTTTGCATGTTAAGTAGAAAAATTATACTCTTTCGTTGAATGTTGAAAGAATTTGAATTATTTGATTTTTTTAATCTGAAAACTTGTTTGCATATAGACAAATACATCTGTTTTATTGTGTAGAAGTTTTATTAAAAATTAAATGACTGAAATTTAGGGTATGTGCGGTCATACGGGTAAATTTCCCGATCGTACAGAGCAGGATAAATTAGGTACATGATCGATTAATTGTTACGCTATTTCTGTCATCATATAATCAAAATAATTATAAAACTCGTTAAAAACTTTTGTAAAAACGGTTTTGGTCGACACTGGGTTCAACTGGGGATGGGGTGTTAAAATAAAAATAAAATAAAAAAACAAAGTTTGGAGTACTACATTCGGGGGAATTGAGTGACTAAGCGGGGGATATAAGTCTGAAATTGACAATAAGTCTTTCGTGAGCAGTTTGCTCTTTAAAAAAAGATTGCTTGTCACACTACTTAGAACAAAAATTAAAAAAAGTTGAAACAAAACGGAGGGACGGCATGTTCCTCAGCATAGTAATTTAAAAGGAGTGATTGGGACAAGATTGATTAATTAATTATTACACAACTATTATTATCACGTATACATTACAATGATTATCAAAGTCATTACAAACAATTGTAAAAACGGTTTTGTTACAAATAATAAATTACATGACTATATATTTATATACGTAACAATGCATGAAAAAGAAAAGACAAATCGGTCAATTTCCTTCTCACAAACACCAAAAAAAAGGTTAACTAAAGACGCAAACCGGTCAATTCTGGTTGAATTTAATTATCTTTTACAACACAAAAAAAGATTGAATTAAATTCTTAACTTACATTTTTCTTAAATTAAATTCTCTTAAATTACAAAGAAAAAGTTGAATTCAATTGACTACATTGAAAACTAACTTGGGGCTCGAAATAAAAATGACTTGGGACTTGGAATACTTGGGACTCGGAATACTTGGGACTCGGAATAAAACTGACTTCGAATATAACTGACTTCGAATATAACTGACTTCGAATATAACTGACTTCGAATATAACTGACTTCGAATAAAACTGACTTCGAATAAAACTAACTTCGAATAAAACTGACTTCGAATATAACTGACTTCGAATACTTCTGAAATCTCTGGGGCGGTTGTCCCTCTTGGATGCAACCTTCTGAAACTGAAAACTGATTTGCAACTAAAACTGACTCGAAACTACTTCGAGTATCCTTATAAATCTCTGGGGTTTGGTTGTCCCTCTTGGATGCAACCAACCGAAACTGAAAACTGATTTGAAATTAACTGAAAATGGAAAATGACTGCACTTGATCTCTATTCAAGTGGAGACGATTAACCTCTGTTTTGGTTGACCCTCTTGGTGCAACCGACTTACTTGAAATGCAATCAAGTATCTCTATAACTTAAACTGTCTAACTTGAAATTAACTGAAAATGGAAAATGACTGCACTCGATCTTTATGAAGTGGAGACGATTAACCTCTGTTTTGGTTGACCCTCTTGGTGCAACCTTCTGACTTCAACAACTGACTTAAAAAAAATGACTTCAAAAATTACTTCAAAAAAATGACTTCAAAATTACTTCAAGTATCTCTCTAAATCTATAAACTCTGTAAACTCTCTCTCTTAATTTGCAAGTCAATTCAATTCAGTAATTGAAAAAAATTTGCAAACAAAAATATAAAATGTAAAAACATTTCACTCGAATGTACGGGAAGGTATATAAAATAAAATTATTCTATACTGAATATAACAGTGAAAATAACTCTCTTGAAATTAACTCTCTTGAAATTAACTCTCTTGAAATTACTGTTTCAATAAAAACAAATGTATCACTGGTGTCTGAAGTGTTCACTGTGTTTTGTGTTAAATTCTGGCTCCATACTAAATATTAACTGTTAATAATACTGACTTTTCAAGTGTTTATAAATTTCTTAAAAAAACAAACTCTGTACTTAACAAAATTTTCTATGGGGAAATCCTCCGAGACGTGTCCTGAAGACGTCTTCCTGGCAACTTCTTCTTGGATGAAAACTAGGCGTGGAGAACTTGGAGTCGTGACACACCGGTTCAAGGGTGGATGTTACGAACAAGAAGTCGTGACACGCCGGTCAACTGGTTTTATCCTGATGCAGGGTAATTTCTATCTTGGCCAAAGAGTGGCCTCTTGTTAAAATCTTCTTGTTAAAATCTTCTTGTTAAAATCTTCTAAAAATCTTTTTCTTATCCTGGTAAAGGGTCGCCACAATGTTAGACCTCATATCTTCTTCTTATCCTGGCTATAGGGTCGCCAGTTTGTTATCCTCCTTCTTCTATGTCCCTCTGGGGTGCTTCGTATCGACGAGGCGTTCTTGTTGTGAGGCAAGGGGGCTCTGCCCCCTCCCTCGCAGCGAGGCTGCTAACAAGGAAGTCCTAATGAAGTGCTATAAAATGAAGTGACTTGATGAAGAAGTCTAATGAAGAAGTGCTGTAATTTTACAAGTACATGTATAATATAAACCTAAATGTTGGGGGACGACAGTTGAAGGTTAAGTTCCCCCCCTTTTAAACACATGATCAGATGGTTTGAAAAATTTCAACTAAAAATAATAAAAAAATAAAAATAAAAACTAATCGTATATTTTTGCCGAATCTTCATTTCTGAAGGCGATATCATTTCGTAATAGTACACATAAGTACAAATTAAGTACACGACTGAGTACTAGGGTGGATCGATTTTACATTTTATTCGATTTCCATATTCTAATAGAGACAAAACCTTGCGCATGCATGAGAAAATAGCCTCTGCAAAATCTTAGCTTAATAGGTAATCATCTTCTGTCCCCGGCAGAGCGATGAAAATCATATTTTAGTAGTCAAAAACGTATTTTTCTTATAATTTTTAAAATATTTCAATATGCATCAAAATTATTCCTAATAACTATAAAGTCGATGAAAAAGACCTCATATGATCGTTTTTCCAAGCGCGTTGTCCTACGTTAATATCTTTTGCCCCGGCAACAACGTCAAATGTTGAAAAAATAGGTAATTTATATACATATTTTCAGATCGGCTCTTTGTCTTAAATAATGCATTTATGTATTTCCCATAGCATTTATATCGTTGCTTAGGCATGAAATAACACACACGCAAAATTTTATGACTCTAGAGTAATATCTTCTGTCCCCGAGAAAAGTCTAAATGTGGATTATAATTACGTTAATGCGATGTTATAAGTACGATAAGTACTAAGTACAGCTAAGTACAGCTCCTCGCTTGCTAATTTTATAAAATTAGCAACCCAGAACTCACCACGAGGAGGTGGCTGTACGTAGAGTTCCACCCTATCCAGCCCCAACCACCCTTCCTTTGGCTGCATGTCGATTTACATACGGTAATCTTTCTTAGAATCAAATCGTGGAATTTTTGTTCGGGAGTGAAGACGGGAGCGGATGAATCCGTCCCTCTCTTCTATTCCACTTACACTGGCAGAGGCTTCGGTTACTAATTTGATGAGTCTCTCGACCGCTTGAGTATGACAAGGGAATAGTGGGATCAGTCCATCAGGCTGGTCTCCCGTCTCAACAAACTCTTTTATTCGGGTATCAGGTATTGTTTTTGTAACGGGGGGGGTTCGGTCACCTCAGCCGTTTGCCAGTTGATCATTTCGTAATAGTTTTGACTATCGTAGAGCAGCTCAGGCATAGCGAAGGCTCGAATTTCCCCCGCTGGTGATTGTTTTGATCGTGCTTTTAATATTCTTCTCCATCCCAATTCTCTTATGTGTTGCTCATCGGCATGTAGCATGGAGATCAAAATATTTTCTGGGTGAGCAAAGAAAGAATTTCTACGGAGGACTTTGTTGGCGATTGTCTTAGATCTTTGAGGCATGGTCTGAGAGAGACGCATCATTTCGAAAAAATGTTTTGCGCCCTCAGTGAAACGAGTTTTTCTTTATCTTAAACCAAATTGGTGCGTAAACTGTCATAATGAATCGCACAATTTCGTTGAAGGTGCTGGAGGGTTCACTGGTTGAAACATAGAGGCGCAGAAATCTATTTGCTGTTGTCAGCCACCTGGAATGCGCCATCTTACCTGGATTTCGAGCCGCGAGAGCTGAAGAGCAGCTACCGCTCGACACTGCTCTGTAGATGCCTAACAAATATTTTTGGTCAGTGCTCAACTCGGCATCATCTATGTCAATGTCGGGAGATGGAATGGCATCGAATTCTGTAATTGGAAGTTTTTCGCAGTCGTTCAGTTGTTTTCCAACTGGTGGTCCAGTAAAGCCCATTGGCCCAGTTGTTTTGCCGTCCAAGTCTTGAATGAGGTGTCGCAGTGATAATTCATTACCGTGTAATAGGCATATGATCCACTGAACTGGCCTTTGTAATTTCATTTCAATCATACGAATGGCTCCACCCTTTCGACCCGTGTTCACTGCGGTACCATCACAGCCGATAGCCACAATGTCGTCCGTGATAATATTGTTAGTCTCTAGAAAGTTGATGATACCTGATGTTATTGCAGTGGCAGAACCTGATGCAACGATATAAATGCTATGGGAAATATATAAATGCATTATTTAAGACAAAGAGCCGATCTGAAAATATGTATATAAATTACCTATTTTTTCAACATTTGACGTTGTTGCCGGGGCAAAAGATATTAACGTAGGACAACGCGCTTGGAAAAACGATCATATGGGGTCTTTTTCAGCGACTTTATAGTTATTAGGAATAATTTTGATGCATATTGAAATATTTTAAAAATTATAAGAAAAATACGTTTTTGACTACTAAAATATGATTTTCATCGCTCTGCCGGGGGCAGAAGATGATTACCTATAAGCTAAGATTTTGCAGAAGAGATTTTCTCATGCATGCGCAAGTTTTGTCTCTATTAGAATATGGAAATCGAAAAATTGTAAAATCGATCAACCCTACTGAGTACGTATTAATTTTGGTTCATTACAATTACGATTACAATTATGGATTACTTCATATTCACTTATTGTTTAATTACACTTCCATTTTAAAGTACATTCTTACATTACCGTATATATTAAATCATTACATTTAATTACAGTTTCATTAAAGTACATTACGTTATATTAAATTAAAGTATTACAGTTAATTACAATTAAACAGTTACTATAACTTTGTTTTGTTTTTACAGTGTTTCATATTAATAGACAATTAAGATGTTTAGAAATATAATACAACGTACATGGCACACATGATATAGATTTATATACATAATATGTTATAATATGTTTAACATGTTATAAATTTGAAATCAGAGCGAACGGAGATATTTTATCTTTGAGGCGTTCGAATCTGTCGTCGTGAGCGGAATTCGATCTTAGTAAGCATTTATGAATATCTTGAGGGGTGAACGCACTTGAAAAAAAATAATAAAAAAACAATACGAGAACGTATTTTTGCGTTTTCGAACGAATGAGAAAAAATGAATATTTAATAAAATTTATATAGGATAATGATCAAGATAAGATATGGACGTATGGGGGCGGGAGATATGGTCGAATAATAGTTATATTTATACTACATAACATATAAATAATGACTTCTATAGAGTGTTTCGTCCTTAGTATGATGTTAAAGAATTTTCATACATTGAATACTAGATATATGATGAAGGGAAAATGTGACGTCATAGTTATTGAATTTTTACGTATAGTACAAATCATTATTAGGAAGATTTACAAGAACGAATTAGAGACAAAGAGTTTGTAGTAATGACTAAGAAGTACAACTACGGGTTCCAATCCTGTTACATGCAATGTGTATGCATAATCTAGGGTCGAGGGTGAGATGCAAGACAATTCATAATTAATTATAATAACTTCTATAACAAATGGAAAATGGATACGACTAAACCATAGATATGGTAGATCGTAGGGTTGACACGAACAAATAGGA
Organism: Bathynomus jamesi; assembly: GCA_023014485.1. Taxonomy (NCBI): domain Eukaryota; kingdom Metazoa; phylum Arthropoda; class Malacostraca; order Isopoda; family Cirolanidae; genus Bathynomus; species Bathynomus jamesi. Next base: position 232,966 of record JAJOZX010007597.1, read on the forward strand.
AGCTACAAGTAAAATATTATCCAAACTCGCGTTAAGCGATTTTGGTTCTTATGTAAAAATGGACATTCGAACATAAAAACTATACGAACATAAGTACTGCATGAAGACAATGAATCCATATAATGATGGTATAGGAATTGTTCATTGTTCACTTTTACAGTATTTCCCCCCTAAAATGGTATTAATACAATAATAATTCAATTAATACAATACAATTGAGAAAATAACATCTAACGAATTCAAATTAGATGATGACGAATTTTTTTCTTTACATTACAAATTTTTATACAGAACAAGTGTTATTATATAATATAGAAGAATTCAAAGATTAATACTTTAATTTAGACAAACAATTAAGTTAGAAAAAGAACGATATTGTTAAATTGTTTTTTTTTTTTAATTGTTTTTTTTTCTGTGGGGAAAATTACATTCATAATGAATAGGTAAAAGGGAAAAACATAAATTTTAAAGTTCATGGATTTTTCGATGCTTCCATGATAGTACAATTGATAAACTAATTTTTATTGACTAGTGTAGGTAAAAATAAAATTACGTAATCGATGATGTATAGACCTGTGGTCTAGTGTGTATTTGGGTGTATTAGGTGCAAAGTGTGTATTTTACAATTTCGAGGGACAGATTAGCTGATAGGATTGTTCAAGTAACTGAATAAATGCATGAGCAAGATATATTAGAAAGCAAAAATGATTAAGACTAAATAGCATAGTTGGCACTTACGTAATGAATAGTTTTATTGTGATATTCAATGATTTTAGCATAAGGTTTGTATGTATCTAGTATATATAGTGTGCATACATGCGTGTGATGTGTAGGGATTTGGAAGGTTTTTGAATGAACAAAGTTTAAAAATAATGTATAATAATTTAAGATGGGTTTAGGGTTATAAAATCTTTTAAGTTTAAGTCAATTATTGTTATTGTTATTATTATTATTATATATTATTATTATCATTATTATTATTACAAAATTCTTTAAGCTCAAGGTCAATTATTATAAAATCTAATTACAGGTAAATTTTTCATTAAAAATTTTTTATATATAAAAAAAAATATTAAAAAGGTTTAATAATTTTTGCATGTTAAGTAGAAAAATTATACTCTTTCGTTGAATGTTGAAAGAATTTGAATTATTTGATTTTTTTAATCTGAAAACTTGTTTGCATATAGACAAATACATCTGTTTTATTGTGTAGAAGTTTTATTAAAAATTAAATGACTGAAATTTAGGGTATGTGCGGTCATACGGGTAAATTTCCCGATCGTACAGAGCAGGATAAATTAGGTACATGATCGATTAATTGTTACGCTATTTCTGTCATCATATAATCAAAATAATTATAAAACTCGTTAAAAACTTTTGTAAAAACGGTTTTGGTCGACACTGGGTTCAACTGGGGATGGGGTGTTAAAATAAAAATAAAATAAAAAAACAAAGTTTGGAGTACTACATTCGGGGGAATTGAGTGACTAAGCGGGGGATATAAGTCTGAAATTGACAATAAGTCTTTCGTGAGCAGTTTGCTCTTTAAAAAAGATTGCTTGTCACACTACTTAGAACAAAAATTAAAAAAAGTTGAAACAAAACGGAGGGACGGCATGTTCCTCAGCATAGTAATTTAAAAGGAGTGATTGGACAAGATTGATTAATTAATTATTACACAACTATTATACGTATACATTACAATGATTATCAAAGTCATTACAAACAATTGTAAAAACGGTTTTGTTACAAATAATAAA
>JAJOZX010007598.1:0-214335 GCA_023014485.1 Bathynomus jamesi
AAACTAAACAAAAAAACGTGACAATAATTTATATAATTCATCTAATCTATCTAAATTAATCTATGTAATCTATTCAATCTATCTAAAACTCTTTCTAAATAATCAATCCAAATTAATCTAATCTACTTAATAAGACTTAATATAATGCATGATTGTCACATTTGGGGTTTATATCTGTGGAGAGAGTAAAATGGGGGGGGGGGGTGCTAATTTTTTTTTACAAGATGTTGAGATCATTACTTCCAACTACGTGTATACTGTGGAATTGGAGAAACTCTATTTTTTATATGCTTCGACCCCCCCCTAAGAGGCCCCAAAATAGCTTACCTCACCAGCTATCTGCTAAGCAGATAAGACCCAGCTTTGAGACAGGGTCTAGGATTTAAAGCTTCCTAGACCGCTACATTCAGAATCTCAATATAAGCAAGAAACTCGTTACATTTACGTCGGTCGAATATATCAAAGGAAAAGGGATAACTACTGTATTTTTAACCAAAAAACAAAACTTAACCCTCAACCGGAAATTCTGAGCGTCAACTTTTCTGCTTAGCAAATAGCTGGTGAGGTGAGAAGCTATATTTTGGAAGCTCTTTGCTAGCCCACGTTGGACTTCCATCATGAAAGAGAATATTTGTCATTTACCATTACTTGTTCGGACTATAGTGGATTTAATTTTCCCAGAAGTTTTTCTTGTTCCATGCACGGTGAATAATTTTCAATTTTTACGTGACCTTTATACAGTTCACAACGAAAATAAAAACGATTCAGAGCGCTTTCGTAAGACCTCAATAAGGGTCTTGTCATAGTTTATTTTCCTTTCGGGTTATATCATACGAGGCTCTCCTAGGAAGAAGTGGCTAAGCGATAAAAGTAAAAAATGCCAGAAAACGCAGTTAAAAGTTGTACCAATTTGAAAGTTGCCATAACCTTTGAACCTTTGAAGATATTTCGACGAAATATCTTAGAGTTCAAAAGTTATTCCACTTTCAAATTGGTACAATTTTTAACTGCGTTTTCTGGCGTTCTTTACTTTTGTCGCTTAGCCACTTCTATCTAAGAGGGCCTCGTATATAAAGCTGAAGGTGTTCACCCTTCGTTTGTTTACACTCTGGAGTCCGTTCAGTAACTGAATAACAAATGGGCGGGAGTAATTTTTTATCGTGAGAATTTAGTGACAAATTGCAGATTTTGAACTTAACCATTGATGAAGGTTGCAGTCGCCCGTTTCCGGGTGAACATTTTGTGCTCTTCCACCAGGTCCCCGATTACAGATTATCCACTAATGAATATCGCGTGTAATAACTCATTTTAAGCTAAAGTTGCATCTTCAAATAGTTTGTGGTGATATGCAGTCAAGTTAAGGAAGTTGCTCTGCCCACTCCCTGTGTATATAAATATAAATTTTTTCCCCTTTTCCTCGTAGTACAAAACACCGCGTGCCCTTATAGAGGCTCTTGAGGCTAAACCGTCTTCGGAGAGAGAGAACTTCTTGCGTGACCTCAAGTGCCAGAAGTCAGGTCGAGCCATTGACCAAACTGTGAGTGCCCAAATAGCTCGCCTTTACACCTGGGAAACACTCTTGTAGACAACAGCTTTTTGTTTAGCGTTTGTTGGTCGTTAAAAAAAAATTTAAGCTTTATTTCATTTGTCGAAAAATATGTACAGTATTTAAATGGATATTGAAAGGTGCTTTTAAGAGCACAGTTTCATCACTTGATCCCCAGAATGCACCCAAACTTGGGTTAATTTACCCAGGAGTGATACTGTAAACTTTAGTTATCTTAAAAGTTGTATTTGATTTTTTTAATCGTATTTACTATGCTTTTCACAACGTCAAATAACTTGCTGCTGTTCTTGTTGCGTACTAAACTTAATTGGTCCATGTCTCGAAACGTTCTCAAATTTAATGATGGGGTTGTTTAACCACCACCGCAACATCGGAGGTCATGTGAGGAAGGGGATCTACAGCTTTATGTGAAATCTGAACCACGGCTCGGTACATAATCTGGACGGTCTCGCATCCAACTACTGGCCAGACCCACTGTCGCTTAACTTTGACTGAAGCGGTATTGCGAGACTAACTACGATGTAGCCCCTGACGTTAAAATACATTTATTTATTTATCTTGATGTATTCAGACAGTCGTTTGTTATCTATAGAAATTAATGTATTTTCTTACCCTACTTATTAAAGTATTTCATCCTCGTCGCCAAAAGTCAAAGTACATATAATTTTGGGTACAGTAATTTAGTTACTAGGTTAAAGTAATACATTTAACTTTTGTAGCTGACAAACGTCATTTTGACTAGCGATTAGTTGAATACATTAAGAAGATGAACATACTTATTTTAACGACAGAGTACGTTTCAAGGCATATGGACTATTCCTAAAAGTTGTTAGAATGAAATTAAAGTCAGTACATAATAGTTCTTGATTTAAATATTAGAGAAGGCTGTCTTTGGTAATCCAGTTAATAATGTTAGTGGTGCTATTTATACTTCAGGTAAGATTATTTTAAAAATGTTTTTTTTTAATTGTTTCAATCTTAAAATAAAAGAAACGTGCTACATATTTAATTGTAGGATTCTTAGAATGATTACATGCGTACGAAGTGCAAATTTTATGTACAGTTTTGGAAAAAGCTTGCCTAGAAACAATTTCTAAGCAGCTCTTAAGAAAGTTACTAATTGGTAAGAGTATAATTTTTTTTTATCAGAAGTTTTGTTTGTACGCAAAGTTTAAGTATTTTAAAATTTTTTTTAATATGAATTGTCTTTTATTACCTTTAATTTGCAGTGAATAGTTTTAAGATTTGTGAATAGTAAAGATTTGATTCTCAAACAATGATGTTTTTTTAAGGACATTTTGAAATGTCTGTATACATATGCAGTGTCGTGCTAAAGTAAAAGGACTACCCACCTAAAGGAAACGAACATGCAGTAGCGTTCTGTACGTGAAGTATACCATTCCGAAACAGTCGGGAGATTTTTATCTTAGATGGGTATGTAACCTGGTGAATTAAGAAGTTCCTCTACGAGCAAACATTGTGTTTTTCAGAGTACCAAATGCTTGCCTACACCATAATAGCACGGCCACCGAATTCCAGTGGGTTGCATCAGTATGGAAATGAACGAATCTCCACATGTTTCCCATACCCAGATCCGTCCTCCAGAAGCAAACTGCTGGAAACACCAGTGCTGAAACTGATCAGAATTGTCCATCTGCGTGGATCCCTCGTATCATTTCCTCTCTAGTCTCAGAGAGGAATGGTTTACGTCCTTTTTACCAGTCTCAAACTAATGAGGAAATGATACAAGTGGTCCATGCAGATGAAGTAAAAGTCTGATCAGTTTTGGTACTCTTGTTTTCTTCTTATACGAATCGAAGTTTTACCAGTTTGCTTCCGGAGAACATGTGAAGACTTGTACAATCCCAAATTGGTGCAACCCACTGAAATTTGGTGGTTTTGCTATTATGGCGTGGGAAGACATTTAAGGATGTGGAAAACTGACCTTTTGCTCGTGGAAGGACGTCTTAATTCACAAGGTTACATTATCAACCTTGGATAAAAATTTCCCGCCTTTGTTTCTGAATGGTATACTTCATCCTGCTAACCTCGTGTTTCGGAGGACGGTGCCACATGTCCATTCCGTTCCTTTAAGAGGGTGGTCTTTTTATTCTGACATGGTTTTATATATACCAGGTGTCCCATTTGAAATGAAACAACTTTGAAACCTTATAGTTTTTTATTGAATGATGCAAACAATGTAATATTCATACAGTAAATAGTCAGTCATAAAGTTTCATATGATATATGTGAATTATAACATTTAGATACATTGTGCATAGCATAATGTTTCCTTTTGTTAAGATCTTCACATGTTATATGCTGAACAATTTGAAACTTATATGGATAGAGCTGCAGCCGCTTGCGCACGACTCTATGCACAGTTGAACGAGGAATCTGCAGTTCGACACTGGCACGACGGATGGACTTTCTAGGGCTATTACCAAAGGCGCCGCGTATTTGTTCATCATCATCATCCAATCTTGTTCGCCCTCCAGATTGTTCCTTTAGAACACTGCCAGTCTCCTCAAATTTCTTGGTCCATGCATATAGGTCTCTTCTGGTGGGTGGTTCCTTGTGAAAAGTTGTACGGAATCGCCGTTGCACCAGAGTCGGGGACTTCAAATCGGCCATCCATAACACATTTCGCTTTTTCTTGTGGGGTAAACATAATTCAATCTGAAGCAAACCGAAAACATTATGACAAAAATTTATGCATATGGTGTAGTAACCGGCAAAGTTTCAACATTCTCACATTAATATTTTAAAAATTAGAGTTTCAAAGTTTTCATTTCGAATGGGACACCCGCTATATATATATATATAAAGAACGACGCTTGTGTAGAAGAGCGTTCCGCACAAGATGAGGAGGGAGAGCAAGCAAATGAAAAATGAGGTACCTCCCAAAAATCGAACCCGGGATCATCTAATTGCCGGTCGGATATGTTAACCACCACACCAAGGACCCCGATTAATCAGTACTCGTAATTCTCCTACACACGAGCGGAATCAAATGCCCTGAGGGGGCACCTTCGCATGCCGTGTGTTTGCAGTTTAAATATATATATACAGGGCGTCCCAAAAAAATGTATACACACTTTAACAGCTGATAGCTCAATTGATGTTTCTTTCTTTCCAAGTTAAACCCATTAGAATTAATAATGGCAGTCAGACTAAGCTTTGAACAAAGGAAATTCATTCTAAAATGCTACTGGAAGTGTGAAAACGCAGTTGAAGTGCAGAGACAGTTTAGGAGGGAGTTTCAAACAGATCCACCAACGCGACTTACCATCACTCGAATTAGAGATAAGTTTGAAGCCGATGGAACTGTTCAGAATGTCCACAAGAAGCGTTCCGGAAGACCACGGACATCGACAAGCCCCACAAAGCAAGAAAGAGTACTGGAAACGTATCACCAAAGTCCAAGAAAATCTGTGCGGCAAGCGAGTCGTGAGGTAGGAATTTCAGAATCGTCTGTCCAACGCATTTTGAAGCGCTGTCAATGGAAAAGTTACATTCCAAGATTAGTCCATGCTATTAATGAAGATGATCCGGACCGAAGAGTGGAGTATTGCGAGTGGTACTTGGCACGATGTGGATGTGGATGTGGATGTGGATGTGGATTTGACGAAGGGGTTTCGTAGAATACCCTCCGCGTTCACCAGACCTCACACCACTAGACTTTTTTTTATGGGGATACTTAAAAGATAAAGTCTACGCTATAAAACCTGCAACAGTCGCTGAATTGAGAGCAGCCATTGAACGAGAATGCACACAAATACCAAACGAAATGTTTCGTGATGTTTGCGATTCCATTGCTTCGCGTTATCAGCAGTGCCTGGACCAGAACGGACGTCAGTTTGAAAACAGGCGTTGACAAAATTAAATAATGTCTGTAGATTCTATTACATTTTGAAAATGAAATGTATTTTAATAAACACTGCCTTTATAATTAATTAAAGTGTGTGTACATTTTTTTGGGACGCCCTGTATATGTACGGCATGCGAAGGTGCCCCCTCAGGGCATTTGATTCCGTTCGTATGTAGGAGAATTACGAGTACTGATTAATCGGGGTCTTTGGTGTGGTGGTTAACATATCCGACCGGCAATTGGATGATCCCGGGTTCGATTCCTGGGAGGTACCTCATTTTTCATTTGCATATATATATATATATATATATATACAGGGTGTACATAAAGTCAAGATCTATTTTTGTGAATTAATTATTTTTTTCTATTTTTCTTTTCAGAAGCCCTTAGAATGAATACAGAAGAGCGTGTGGCAATAGTAATTTGGCGAATCGAGGGAAAGAAATACAATGACATCAGAGAGAAGTTTAGAAGGAGATTTCATAAGCCGGGGCCAATAGATAAGGCAATACGAAAATTGGTGAACAAATTTAAACGAACGGGATCTGTAAATGATGAAGCAAGATCAGGACGACCGTGCATGTCAGATCTTACCGTGAATGCAGTACGCGGAATTATCACTGAGGAGCCACGTACGTCCGTTCGTACTGCATCACACAGACTCGGCCTCCCGACGTCATCTGTGCACAAAATTCTGAAAGTTAATTTGCAGAAGAAAAGCTATCATTTGCAGGTTTTACATGATTTACATGAGGAAGATTTCCCTCGACGAAGTGCTGTGTGTGCTGATCTCGTAGAACAAATCTGGAGTGATAATTTAATGGACAACATTCTCTTTAGTGATGAAGCCACTTTCCATACGTGTGGAAAAGTAAATCGACATAACTGTCGAATTTGGGCAGATGAAAGACCGAATGATTTCATTCAAAATTGGGAGAGAGACTCACCTAAAGTTAATGTCTGGATGGGTTTAACAAAATCTAAGGTTTATGGTCCTTTTTTCTTTGCTGAAGCTACAGTTACGGGGCTTATTTATCTGGACATGTTGCAGAAATTCCTTGAACCTCAGCTGATTGGGGATAGGATTGTTAGTACCGTCGTCTATCAACATGATGGTGCTCCTTGTCACTATGCCAAAATTGTTCAGGATTATCTAAATGGACGTTTTCCAAATCGCTGGATCGGACGCGGAAGCAACAAACCTTGGCCAGCGAGATGACCAGATTTAACCCCTTTAGATTTCTTTGCATGGGGCTTTATCAAATCGCACGTCTATCAGACGAAGATTACGAGTCTTGAAAACTTACGTACACGTATACGAACTGCTGCAGATAACATAACCCCGCAAATACTCCTGAAGGTGTTTAGAAATGCTGCGGAACGATTTGAGCTGTGCAGGGATACTGATGGGCGTCACGTCGAATCCTACTCTTAATTATTTAATAAATGTTACCACTTTATCATTTTATGATTGAATTCCATATAATTTCCAAGTGCTTCACAAAAATAGATCCTGACTTTATGTACACCCTGTATATTACCGCTTACCTTGTGGCCACACTCACCGCACGTCACTGATATATAGGGTGGCGCAAAAGACAGGAACCATAGGCACATTTTAATAATTTATTTTAATGTGTTTTGTTCTTTTCAGATTTGTTGATGAACCTATGGCACAGAAATTGACAATAGATGAACGGGTGGAGATAGTTTTAATGTGTGCAAGGCATGGTAACATGGTAACACACACCGATCAGTTGCTACTGCTTTTAATGACAAACACCCTGAGAGGCCGCCAGTTGTTCAGGCATCAGTTGGAAAACTGTTCACTCGCTTCAAAGAAACGGGAAGTGTTCATGGCCGGCTAAAAAGTTCAACTGATGCAGCAACATCACTAACAGTACTCAATCACCTCGAAAACAGCCCACGTAAATCCTTAAGAAAGTTATCCCAGGAAACGGGTGTCTCCAGAAGATCCATTCAACGAATTCTTACAAGTCGTTTCCACCCCTACAAAGTCCAACTCGTTCAGGAACTGCACGGTGACGACACAGACCGTCGTGTAGAGTTCTGCCAGTGGTTTCTACAACATCGACAGCTTCAACGAAGGATCATGTTCAGCGACGAAGCGATATTTCACCTCAGCAGTCGTGTCGATAGGCATAATGTACGCTATTGAGCCAGTGAGAACCCCCACTGGATGGAGGAAGGATATGTGCAATTCGATCCACGAATTATGGTGTGGGCTGCGCTCTGGGGGGATCGGTTAATTGGTCCATACTTTTTCGACGGCAATGTAACAGGTGAAACATATCTGCATATGCTGCAAATATTTCTAATGCCCATACATTCCATTGGCAGAACGGGCGGAGATGTGGTTTCAACAGGATGGTGCACAACCACATTTCGCAACGATCGTTCGGCTCTTTAGATGAAACATTCCCGAGCAAGTGGATCGGACGGCGAGGGCCCGTCGAATGGACACCTAGGTCTCCAGACTTCACCTTGACTTTTTCTTGTGGGGCCATCTGAAGTCGGTAGTCTATGCTGATCGACCCAGAACCATACGTTCTCTAAAGCAGTGGTTCCCAACCGGTTTTGGCTTATGGCCCCCTTAGGAACCTTATTTTTTCCTGTGGCCCCCATAAGCATTATTTTCAGTAGGTAATATGCAGATTTAACTCTATTTTACAAAATAACATTTTCCTGTGGCCCCCTTCAAATGTGCCATGGCCCCCGGTTGGGAAACACTGCTCTAAAGGATAAAATCGCATCTGAATGTGCCAAAATCAGTACCAATGTGTTAAGGAATGTTCAAACATCATGCATTCAGCGCGTCAGAAAGTGTCTCCAAGTGGAAGGCCACCAATTCGAACATTTATTATAATTTAATAAAATGTGCCTATGGTTCCTGACTTTTGCGCCACCCTGTATATATAAAATCGTTGAAAGGGGATGGACTGTTTTAATATTAATAATTTAGCTTAAAATAGTTTCCACTTCAACTGTAAATAGTCAAAGAAAACGATTCTGAAAAGTTCATAACAAGAGCTAATTGTACGAGGGTGGGCTGAAAAGTAATGCCTCCACTTGAATAATTCTGAATTGTGTAGAGGTAGCCAGATAAAACCGGTTTTGTGTTGTAACTTGATATCCCAACCCCATTCCAGATTGTGGAGGTAACCAGATAAAACCGGTTTTGTTATAGCCTAATATAGCCTACACCCATTCTACATGTTGGTTCAGTATCGATTATAATGGAAAGGAGTAAAGACGTTCGTTTCAAGCAACGTGCCGTAATTGAATTTTTGACCGCGGAAGTGTTGCTCCCATGGACATTCATCTGCGAATGCAAGCTGTGTACGGCAAACGGTGTGTGATGTGTGTACCGTTCGACGTGGCAGTGTAAAGGAGGAGAAGCAGGGCAAAAAGATTTGCGAGACAAACCGCGAAGTGGAAGGCCTGTAACGGCAACCGACGAGTCTCATCAGAACTACGTTAACGAACTGATTCGTGGAAATCGTCGCATTAAACAAAATGAAATTGCTGCACTGCTCGATATCTCCAAAGAGTGAGTGGAACACATTATCAGTATTGTCGGTTACCGAAAGGTCTGCGCCAGATGGGTGCCTCGCATGCTCACTGCCGAGATGAAAACTGAGAGAGTACGCATTTGCCAAGAAAATCTGCAGCGCTTCGAAAATGAAGATGAATTTCTGCAGAGCATTGTGACAGGAGACGAGACGTGGGTCCACCAATATGATTCTAAAAATAAACGGCAATCCATGAAACATCGGCACAAAAATTCACCGCAATCAAAAAAATTCAAAGTTCAGAAATCGGCTAGAAAAATGACGACTGTTTTTTGGGATATCAATGGTGGTGTTCTTGAAGACTTTGCTGTCCCTCTTTCCGTAATCATCTCCGCACGTTATATTGAAAATCTGAAGAAGTTGTAAAAACGGATCAGGAGGGTTCACACCCACAAAAACGCAGTCATTGTTCACCATGACAACGCACGTCCTCACATCAGTGTTCAAACGCGAGAAGCAATCGAGGATCTGCAATTCACCGTCTTGCCGCATCCACCATATAGCCCCGATTTAGCACCATGCGATTTTCACTTCTTTCCTAAACTTAAGAACATCTCTGTGGAAATCGCTACGAGTCTGACGAAGTTGTTAAGGCCGCTGTGAAATTTTGGTTTCGTAGTAAAGGCTCCGAATTTCACCGGGATGGATTTCAAAAACTCTTTTATCGTTGGCGTAAATTTATCGAGGTAGAGGGTGATTTTTTAGAAAAGTAAATGTATCGTTTTGAAGAATAAACTCTAAGGTACATATTTGCTTTTGTTTCGATAAAATCCTTCAACCCGTTTAAAATTTATTTGAGTGGAGGCATTACTTTTCAGCCCACCCTCGTGTGTGTGTATATATAAATACATAAAATAAAAGTTTGAACAAAAGATTAAGAACATTTCAGAACCAAATCCACCTTTTGAAATGCCGAAACTGCAAATAATTCATTACCTTCTCTCCGACTAATCCCTTATTTCTTTTTAAACACACTTCCAAATTATCCTCCTTTGCCATCTTTTCAGCTTCATCAGAGGCCATTTCTTGAGAGTGAAGTCTTCCTTCAAGTTCTTTGCATTTGTCCTCCAAAGCTTCATTTTCTATCCCGGTGGTTTCTCATTCTTGGTAATGACTTAATGCTTCATTTTCATGATGGCACTCGATTAATATAAGAATTAATATTGGCATTGCACTCACCATGGAAGGAAGGAAGGAAATAATTACAAAATAAAATTTAATGCCTTCAAAACAATGAAAAACTGGACTCCCAGTAACAGATAAAAAGCGTATAACAAATTTAACTTAAGCAAATAGAACACAATCCTACTGAGTACTTTCAACTCTTCTGAGGGAGTTGTTGAAATGAATACGAAAGTACTCGGAAGGACTTCTCCATTTCTTTTGCGGAGTAAATAAGTATGAAAAGTTTCCATGTTTAACCGTGCATTCATTCCATAAAAAAATATATTAACAAATTTCACTTTATTGTTGGAGAACGACTTTTGCCGCTATGAAACCGGGAGCCCCCATTACTCCTCCACCGGGATGTGCTCCTGACCCACAAAGAAAGAGCCCTCGAATGGGTGTAGAAGGACCCACTTGGAAGGAAGTGGGTCTTGTCACATATAGCTGATCGAGGGACATAGCTCCATGAAATACGTTCTGGGGAAGAGACCAAGCGAGAACTTATAAATAGGAAAAGTGTGCGCGCGCGCTTTACGTAGGGTTCAACGTTCTTTTCATAAGTTTTAGGAATATGTCTGATGTAAAATCGATGTTGAAGGATAAACTGTATGATATCCCTACAGTTTCGAAGTACTGACGCTTCGTGAAAGCAAAATGTTAATAGTATGATTACTGAAGAAACTGGGAAACTATCGCAGAATTTCTGATGGGTGGATACAAGTGAGGTAACAGAAGGTGTTACAGAAAGGGTTATGAAAATGGGGCCAAATACGAAATAAAAACAAGTCACTGAAACTGCAGTAAATAAAAATATTTTAATTACCTTTAATTAAACATTGCTTCAGCATTAAATTTTGAACTTGAAAATGCATTATTTAGACAGTTTTTTTATACACATCTTAAAATATTAAGAAACAAAAGCGAAACTCACCCCTCCAGTAAGACCAAAAATGTCTTCAATGTCCGATGGCATAAGTACCTCAAAACCCACGATAGAAGACTTAAACCCAGGCGCATACTCTTCTACAGTATCGAAGATCTACAAAGGAATAAAGCTTAGCATCTGTTATACGTACAAAAGGTAATAGCTTGGAAACTCGTTTCTCACTGCGTCGGTAGGAGTACCCCATGGGTCACCTGAGCCGGAGTACTGACAAGGTGAATGGCCGGCCCAACGACATAAAAATTACATTTATATTCCAGACATTGTTTGATTAATGACTTACGTAAGCGTAAAAGTGTGTGTCTAGTATGTATCAGGGTTTTTATTGTTGCGAGGGTATCTAATGTCAGAATCCATGGCAACCTTCGAAACTGAAACCAAGGAGCTGGGCTGTATCGATCATAGGGATTTGGGAACCATTTAATGTCACTACTGGGGCTGGATGTACATAATGGGTATCGTTGTAAATTCAAGAAATGTGAAATGGATATTATAGAGTTTATAAGTGTTTCAATGTTGCAACGTTCTCACCAAGTTTCTGTATCCTGAAAGGGGGATATTGCGTGGGTTCTCAAAAATTAAAGAGGGTTAAATTTATAACAGTACCGTATTTCACGCCTCATAAGACGCTACTTTTTTCCTGAAAAACGTCTCTAAAAATCACTTCAGGGCTCGTATGTTATTGTTTTGTTTAATGTTCTTTTAATAAAGTTATGGGAATATATTTTTTGTCAGGCTGATAAATCTTCGAAATATTTTTTTCCTAAATATTCTTTGCTAAATATAGGGTGCGTCTTACCACTTGTAGCGTCTTATGAGGCGTAAAATACGGTAAGTCGGGTCGGACCTGTCAAAGGTACAAACCCTCCATATAAGGGGTTCCAAAAAACCTTAGCCCCCCCATTTGCAGCTTACATGTTTACTTATATCGAAATAGTTTTGTGATTATAAAAATATATAAAATTCTTTATTTATTGCAGGTATTAAAATTACTCTAGCTGATAAAGTGATAATATAATGGCTTCTCAATTAATTGGTGATTCGGAGAGGCAACGTGTGATAGATCGCGTACGAGCAATAACATTTCGGGGAGCTCGTGATGCTGGAGCCACCTTTATAACGCGTTCATGGGTTGCCAAAAAGTTGCGAAGAAGTGAGGACTTCGTCAAAAGAAATTGGAATAAAACTTTGGATGAATGTGAAATGGATACAACCAAATCTGGGGGCCCAAATTTGCCACACTCTCAGGAAACAAAGGACATCATTGAAAGCGGTACGCGTAAGCGGAAAAACAGCTGTGCTAAACTTTCTAGAGAGATCGAAGTGTTGAGAGGAAAGATCGTTAGTGGCGAGACCATTCGACTGTACCGTCATAGGCAAGGTTTAAAGCCTTGGCATGAACTTCCAAAGCCAAGAAAAACTCAACTTAACATCGATGACAGAATGTGGTTTACCCATTATCTTGAAGATTGGGATGTGGATGATTTCATGCATTTAGCTGTCCGATGAATTTTTTGTTTACGTAACACGTCGGCCTAACTACCAAAATGATCGAGTGTGGGCCACACCACCAGATGAAATCGATGACAATGAACATTATCGCGAATTATTAAAAAGTCCAGACTGTGTTGGTGTGTTTGTTTTGTTCACTGCAAAGAAGCTCATGTGGGTGCTGAAGCCAAATGGTCAGAGTTGAGATGGACAGTATTTTCGTGATATTATTCTATCCCAGCATGTCATTCCTTTTCTAAGAAACCCAAACAATGTTATGGATGTCGATCAGGTCACACTTCCGCACGATAAGGCCCCCTGCTTTAAGGCATTAGCCACTCAACAGTTGTTGCGGAACCATGAGATCGATTTCTTTGGAAATGAAGAATGGCCAGGAAATTCTCCTGACCTGAACGTCTGCGAACACATTGGATGTTATAAAGGACAAGGTTGAATGTCTCTTGTTTCAAGAACCTGCAGCAGAAGGATACAGTGACGTAACACATTGAAACTGTTTTAGCAAATTTGCGTAACGATCAAGATCTATTCACGTCACTTTTGGCAAGCTACCCAAAGCGAATTCAGGCTGTCTCGGAAGCCAATGGCGGGAACACCAAGTTTTAATTGTTTCTCATTAAATGCAGGATTAAATTCTCTTTTGTAAGGTATGTTTAGTTTTACTGTACCTCTAATGGTTTAGGCCATGGGGGGGGGGGGGGGGGGGCTAAGGTTTATTGGAGCCCCGTACTACGTCACAAGTTGGAAAAGTCGTCCAATTGCTAATTTGTTAAACAAGGGGAACCATATCCATTGTAAACATTATCAACTTCGTTTCATAAAACAAATTACAAATTATGCGATAAAGACAAGAACAACAATCGAGCTTGCTCACCAGTTTGTTAGCGATACAAAATACGTAACTATGGAAACGAATAACAGTAATAATCACCTTTTGCGAATATGTGGTCTTATCAGCCTCACTCCACTTCCCTTCTCCTTCCGTCCGTTGAGGGACGTACTGGGTAAAGAGTAGAGCCACGTGACACCCTTTCGGTGCTAGGGTAGAGTCGCAACTCGTTGGCAAAGTCAATTCGATCATCGGTCTACAAATTAGAAAGTCAGGAACACACTACATTCCTCTCAAAATAATCGGAATAAGTTTAATTATTTGCAGTTTTCAGTACATTATAAAAGTTTATATATTAATAATTAAAGAATGGGAATTAAACTAGTTTTCAAAATAATACCGCCACCTCCCTTAAAACGAACTACATTCCCCTTTTTATTCTAGCTACATAACTCTATAAAACTATTATTTAGAGACGTGCTTCATCGTTCACATATTCGCTTCTCATTTTTACCTTTTGTTCAATCATTTCATCAGACATTTTAACATAACCTTCAATCGCTCACGTACACGTCAAATTATTCCACTGGATTTTCCATCTCCCAGTCTTTGAGCGTAAAATTCAAATCTGACAAGAAGAGACGATAAAAAAACATATTAATCTTACTTTGTTGAGATCTTGCCTTGCCTCGCATCTTGATACGCCTCATCGATGTAACTCGTTTTTTCACAATTAAGGTGGATGGTGGATTGATGATGAGGCATAACCACATTTGGGTTGGGGTCAGCAATGAAGTTTGGGATGCTATTTAAGGCCACTAAAAGTACAGATCATTCGGTCTTATAAAAACAAACACCCATAAGTATAACTACTTCATTGTTCAGAGAAAACCGCAATATTCGCAGGAATGTACGAGGGGCGGTCAGAAAATAAGTAACTAAAGGACCTACATTGATTATGTTTGTATCAGGTGAATTCGTTAATCATTGTTGGCAACACTGCACGTCGATTCGGCTGCCATCTACCGTACATTGGTTATACGAGTCAGTTGAACATGGCGGCTCGACTGGAACAGTGCCCTACCCTACGAAGCAGTCCAGGACGTTTACGTTTAATGGCCGCTTGTAAACCTTCGTGTTGAACAATATGCAGCTGCATTGATTGTTGTGCCTTTTTTGTATGAAGTCTGCGAGCGAAACGCCTTTGTGGTCCCAAAGCACGGTAACCATCACTTTGCCAGCGGACCTCACAATCTTAAACTTCTTTGGTCGCGGGGACCCAGGGTGTTTTCGTTCCGTGCTGGCACGTTTTGTTTCCAGAGTACGGTGATGAACCCATGTCTCGTCTCCTGTAACAATGCGCTCGAGAAATTCTTGACCATTGACAGACTCGGAATATTGTTGCAGAAATGACAGGGCACTGTTCTGGTCGAGCCGCCATGTTCAACTGACTCGTATAACCAATATACGGTAGATGGCCGCCGAATCGACGTGCAGTGTTACCAACAATGATTAACGAATTCACCTGATACAAACATAATCAATGTAGGTCCTTTAGTTACGAAATTATACGCCGTGTAAACTTATTTTCTGACCGCCCCTCGTAGATAATGCTTGGAAACTGCAAGTAACTACAATCCAATAGTGTTTCTAAAAGGCACATGGGAAAGTTGAGATGTCCTTGTTCTCACCTCTCTACTCGGGGGATGGGGTGCTTGCTTCTGCAGGAGTCGCTCCACACGAAGTCTTGGAGAGCATCACGCTCTGCCAGAAGGCACACGACCACGAGTCGTTCGTCCTTGTAAAACTGACTATTCGGGGTCGTGTCTCTTCTGGCAGAGCGCATGATGTTTTCCAAGACTGATTCTTCGTCAGGAGTGACTCCCGCAGAAGCAAGCACACCCCCAAGTGTAGAGGTGAGGTCAAAGACAGTTCTACTTTTCCGTGTACCTGGTAGGAACACTGTTGGATTGTGGTTACTTGCCGCTTCCGAGCATAATTATTTCTCTCTCTGTTTTGCTGAACAAAGTATTTAACTTTCTAAGAGACTGAAGGCTAACTGAAAGAATTTTAATTTTTATCTATTTTTGTACGACCATTAAGCTTGAATTATGATAAATTTTATTATTAACTAAAATATCACACATTTACAATGACTGTAAAAACCATGCAATCTGCTCGTATAAGAAAATAAACTCTTAATTCAATCAGACTTAAAAACAGAAGCTATTATTGAAAATACAAATAACTGTAATTTACCCCATGCTGTAACGAAAAAAAATATTCGTCAGAGAAGGACAGTCACTTACCAATTTAACGTCACGAGTAGACCGATTTCAGATATGTATTTATTTATACCTGGAAAATTTTGCATCAAATCTTAAGAATTATTTTTATATATATTTTCAAAGTATCTGCAGTAATTACTTTGGAAAAACTGAAAATCTTTATAATACCTTCATACAAATCTGGGATCATATATCGAATAAAAATTAACGTCCTCAGTATCTTTAACACGTAATTTTGAAAATAAAATTAGTTAAATAAACAACATTAAATTGTTCATTGTTTATCTCATCAAAGATATACTCTCTCTTCACTCAAGTACGCATTTCAATATTTTAAGTTAATCTTCCACACTTTTTATTAATTATTTCTGCTAATTGTAAAGCAACACAACCAATTTTCAGTGTGTATATACACTTATACAGTGATACAGTGATGAGCTGCCAAAATTTTAACAACCGGTTCCCTATATAAAAAACGACGATTTTATTCAGCTGTGGGAAGAGCCGTGTGCAATAAAGGGCTAAATTTAACATTTATAATGATTTTCTTTTAAACAAAAACACTAAAAGTTAGATTTCTCTAAAATTTAGCAGCACTAGGTCCAATCAACTTTTTTCTTTCCAGCATTGAATGCGCGTGTTTCCCCCAAAAATATGGAAAACGTTAAATTTTCTATTAAGACAATTTAAGGCTGAAAAATTTAATATACTTCTCTTCTTTTTTTTTCTTTTTCTGATTTAAATTCTGTTCTAAGCCTACTAGTAACACGTATCCTAATTATTTAAATTTAAAACTTAGCAAATTATCAAATATCTTATTCTTTTTGTCGTATCAAAATATAGTAAAAATAATTCAAAACTTATTGGTCTTATAAGAAGGCAATAAAGTATAAATTAAATAATCTTATATATATAATAAAGAAAGTTCATGTTTTATTTTCGGTTTATGGATTTTTTTTATTGAATGAACAAAGTTTCTAATCTGCATTTTTTTTTAGGAGAATAATAATTTTGTAAAATTAGTAGGAACCATAAAAGTTTATTAAACCACTAGTTAATTGCAAGTTTTAAAATTTTATGTCCTTAAGAATACATGATCCGGCAATTATCCGGTATCTGACCATTTCATGATCAGGTCGGATTATCCTGTATCCGGCAAAAATAAAAAGCCAGATATCCGGCTATATTGTGATCTGGTACATCCCTAATTTATATATCGTATATAAGAGGAGCTGTTAAAAAACTGTGGTAGAAGCCACCAAAATTACTGTTACTTCAGAACAAATAATTCATTTGTATTGGAACGATGCAGTGACGATAACAATACCCGACATTTCTTATTATTCAAACATGATAACTCTACAAAACACAGAAGTGTCCTTGTGCCCAAAACACTTCTAAAGATTGGTGATTAAAATTAATTTTAATTATTATTATCTACACACTTATTATGAAAAAGTTTCGTGTTAATATTAATGAATGTAGCGAAGCAAAGTATGAAGAAGATGTACTTATGAAACTCATTACTTACCGTTAATTTTACAAACGGGAGACGAGTAGTCAATGCCTCTAACTTCCTTCTCGAACAAAGGCGGAAGCGATCCTTCAGGAAGAAGATCTAAGAACGTGACCTTCGCAGTAGCATTCGACAGGACCACATCGGATGCTATCTCTCTTCCGTTTCCCACTTTCACACCTCTCGCCACACCCTCACAGTCAACCAAGATCTCTTTCACGGGCTATTTAGTTAGATTGTTACTTATTAAATGCAGACCTAAAACCTTCATTCGTATTATATGCTACCTTAGATCTAATTTACGTTTATTATTATTGTTGTTGTTTTGAGCGTCTCGCGGCTTGATCAGTTAGGGCGCCGCCCGACAGTTATGAGACTCCGCTGAGTCGTAGATTCGAGCCCCAATGCTGCCTAGAGCTGGGTGGTTGTCATATGTATATATTGGAAAAGAAATTTATAACAATTTATAAATTTTGATCATGGAAACGGTTATTTAAAGCTTTTTTTTGTCCTTTTTTGGGAGGTTTTAGGAAAATAATCCCCCTCTTCCAAAAATGACTGAAGGCTAGAAAAACCATTCCATTCCATGACAATTTGAATTTTTCAATCAGACTAAAAGCTTCTAATTTATGAAAATTCTAACACAAAAAATTTCATACCTCAAACCATTTTCAAAAGATTTGCTCTAAGTTATTTTTAATACATTACTTTACAAGCACATTCTTCCACACATTACAACACACTTACTTTTAACACCCGCATAAGGAAAACTAACTAGTAAATCTCCTAACCTGATCCACGAACATTTCAGCCCCTGCTTCAACGGCTGCTCTTGCCATCGCCTGCGTCACTGACCCCATGCCTCCCTCAGGGAATGCCCATGCTCCCTTCACGCCATTTGTCTCTGCCATCACGTGATGGAGGAGGACATACCTGGAACGTACAACTAACAATAATCATTTCATAAACTTTTTCTAAAGTGAAAAATTCATTCATGAAACAAACAAACTGAAAAATAAGATGGATGGAACAGAGGCCGAAAATGGGGCCAATTTGACTGAAAAAACGAGCCAAAAGTGTGGGTGAAAAGAGATCGATGCACGCAATTTCTACCATATTTATTATATATATATATAGATATATGTATTTTTTTTAATTGGGGTTGTTTAACCTCCTTCGCAACATCTAAGGTCATATGACGGAGGGGACCTACAGTTTTACGTGAGATCGAACCACGGGTCGCTACATAATCTGGGAGCGGAGGACGGTCTCCCATCCAACTACTACCCAGACCCAATGTCGCTTACGCTTAACTTCGCTGATCTCCGGGAAGCGGTGTTACGACATCGGCCACGACGTAACCTATATATTATATATATATATATATATATATCAACTTTACGATAGACGATATTACACAAGGTATAGGGAAACTAAAAGAACACTCAGCGGCAGGACCGGATAAATGGAATGCCACACTAATCAAAAATTGCAAGAATCAGGGGCAGATCCTTCCTTTGGCACCCCCCAATAAATAATTTTAAAATTTAAACAAAAATATATTATGTTTGCAAGTAGATTTTTAAACAGTACAGTACTGTCATAAGCAAATTGGAAATAAGAAAAATGCAGGACATT
Organism: Bathynomus jamesi; assembly: GCA_023014485.1. Lineage (NCBI taxonomy): Eukaryota > Metazoa > Arthropoda > Malacostraca > Isopoda > Cirolanidae > Bathynomus > Bathynomus jamesi. Next base: position 18,922 of record JAJOZX010007598.1, read on the forward strand.
AAAAATTCAGTGAACAGGTAATACTGCATTTTATTTTATACAAAAACCACAGGAAATCCAGTCTCAACGCTCAGCGGCTGAGCGTGAATCCTCTCTATTTATCTTTGAAGAATAGGCTGAGCCTCAGCCTATTCTTCAAAGGTAAATAGAGAGGATTCAGTCTCTGCTTTCGAGCCTTAATTTCTGCAAATTGATCAATGACCTCATCAAAATTCACCTTCTTTGCATATTCATGTTCAATTGAAAGTAAAGCCAGATTTGTCAATTTTGTCTGACTCATGGTCGAGCGAAAGAAATTTTTTATCAATTTCAATTTGGAAAAACTTCCTTCATATGAAGCAATAGAGACGCAGACAGTCAAAAAGAATCTCAAACACAGTGACAAGCTTGGCAAAGATTCACAAAAATCCCATTTCACAATAAACTCCAGAAACTGCAATGCTGTCCATTTCTTTGCCTCTTCAACGCTGATTTTGGCAGCTTCCAAATGCCTCCGAAGTCGTCCAATTTCCACACTGATATCTTCATCAGAGAATTCATCGAAAATCTGAGTCAAATTTGGAATATACTTCCGAAGTTCTTCTGTTGCAACAACCAAAGTGTTTGGCTGAATAACAGCGAAGATTGACAGAATTTGATCCATTGCCTTAGAACGAATCTCCAATTCTTGATGAAAGCGATCAAGACATTCAAACATAGCCTTTTTACTTCCTCTGGCAATGTGAGACCAGCATCCTTTGCCATCTCTCCTGGCATCCTTTTTCGGAGCTTTACTCTCCCTCTTCTCTCCATAGAAATGTCCATTCCTCACACTTTGTAGTTGCATAATGAATGGCCCTCTCCACAATTTCATTGCGCTGATCTTCAAGAAACAGTTTTAGAGCTTGGAGCTTCACAATGCACTTTTCAAGGCTGATTCCAACTGTTTGCAAATACTTTTGAGAGAGATTAATTTCTTCCAGGACTTCACACCAGAAAGAAAGGTAACTCAAAAAAGAGAAATCACAGAGCAGACAGCAAAATCTGAGCTGATCCTCTTGTGTCCACATTTTCTTTGGGATCGCGCAGTACTTCAAGGGTTGAGGTCAGCTTTTCAAAATTTGCCTTCACTGGTTTCACAGCGTCATAATGAACACTCCATCTTGTCTGGGAAAGCCTTTTGACTGTCATGTCTACATTCTCCATCAGCACTTCCCATCGATGAGTTGAGACTGAAAAGAAGGAATACTCTCTCTCCAAGGTTCCAAAAAAAAGTCACACATGAAGAAACGCTTCCAAATGAATGCACTCCGCAAAGGTTCAGAGAATGATTTGCACAAGGCACAAACAAAGCCTTGGGATTAATTTCTCTGATCTTTGACTGAACACCACCATGAATCCCAGCCATAGTTGCAGCGTTGTCATATCCTTGACCACGGCACAGGTTTATGTCCAGTCCATCTCTCTCCAGATGTCTCAGGATATCCCCTGTGAGCTCAGCAGCAGTCTTTCCGGCAATAGGGAAGAAGCCCAAGAATGATTCCTTTACTTTAACTTTGTCACATTCAATATGGACGTATCTGATCACTTCACACATCTGATCAGTGTGGGACACATCAGGAGTGCTGTCAAAAAGAATCCCAAAATACTTTGCTTTCTTGATATCAGCCACTATTTTCTCTTTGACGTAATTCCCAAAAAGGCAAATGAACTCATTCTGAATCTTTGGAGATAAATACGAAGCCACTCTCCTCCCAGATGGAATAGAATGCTTAATCCTTACAAAATGTTCTTTCAAAACTGGATCATAATTTGACAGCAACTCTACCAATTCCATCAAGTTTCCTTTGTTTGCTGATGACATGTCCTCTTTGTGACGACGAAAAGGAAGATTCTGGTGAGCCAGAAACAAGGTTCCGTCCAAGAGGTGATGTAAAATATCCCTCCATTTCTTTCTCTCCTTGTCCATTGTTGCTTGATGAACTTGATCAATGGTTGTTTGAAGCTTCAACCCTGCTCCCAAGGTCTTCCATTTTTCCAGGCATGAGAGATGCTGCTCAGAAGCCTCATGGTCAGACACCTTTGGGTTTAGTTTTCACCATGCTTGAAACCCAGTGACAAAGCTGGATGTTCCAATTCCTTTGTCATCAAGAGCAAACATTCTGCAGCAAAAACAAAACAAACTTTCTTTTGATGGAGAGTAAACCATCCATGTTCTCAAAACTTTCTCGCCATTTGGCAGAGCCTCATAGAACCATGGAGTGATCAGCTGTCGACTCTTCCCTTTGGATTTCTCTCCTTGTCTTTGAACTGCACTGAAAGGTCCATCCCTATTTTGGAAGGGTTCACTTCCCCTCTTAATAAGATCAACTCTCAAGTCATTTGGAACCGGGATTGGCCAAGCAGCGACATCAGAATAAATTGAAAATCTATCCGTCTCCTCTTCTTCATCAGTCTTTTCCTCCTGTTGGTGTAGACTTCTGCTGGCGTCTCCTTCCTCTTCATCAGTTTCACTGCTTTTAGAAGATGAATTGCCATCCTCCAATCCTTGCTCTCTCATTTGAATCCTCTTGTGAAGATGCTTCTTGTATTTGCCCTTCAGATTCACCAGGCTGAATATCTTCAGGACATTCTCCTATTGCACTTGATGTTGAAGGCGTCACATACTTCAAAATTGATCCGGACATTGCCTGAGCCACCTCTTCTCTTGCCTTCTTCATTTTCCTTTGTTGGAATCCACTGGGTCGATTTCGCTTCATAGTGAATGTTTTCTGCAAAATTATAAAATCAAAAGGTATAAAGCATGAACTATTATGACTTGAAATACATTAACTGAACAAATTGTGTGATTATTTGGGGGGGGTTCAGTGCAAACACGACTCCTAAAAAAGCAGAAAACTATGAGCATTACTCACAAATAACTAGACCACTGACAAAATTAAAATTAACAGTACAGTATATCCAGTAAATAAAGGAGTAAAAAAACTTTATTACAACAGAAAAGCTTCAAACAAGTGGTTCTCAAACTTTTTCCAACCAGATACCCATTGAGTTATCAGATTATGAACCCAGACAAGCAGAGACAATTAATTATCATTATTATTATCATTAATTATCATTTATAAACACTTAAACATCACTGTGATACCACATTCTCAAAAATTACCGGACACTAGTATAAGTACCATGATATTGTTATAAACACCAGCACTTTATGCTTTATCATAATTATTTAATGAAACATACCTCATGTGTGTGGAGTCACAGTGTCAAGTGAACAAGACTTGGAATGTCAGTTGCAGCCAGCTGGCTATGCTCAACAAACTGATGACTAAAACGTCAACAAACGTTCGCCTTTCGATGTAATTTATCAAATATTTAATTTTTCGTTTGTAAATTTTGTATTGCCAATAAAAATAAAAAATTATTTTATAGTGGAAATTAACATTAAGCTGTTGTAATAGTTTGAATATTTTTAAATTTTTTTTCTTACTTTGGCGAATTTTTCATTTGGTTTGAAAACTTGTACTTGTATTTCAACTCTCCCGATGGCACCCCCCTCCTGGCTGTCACCGCCCCCCTCGTACTCCCCTTAGTACGCCACTGGCAAGAATGCAATCTCTGAGCCCCTATATTGGATATAGAGGCGATCATTAGACACGGGAGAAATACCGGGCATCCTGAAGAGCGCGAACATAGTCCCAATATATAAAGGAGGAGATCGATCCGAGGCCAAAAACTATAGGCCAGTGTCGCTTACATCTCATCTCATCAAAATATTTGAAAGAATAGTTAGACAAAATGTATGACTTTTTGGAAACTCAGAAAAAATTAAATGATAACCAACATGGGTTTCGGTCAGGCAGAGCATGCCTATCACAACTAATGGAACACGACATTATTATTGATGCACTTGAAAGTAATGAAAACTATGATGTACTATACACAGACTTTGTCAAAGCGTTCGACAAGTGCGACCATGGAATCATAATACATAAAATGAAATATATGGGAATAACAGGAAACGTAGGGAAATGGATATATAATTTCATTAGTGAGCGGCGGCAAGTCGTTACAGTACAATGAGTATTTTCATCAGAATCAGAGGTCCTCAGCTCAGGACCACAAGGAACAGTATTAACTCCACTACTCTTCATAATCATGCTAACTGACATAGATGATGACGTTACTAGAGACAGCACAATAACATCCTTTGCCGATGACACAAAGATCAGTAGGAAAATAAGAAACCCAGAAAATATACGATCTCGACAAACCGACATGAACAGAATCTACAAGTGGACGGAAGACAACAATATGAAGTTTAACACCGAGAAATTTCAGCTGTTACGGTACGGAAAAAGAGAAGACCTAAAATCCACGGAATATTATACCTCAAATGGACAGGAAATTCAGAGAAATTCCAGAGCAAAAGATTTAGGGGTTGTAATGACACATGATGCGAAATTTGAAATACAAAATAAGATAGCAGTAAACAGAGCAGAGAATAACTGGGCAGATACTGAGAACCTTTAAACGAAGGAATAGGAATATGATGATTCCTCTACTGAAAACACTGATCATACCCAAATTGGAATACTGCTCGGTCCTAACATCCCCATGTAAAAAATAAGACATTAGACAGCTAGAAGGGATTCAGAAAAGCTTCACAGCCAAGATCAAGAGATGCAGAGAACTAAATTACTGGGAAAGGTTATGCGAACTAAACCTATATTCACTGGAAAGGAGGAGAGAGAGATACACCATTATTTACACTTGGAAAATAATGGAGAAACTAGTCCCTAATCATACTCTGAACCCTGTAACTCCCCAAACAACGGTGGAAAGTAGAAAAAGAAGACTATGTCGTGTTCCCAAATTAAAGGCGAGACAGGGAACATCCTTAACCCTGAAAGAAAATAGCTTTGTTGTGAGAGGACCAAAACTGTTTAACCAGCTGCCCAAAGACCTAAGGAACACGAATGGTGTTGCAGTGGACATCTTCAAAGAAGATTAGACGCCTGGCTCAGAACATCTGGTGTGTGTGTGTGTGTGTGTGTATATATATATATATATATATATTATATATGTACAGGGTGTCCGAGAATTATCTGTACAATTTTTGGCTGTTATTAAAAGTCAACCATGAAGTGTAGAAATTCCAGTGTTGTCCCATTTTACAGAGAATCTCATTAAGTTTTTTCTGATACCAAGTTTTGACAAGTTTTTTAGAAATTCCAGTGTGTCCGAACATTATCTGTACAATTTCATCTTTTAATAAAATTCTTGATAACACACGTAAAATTCTTAAACAAGATTATTTAGAATCTGTATTTTCAAAAGTTTCTTTATTAAAGTAACGTTGTTACAAACATTCGATATATGCACCATTAGTGATTCGCAAAACATCCAATCGATACTCCAAATGTTGCCATGTACGCTGCAGCATATCCACATCAATTCGCTCAATAGCAGCTGTGATTCTTGCTTTTAAATCATCAATGTCTGTCACCCGCGTACATTTCTAAAAAACTTGTCAAAACTTGGTATCAGAAAAAACTTAATGAGATTCTCTGTAAAATGGGACAACACTGGAATTTCTACACTTCATGGTTGACTTTTAATAACAGCCAAAAATTGTACAGATAATTCTCGGACACCCTGTACATATATAATAGGCTAATGCTGTCAGTCTGTCCCTCTCCAAAGCACTGAAACGGCTTTTTGGAGAGAAAAAATTAAGTAAAATTGCTTAAAATTAATCGAAATCTATGGAAAATTATAATTTTTTCAATCAAACAAAAATTTGAATTTTTATCTATATATATATAATTATTTATTTATATTAAAATAGGTTAATGCTGTCTGTCTGTCTGTCTGTCTGTCTGTCCCACCCAAAAACAAGGAAACGGCTCGTCGAGAGGAAATTTTTTTTAAGTTAAAAGTTGTTTAAAATTAATCGAAACCTTCATGAAAATTATAATCTTATATATATATATATCGTTGATTGTTTAGGCGTGTTATTTTTACCACGGGCTTCTCTTTATAAATCATTAGTTAGACCCCATTTGGAGTACGCGATCCAATTTTGGAATCCGCAGATGCGAAAAGATATAGACAAAATCGAGAGTTCAAAGACGAGCAACTAAGATGATTCCGTCGCTTAGGTCGAAGTCGTACGAGGATAGGCTTAAGGAGTTAAAATTGACTACACTCGAGACTAGGAGGCTAAGGGGATGATCTAATTCAGGTTTTCAAAATTATGAATGGGTTCGATAACGTAGATAGATAGCTTTTTCGAAATATCTCAATATAATAGGACTAGAAATAACGGGTGTAAGTTGACAAGTAGAAGGTTCGAGACAGCAGTTGCCAAAAACTTTTTTATGCATAGAATAGTAAATAGGTGGAATAGTTTGCTGGTAGAAGTAATTAGTAGCACGTCTATAAACATGTTTAAAAATCGATTAGACGCATATGCTGATAGATTGGGTATAGTTTAAGGTAGTAAAATTAAAGCTTTGTGGTTCGGAACCCACGTGAAATTGTAGGTCCTCTCCGCCACCACGGAGGACATGCACAATACACAATTACGAACACAGTTAGGTAGACCAGCCATGAGTAGATCCTAGGGTCTTTGTTGGCCTGAAACATTATAACTACGGTAAAACTATACACGCTTACAACATGGTATCGTATGTGGTACCTTTATTTCATAATTAAATATAAATTATTAATTAATTGAATTAAATATCTACAAAATTGCCTCGGGATTGGCGACATAGCCTATTGGGAATGAAAATAATTGCCCTACATACATAGAACCCGTATGTAGGCATCGGGCCTGCATAACAACAAGAAAACCAAATTTATTATTTCGTGTTCAACATTTTTCATTGCTGACTCGTGAAAATTACTTCGAGAGAAGAGTCAACGAACTTTGAAAAATCAGCAAATAATAAAAGACAAAGATTATCTTATAGCGGCTCGCTCGGAGCTTGCTTATGTTACAGCGATGCTTTAAGCAAGGAAGATGTACTTTATCTTCCTATAAGTTCTGAGTGAAATCCTCATAATATAAAACCTAATAACTATAAAAAGGATAGGCCTATTCCTTCAGGTATTTAAGTGTAGTGACTGCCTATATTAGTCACATCAAATCAACTCGTCGTGTAACTCCATCGTACCGCGTCCTACGAACAGAAGTGAGGCCCAACGAAATAATAAGGTAAGGCAATTTCTTTCTTTACCATTAGGCAGCGCAAATACCGAAGGCAAATAAACATAGAGGTCATTTAAAGACCTACATATACATAACTCTCTAACAAAAAAAGTAGAGTTTTGTCGTTAACTCTCCAATGTAATCTGCTGAAAATTTCCAACGGATGAGGGTATCAGACAATCAACCCATAGCCCTATAGTTTTTTCACAATAACATTATTATAACAAAATTCTCTTTAGCTTGTTACCCAGAATCTTTATGAAAATATAATTTTCTGAGGAAAATCACTGTATAGAATATTGTAAATTTTATACAAAAATTTATAAAATAATTGTTTGCATTTCAAGTCATAATTACTCTCTGAAGCTGACAAAAATAATTTATTGGTGTAAAATAAATATGTATAGTTTGCTTTATATTTTACATATTCTTTGATTTAACTTCACAAAGAAAACGAGTCATACCGGAAATTAATTACGCGAGGTGGTCTAAAAGTTTCCACTTTTTTTATGAAATCTAACGTCGTTGTCTGGAAACTTTCACACCACCCCTCGAACAATTCATGTTAGAAAATTACATAGAATCGTTATAAAATTTTAATTTTCTAACCAAACTTGGTGGATAGATTATATTATAATAAATTTTACAAAAAAAAATATTTAACATTTAGTCAATAATTCATTGAACAAAAAAAAAAAAATAAAAATAATTATACACCAGTTCATTAAGGATACTCTTGACAGTCTTCAGGATCTCGCAACAAGGTGGCACTCTCCTAATTTCTTTTTATGCAGAAAGGAGCAGCCAAGGGCTAACGCCCGCAAAACTTCTTCCCCGCCACATAGAAGATTGCAAAAATCAAGGTCCGTGGTTTTCGAAATGCCCAGACACACTGCGTTTGAAAGATTGCAGGGCATAGACAAGGGGAAAGATGGATTTTGAGGAAGATTGTTCTAGAGTTTACCGGTTGGGTAGATGAAAGACTGGAAATACGATTAACCGTTGCGTTAGAGAGTTGGACAGAAAAGGAATGAGAAAGTGTAGAAAGTCTGGTGCTGCGTGCTCTCCTTAAAGGAGGAGGCATGTCGGTAGAGAGTTCAAAAGAGCAGTGTCCGTTATAATAGCGACATTAAAGAGAGAGTGAAGGATTGAAGACAATAGTAAGAGGCGGGGAATTGATGAGACGAAAAGCCTTTGATTCACAAGGTCAAATGCGGCTCTGTGGGTTGAGCCACCCCATACATGAGAAGTACACCCCATGCAGGGGCGAACAAGACCTCTGTACAGAAACAGCAACTGAGCAGGGGAAAAGAAACTGCGAAGCCAGTACAGCACACCTAACCTCTTGGAAGCTATTTTGGAAAGAGTATATGTGATGTTTTCAGGAAAAATCGGAAGAAAAGTAAACTCCAAGAATGTTAAGAGAAGAGGAAGGATTGAGTTGTGTGATGTTGAAGGTAAGCTAATAGTCGTGTGGAAGATTGTGACGAGTAGACAGATGGAGGAACTGAGTTTTTGAGGCATTGAAAACCACAATATTTTCTGTCCCAATCAGAAATAACAGAAAGATCAGAGGTCAGGTGCGCCATAGCCGTACTACGGGAACCATGGAGTGACTGTTGAGAGGGACACTTTGTGAAGCTGGTGGAGAAGTGAAGAGTGGAATCATCGGCATAGGAGTGAATAGAATAGGAAGTGCGAATTAAAAGATCATCAATAAATAAAAGGAAAAGAGTGGGTGACAGGAAGGAACCCTGAGGAACACCACTGTTGATAGTTTTTGAAGAACAATGGCCATCTACAAACGCAGCTATAGATCGGCCTGAAAGGAAATTAGAGATGAAGGCACAGATAGAAGGATAGAAACCGAAGGAGGGTAGTTTGGAAATTAAATTTGTGCCAGACTCGATCAAAAGTTTCACCAAAATCCCGAAATGAGGATCTACAGATCTACAGAAACTAAGGCTAACAAAGACCCTAAGATCCACTCTAAGGTTAGCCCGAGAGAAAGGAAAGAGTAGGGGGTTAAGAGAAAAGAAGAGAATAAGGGGTTAAGTAAGGAGCAACACCTATCATTCGTGGGTTAACATTCATTCAGAAAAAGAGAAAAAAGACTCACCATCATCATCCGCCGGCAAGTCAGAAAAATAATCGGAGAGAATAGGAGAGGGTTGAAAGATGAAAAGAAGTGAAATAAGAACGCTTACAAACCATGCAAACACAGTCTTAACTCACAGTCATACCATGCTAACTACAAACATGCAAGAGGAGAGTTACAGACATGCAAAGTAAAAAAGTAGGTAAAGTTAAACAAAAAGTGGGTTAGTTTACGCTACGAGCTACATCTACGTTCGTGTTAGTCTAATTTTTTTTTTTTTTTTTTAATAATTTTATTGCTGGCATCACACGCTGGCATGTCACAAGCTGGCATTCATCGTCAACAGACTCATCCTCGAGCACCACCACCAGAGCTCCTGTTGCTAACTTTGTTTTTTTATATTAAACAACGTTAATACCTTTAAAATGTCTGTCAAGACGGTTCTTAAACGTATTAACGCTGGTAGAATGAACGACTGACGCGGGAAGATTATTCCATTTATCAATTACTTTAAACGTAAAGAAGTTTTTAGCGATATTAGTAATGAACGTCTGCCACGCAACTTAAATCCGTTATTGCGTTATTGAAAGTGAACAATGTCAAAATTTACGTTATCGATGTTATTAACGATTTTGAAAACTTCAATAAGCTCCCCCCGGGCCCCTTAATCTCCTAGTTTCGAGTGAATACAGGTCTAACTCTTTAATCCTACCTTCATAAGGCTTATTACGCAATGATGGAATAAGTTTCGTGGCACGACGCTGAACCCTTTCTAACCTATCAATATCCTCACGCAAGTACGGGCACCAAAACTGAACGGCATATTCTAAATGAGGCTTGACTAGGGACTTGTAAAGGGGCAATATAATATCCTTCGATTTAATTCGAAATTACGCACTATGAAGCCTAACATCCTATTAGCTTTTGCGCAAGACTCCAGGCACTGGTTCCTAACCTTTAAATCCTTAGATACGCGTACGCCTAAATCTACTTCCTCGTCAACGCTCGCTAACTCCCTAACATCCATCGTGTACGTGTAATTATTGTTGCGAGAACCTATATGCAAAACTTTACATTTGTCTACGTTAAATTGCATCTGCCACTTATCTGTCCACTCCATAATCCTATTTACATCGTCTTGGATCCTATTTCTATCGTCCTCGTTAACAACCTTACCGCCTATTTTAGTATCGTCCGCGAATTTTGACACGTTACTAGTCAATCCTACATCTATGTCGTTAATGTAAATTACGAATAGCAATGGGCCTAACACTGAACCCTGTGGGACACCGCTACCTACATCTAACCACCCGGATTCACTACATTAACTACGACCCTCTGCCTCCTAGCACGAAACCATTCTTCTAACCAGTTAGCTACCTGACCGCGTATACCGTGCGCTTTAACCTTCGCAATTAGTCTCCTATGCGGAACTGTATCGAACGCCTTTTTAAAATCTAAATAAATAACGTCAGCTGCTCTATGCCTATCGTATTCGCGCACTATTTCGTTATAAAATTCTAACAAATTAGTTAAACAAGACCTATGGCGTCGAAACCCATGCTGACTACTATTAATCAAATCTCTACTTTCTAAGTGATCGATGATACGATCCCTAACTACGGATTCCAAAAGTTTACCGACAATTGACGTTAAGCTGATGGGCCTATAATTGCTAGCTACTGCGCGGTCGCCTTTTTAAAAATAAGAGTGACGTTAGCTAATTTGAAGTCTTCAGGAATAATCCCCGTTTCGAGTGACTGATTAAAAATCTTCGTTAAAGGGCCTACGATAACTTCTTTCAAATGTCTGGGATAAAAGGCGTCAGGGCCTGGAGCCTTGCTAACTTTAGCCTATCGATATAATGCGCAATCTTAGCCTCGTAAACAGTTATTTCATCCAAAATAGTCTCGCTACTAAATGGAACGATATCGTCCACATCGGGGACATTATTTACGTCTTCTACGGTAAAAACTGTCGCAAAAAAGTTATTGAAAATACTCGCCATCGCCTGAGCGTCAGAAGCCAAAGCGCCATTAACATCCACTAGAGGGCCTATGTTTCTTTTACCGGCTTACAATTATTAACGTATTCAAAAAACTTTTTTGGATTATGTTTCTATCCGCAGCTATAAGTATCTCTAAATTACGCTTGGCATTCCTAACTGATCTTTAACCTGACGTCTAAGCTCGATATATCTATTAAAGTTAGCTACCTGGCCATTGCGCTTACTAAGTCTATACGCTCTATTACGCTCGTTTATAAACTCTCCTATTTCCCTAGTCCACCACTTCGGCCTACCACGATTTCTAGCGCGCTTGGGCCTACGAGGAATAAACTCCCTTTCAATATTCCTAAAACTTTCTTTAAACGCCACCCAACGCAAATTTGTGTCATTGCCCATAAATAAGTTATCCCAGTCCACTACTCTCATCCTATCAGCAAAACTATCAAAATTAGCCCTACGAAAATCAGGGACTTCTATTACGTTACTATCCTGAGTGTTTTCTATCACTAACTTAAACCTAAGAATTTGATGATCACTACATCCTAAACTCTCGCCTACTTCTAAACCTTCGACTATATTCTCGCCATTCGTCATCACCAAATCTAAAATATTATCACCGCGCGTTGGTTCGGTAACTATCTGTCGTAAAAAGTTATCGTCCATAAACTCAACCAATCTCAAACCCTCCTCATTACCAGTAAAATTCTCGTAATTAACATTAGGGCAGTTAAAGTCTCCGACAATTATACTATTCCGATTGTCAATAAAATTACCAAGAAGTGAGTAAAATCTAGTATCTGTATCGAGGGGTTGAACGGGAGGTCTATAAACAACAACAAAATTAAAACTAATACTACGCGCCCTAACTTCAACACATATCGCATTAATTGCTGCCGGAAAATCTAACTTAACCTCGATAGCCCTAAGGGAATTACGAATGTACAGCAAAACGCCTCCACCAAACCTATGTAACCTATCATTAGTAAAGAGTTTAAAACCCGGTATATCAAGTTCCCCAACAAGTCCCGAGTCACGGTATTTAACCAAGTTTCAGTGATAGCAACTATATCATAGTTGCCGGAATAAATTATCGCCTTAAATTCATTTAATTTATTTCTAATACTACGCGCGTTACAATAAAAGACGTTTAAGTTATTTTTACCACGGGCCCGCGTTTTAAACTATTTATCACGTCGGGCCCGCGTTTCCCGGACCCACAACGTTTAAAGAAGGCTTCGACCTATACAGCTTTCGCACGTTTTCGTCTATTAACCTACCTAGCCTAGCATTACCTATTTCATTAAAATGCACCCCCATCTTTTATAAAAAGGCTAGGATCACTGAATTCGGACCACAGCTTTACGAAGGGTACATTTTCCTCAGCACAAATCAAGAGTCAGAGAGAGATGCAAGAAGATCGCCAGTAGAGCGTCCCTCGCGGAACCCATACTGACAATGTGAAAAAAATTTTGAAAGAGAGGTGTTTAAGAATCTTCTATTAAGGATAGATTCCAAAACTTTGGAAAGGCAAGAAATTAAAGCAATTGGACGGTAGTTGGAGGGTTGAGAGCGGTCACCTTTCTTTGGGACAGGTTGAATGAAAGCAAACTTCCAGCAGAAAGGAAAAGTACCATATGAGAGAGAAAGACGAAAGAGTTTGCCTAGGCAGGGTGTCAGCACAGAAGCACAGTTCTTAAGAACAACGGGAGGAACACCATCAGGACCATACGCCTTCCTAGAGTTGAGCCCAGATAAGGCAGAAAAAACATCTTTAAAATAGATTTTAATTTCAGACATAAGGTCAGAGGGGGAAGGAGATGGAGGAACAGCACCGGAAGTCCAGTGTTGAGTTGGAAGCGAAGAGTTCACCTTTGTCAGGAGAAGAGACGGCAACTGCGCCGTCGGAATGGAAAAGAGGAGGGAAAGAGGAGGAAATAAAGTTGTTGAAGAGGTTCTTAGCTAGATGCCAGAAAAAAGCGAGAAGAATTAGAATTGGATAATTTTTCACATTTTTGTCTCAGGAAGGAATTTTTGGCGAGTCGAAGAACAGATTTTGCACGATTCCAGGCAAAAATAAAAGCCGAGTGAGAGTCAGAAGTTGGATGGCGACGGTACCTTCTGAAAGCCTAACTTCTGTTGCGGATAGCATTAGAACAAGTAGCTAAAGGTAAACAAAGGTTTTTTGCATTAGAGGTAGGAATAGAATATAGAATGTACGCAGAGAGAATTAGCTCTGTGATGCGCTCAGCACACTCGGAAGGGCCCCGGCCACGGAAGCAGTAATCATTCCATGGAAAATCACAGAAGTACTGCCTAAGGGCTTCCCAATCAGCGGCGCCGAAGTGCCAAAGGCGCCTCCTCTTGGGAGTATCCAAAGGCCGAACTGGAACGATAGGACAGGAAACAGATATAAGATTATGGTCGGAGGAGCCCAACGGAGAAAAAAGTTTGGTAGAGTAAGAAGAAGGATGAGACGTAAGAAATATATCCAGAATGTTCAGCCTATCTCGAAGACGATCGGGGATACGAGTAGGGTACTGTAGAATCTGCTCTAGGTCATTTAGGATACAAAAGTTGTAAGCTAGTTCACCAGGGATGTTAATGAAATAGGAGGAAAGCCAAAAGTGGTGGTGAACATTGAAATCTCCTAAAATGGAGATTTCAGCAAAGGGAGAGCGGGAAAGAATGTATTCCACTTTGGAAGTGAAGTAGTCAAAGAATTTTAGACAGTCAGTAGAATTAGGGGAAAGGTAAACAGCGCAGATGTATTTAGTTTGAGAATGGCATGTAAGCCGTAGCCAGAGGGTATAGAATTCAGAAGATTCGAGTTCGGGAATACGAGAACAAGTTAGGTCATTGTGCACATATACGCAACATCCACCTTTGGAATGAAATTGCGTATAGAGAAAAAAGAGGGTACAGAAAAGGGGTTGCTGTCAGTCGTCTCAGACATCTGAGTTTCAGTGAGGAAAAGAAAATGAGTTTTAGAGGAGGAGAGGTGGTGTTAACAGATAAGATTTGAGGGGAAAAGGCCACGAATGTTGCAGAAATTAATGAAAAGTGAATCAACCAGGCTCAGAACATCTCTAGTGAGGGATAGCAGATCCAGCCCCAGTGCCCGGGTCTGCATTCCCGGTATCGGGAGCGGGTAACCAGAAGTGGGGGCATTTATGGTCCCCTCTCCAGGGGACTCCGTGGCTCTTAGTTGATGCCATTTCTTTTTTAATTTGAAATAATTATGTAGTGTGTGAATATATATATATATATATATATACAGGGTGGGCGGAAAGTAGCTCCCTATTTTGGATTGGTAAAAAAATACGTATATTATCCATTTATTTCAGAAGAAATAATATGAAAAAGGAGGCATACATGGTAGGTTTTCTATAAAATCAATGTGGGCTCAACTCTTTCCACCAGCTTCTGGAGCCGCCCAGGAATGGCGTCCACTGATTTTAGCAGGAACTCCGGCGGGATGGAGGACATGACTTCCCGAATTCGGTCCTCCAGTTCTTCCAATGTCCTCGGTTTGGTGCGGTAGACTTCTTCCTTTACCACCCCCAAAGAAAGAAGTCGCACGGTGTCAAGTCGGGGCTCCTGGCTGGCCATTGATGTGGACCACGACGACCATCCAACGCCCAGGGAAGTGGGCATCCAGCCACTCACGGACAACAAGAGCGAAGTGCGGAGGGGCGCCATCTTGCATAAATATCAGATCGTCGATGTTCTCCCATGTGCTGACAACCGGCCAGACCTCGTTCGCAAAATAGCAAGGTACCGCTCAGCATTCATGGTGTTGCGCAGAAGGAACGGGCCCACAACCTGATCTGAGGTCATACCACACCACACCGTTACACTGAACCGATTCTGCTGTTTTCAGAGGTAACCGTGCGACTTCTTTCTTTAGGGGTGGGTAAAGGAAGAAGTCTACCGCACCAAACCGAGGACATTGGAAGAAACTGGAGGACCGAATTCGGGAAGTCATGTCCTCCATCCCGCCGGAGTTCCTGCTAAAGTCAGTTGACGCCATTCCTGGGCGGCTCCAGAAGCTGGTGGAAAGAGTTGGAGCCACATGAATTTTAGAGAAAACCTACCATGTATGCCTACCTTTTCATATTATTTCTTCTGAAATAAATGGATAATATACGTATTTTTTTACCAATCCAAAATAGGGAGCTACTTTCCCCCACCCTGTATATATATATATATATATATATATATATATACAGGGTGGGCGGAAAGTAGCTCCCTATTTTGGATTGGTAAAAAAATACGTATATTATCCATTTATTTCAGAAGAAATAATATGAAAAGGTAGGCATACATGGTAGGTTTTCTCTAAAATTCAATGTGGGCTCCAACTCTTTCCACCAGCTTCTGGAGCCGCCCAGGAATGGCGTCCACTGACTTTAGCAGGAACTCCGGCGGGATGGAGGACATAACTTCCCGAATTCGGTCCTCCAGTTCTTCCAATGTCCTCGGTTTGGTGCGGTAGACTTCTTCCTTTACCACCCCAAAGAAAGAAGTCGCACGGTGTCAAGTCGGGGCTCCTGGCTGGCCATTGATGTGGACCACGACGACCATCCAACGCCCAGGGAAGTGGGCATCCAGCCACTCACGGACAACAAGAGCGAAGTGCGGAGGGGCGCCATCTTGCATAAATATCAGATCGTCGATGTTCTCCATGTGCTGACAACCGGCCAGACCTCGTTTCGCAACATAGCAAGGTACCACTCTCATGGTGTTGCGCAGAAGGAACGGGCCCACAACCTGATCTGAGGTCATACCACACCACACCGTTACACTGAACCGATTCTGCCGTTTTTCAGCGGTAACCGTGCGACTTCTTTCTTTGGGGGTGGGTAAAGGAAGAAGTCTACCGCACCAAACCGAGGACATTGGAAGAACTGGAGGACCGAATTCGGGAAGTCATGTCCTCCATCCCGCCGGAGTTCCTGCTAAAGTCAGTGGACGCCATTCCTGGGCGGATCCAGAAGCTGGTGGAAAGAGTTGGAGCCCACATTGAATTTTAGAGAAAAACCTACCTTGTATGCCTACCTTTCATATTATTTTTTCTGAAATAAATGGATAATATACGTATTTTTTACCAATCCAAAATAGGGAGCTACTTTCCGCCACCCTGTATATATATATATATATCAAAGCTATTGACTTCTCCTTAGGAACCGGAGCTTACAGATGAAAAGAAGGATCAACACAACGGCAAACATTTTCATTTATTTGTACATCAGACGTTTCGACAAATCTTTTGTCATCATCAGTGAGTTAAGTCTTAAAACCTTAAAACAAAATTGAAAAGTGAAAGTTACATCAATACAATATTAAAACCATTAAAATTAAAACCTTAAAGCAAAATGAAAATTGCATCAATACAAACTTAAAATCATTTAAATTTCATCACTAAAAAACTAAAATTAAATTAAATTTCATCACTATAAAAACTAAAATTAAATTACCTCAATAGGTAAATACACAATGTTTACATCCACCTCCATACTTGGCAAAGTCTACAGGAACACTGGATGGTCAGAGGATTAGAAAGAGTATATCTGTGAAAACGGTTGGTAGTCAAAAGAGTCGTAATTTGTAGGATGAGCTATTATTATTAAGGGAGGGTTTGTTTCTATAGATGTATAAAGATTCTAAAATTCGGAGTTCTGTAAGGTTATTGGATCTAGTTAAAATTTCAAACTGAGTTTTGTGAAGGGGATGGTCGTTTTCATTACTGTGGTTTCTAATTGCGGATTGTGGAGGGCTACTGAGGGGACGGTTGGTACGGACTGACAAGCCCAAATGTTGAGAAAGGCGACCTCCAGTTGGAGTTGAGTGCTGCCAATATACGCAGCCTTACAGCTGTCGCACGTGTATTTGTAAACAACATTGGGGCATACAGTTTTGGGGAATTCATCTTTGAACTTTAAAAAAATTTGATACTTTAAGTGGGTTGACGAAGGCGAATCTAAAATTTATTTGGGGATAACTAGACTTGAGTAGTTTGGACAATTCACCTCGAATACGCAATGATAAATAACCATAAAAAGGTAATTTAATATATCTGGTTTCTTTTGTACTGTAGTGACGGGGAGTTTAGTATCAAAAGTGTTATTTAAAAATTTCTTTAATGGTTATCGAATAGATGAGAAGGGTAGTAATGTTAATAAAGTACTGTTTTAAAAATTTAAATTCTTCGTTTAACGAAAAGTAATCCGAACAAATACGGTAACTTCTTGTTAATAATGTTACTATAGCACTAATCTTATATTTTAAAACATACAACTTAAATAATTGGTTCCCAAGCCAGTAAAAGTTGTTTTCGAAATAGTGAAGTATGGAATTATTATGGGCCCGTTTAACTAAAACATCCAGGAAAGGTAAACTATTATTTGTTTCGTTTTCACACGTGTACTTAATATTACTATGTTGTTTATTAAGATAATCAAGAAAAAGTTTACGTGTGAAGGATGGTTAAATATTAAGAAAGTGTCATCCACGTATCTTCTGTAATATATGGGTTTAAAACTACTAGGACAATTTTTCAACCAAATTTCTTCGTAATGGCAAAGAAATGCATTTGCTAGTGTTGGGCTTAACGGGGAACCCATAGCTACCCCATCAATTTGGCTATAAAGGTTGCTATTAAATAAGAAAAGATTATCAAAACACACTATTTCGAGAAGGTTTTTAAATTGAGTCTGAGTGAGGCCATTAATAAGAGTATTATCAGTAGTGAATAACTTATTTAGTATGATATTTAATGTTTCTTTTAACGGGACATTAGTAAACAATGACGAGACATCAAAACTGGCCATAGTAAGAGAATCGGCATGATTGATCTTTATCTCTTTAGCAAAATCAAACGAGTTGTTAATAGAATAATCATTAAAGGTGAGTTTTGAAAGCAAGGGAACGAAGAATTTGGCTAAGTTATAATTGAATGTACCACATGCCGAAAGAATAGGTCTTAGTGGGAAATTTGGCTTGTGGACTTTAGGTAAACCATATAGAATTCCTGGATTAGAACCAGAAGCAAATAAAAAATTGTATGTATTGTCAGCAATAATATTACTATTTTTAATTTACGCAAACACCTATTAAGTTTATCTTCGAGTTTTAGTAATTTAGACAGAACATTCTCTTTTACCCTTTTAAATTTAGACGTATCCGACAAAATTGTCTCCATTCTATTTATGTAAACTGTTGAATCAATCAGCACTACTCCTTTACCCTTATCGGTTTTGTAATGATGACAGAGTTATCCTTTTTCAAATTATTAAGAATTTTAAAATCTTGCTTATTAAAGAGGGAGAAAACACCTTATGGGGTTTAAAATTATAAAAATTCTTAAAAGAGATGCTCTCCACTTGTTTTACCAAGTTATGAAACGAGAAATTTGGTCGGATCTCACAATTCTTAATATTCATGAGAAGATTTTCAAAACCAGAGAAAAATTTATAAAAATTTAGTTTATAATGAGGTAGATCAAAATTTAATCCTAACGACAATATTTCTTTCTCTCTAATACTTAAAACTTTATTAGAGAAATTACAAATAAAATTATCTGGGTTATTAAAAAACGACTTGATTCCCAATTTTTCCAATTTGGCAGCATGTATCCTTTTATGTCTGTTGACAGTTTATCACAGCAAGTTTGAAATTTAGTAACTAAACAATGATAATCAATATAAGACACCCTAGATTTTAGACCAAACAGAGAATTCTTATATTTCAGCTTGAGAAAACTCACTGTTTAGTTTTCGATTGAAGCTCCAAATTTAATAATTTATGTGCCATGATTATATAGTTTGGAGTTATGGAGGCGTTTATTATAAAGTTTAAATCTAAGGAAATTAGGCACTTATAAACTAAATTTTTATAAATTTTTCTCTGGTTTGAAAATCTTCTCATGAATATTAAGAATTGTGAGATCCGACCAAATTTCTCGTTTCATAACTTGGTAAAACAAGTGGAGAGCATCTTTTTAAGAATTTTTATAATTTTAAACCCCATAAGGTGTTTTCTCCCCTCTTTAATAAGCAAGATTTTAAAATTCTTAATAATTTGAAAAAGGATAACTCTGTCATCATTACAAAACCGGATAAGGGTAAAGGAGTAGTGCTGATTGATTCAACAGTTTACATAAATAGAATGGAGACAATTTTGTCGGATACGTCTAAATTTAAAAGGGTAAAGAGAATGTTCTGTCTAAATTACTAAAACTCGAAGATAAACTTAATAGGTGTTTGCGTAAATTAAAAAATAGTAATATTATTGCTGACAATACATACAATTTTTATTGCTTCTGGTTCTAATCCAGGAATTCTATATGGTTTACCTAAAGTCCACAAGCCAAATTTCCCACTAAGACCTATTCTTTCGGCATGTGGTACATTCAATTATAACTTAGCCAAATTCTTCGTTCCTTGCTTTCAAAACTCACCTTTAATGATTATTCTATTAACAACTCGTTTGATTTTGCTAAAGAGATAAAAGAGATCAATCATGCCGATTCTCTTACTATGGCCAGTTTTGATGTCTCGTCATTGTTTACTAATGTCCCGTTAAAAGAAACATTAAATATCATACTAAATAAGTTATTCACTACTGATAATACTCTTATTAATGGCCTCACTCAGACTCAATTTAAAAACCTTCTCGAAATAGTGTGTTTTGATAATCTTTTCTTATTTAATAGCAACCTTTACAGCCAAATTGATGGGGTAGCTATGGGTTCCCCGTTAAGCCCAACACTAGCAAATGCATTTCTTTGCCATTACGAAGAAATTTGGTTGAAAAATTGTCCTAGTAGTTTTAAACCCATATATTACAGAAGATACGTGGATGACACTTTCTTAATATTTAACCATCCTTCACACGTAAAACTTTTTCTTGATTATCTTAATAAACAACATAGTAATATTAAGTACACGTGTGAAAACGAAACAAATAATAGTTTACCTTTCCTGGATGTTTTAGTTAAACGGGCCCATAATAAGTTCCATACTTCACTATTTCGAAAACAAACTTTTACTGGCTTGGGAACCAATTATTTAAGTTGTATGTTTTATAAATATAAGATTAGTGCTATAGTAACATTATTAACAAGAAGTTACCGTATTTGTTCGGATTACTTTTCGTTAAACGAAGAATTTAAATTTTTAAAACAGTACTTTATTAACAATTACTACCCTTCTCATCTATTCGATAACCAATTAAAGAAATTTTTAAATAACACTTTTGATACTAAACTCCCCGTCACTACAGTACAAAAAGAAACCAGAATATTAAATTACCTTTTTATGGTTATTTATCATTGCGTATTCGAGGTGAATTGTCCAAACTACTCAAGTCTAGTTATCCCCAAATAAATTTTAGATTCGCCTTCGTCAACCCACTTAAATTATCAAATTTTTTAAAGTTCAAAGATGAATTCCCCAAAACTGTATGCCCCAATGTTTTACAAATACACGTGCGACAGCTGTAAGGCTGCGTATATTGGCAGCACTCAACTCCAACTGGAGGTGCGCCTTTCTCAACATTTGGGCTTGTCAGTCCGTACCAACCGTCCCCTCAGTAGCCCTCCACAATCCGCAATTAGAAACCACAGTAATGAAAACGACCATCCCCTTCACAAAACTCAGTTTGAAATTTTAACTAGATCCAATAACCTTACAGAACTCCGAATTTTAGAATCTTTGTACATCTATAGAAACAAACCCTCCCTTAATAATAATAGCTCATCCTACAAATTACGACTCTTTTGACTACCAACCGTTTTCACAGATATACTCTTTCTAATCCTCTGACCATCCAGTGTTCTGTAGACTTTGCCAAGTATGGAGGTGGATGTAAACATTGTGTATTTACCTATTGAGGTAATTTAATTTTAGTTTTTATAGTGATGAAATTTAATTTAATTTTAGTTTTTATAGTGATGAAATTTAAATGATTTTAAGTTTGTATTGATGCAATTTTCATTTTGCTTTAAGGTTTTAATTTTAATGGTTTAATATTGTATTGATGTAACTTTCACTTTTCAATTTTGTTTTAAGGTTTTAAGACTTAACTCACTGATGATGACAAAAGATTTGTCGAAACGTCTGATGTACAAATAAATGAAAATGTTTGCCGTTGTGTTGATCCTTTTTTCATATATATATAATATATATATATATATATATAATATATATATTAACTGCAAACACACAGTATAATTAATGTAAAGAACGACGCTTGTGTAGAAGAACGTTCCGCACAAGATGAGGGAGAACGAACAAATGAAAAATGAGGTAACAACCCGGGATCTTCGATTGCCGGTCAGATAGAAATGTGTGTTTGAGAGCATGCTGGACTGCTTAAAAGGGTAGATGAAACACGGAAAAAGATCAGCTAAGGAGACCAGTGACAGGAGAAACGGGAGTTCCAGCACTTCCTATCTTCTGTCTAATGAAAACCTGATTGTTAATATAAAAGATAGAAGTAATGTATATCCTCTGTCTATGCAATATATAGACCACCTAATACTAATATCAATAGCTTTTTAATTCACTTAGATAACATGTTATGCAACTTCCATAAATCGAATGCCATAGTTGCGGGTGACTTCAACATCAATTGCAATCTGAAGCAATCTCTCATAAATTTTTAAACTTAATGAATTCTTTCTATCTTAGTCATCAAACCACTCGAGTCTGCAATTATGGCAATCGAATAACAGAATCTACGATTGATAATATATTTGTAAATAGCAATGCCCTCGTAAATTCTGGAATTATAACCACAAGCATCAGTGATCATTTTCCTACTTACGCTATTCAATAACATCGTTTAGGTTGCGGACAAAACAGCTATGATTACAGAATATTCTCAGAGGTAACTAAAGAAAATTTATTGGGGCTGTAGAAAAATACTCGATTTGACTGTGACGAGCCTATAAATGACCCAGATCATATGTTTCAGTTCTTCTATGACACCTTATTCCATATTTTTAATATTTGCTTTCCTTTAAGGAGAGAAAAACAGTTTCGTTCAAGTGTCGCATATACATAGAGCCCACTAAATTAATTTTCCTTTGTTCCTGCTACCTCTACCGAGATCCGGAATATATTGGTAAATTAAAAAATACAAAAAAAACATTCATAACATTTCTGTACCTATATTGAAACTTGTTAAAGATAAGATATCTGTAACTTTGGCTAAAATTATCAATCAAAGTATTTTCAAACGAATATTCCCATCAATGCTAAAAACTGGTTGTATAACACCCCTTTTGAAATGGGGTGATCCTACACTAGCAACAAATTACAGGCCGGTATGTTCATTATCCGTGTTCAGCAAAGTTTTTGAAAAAATTGCAAAAAGTAGAATGCAGCGATATTTAGAATCTTACAATTTATTATCTCCAAATCAATATGGCTTCCGTAATAATAAAACGACGGAAATGGTTATTTTAAATCTTATAGAAAATGCAAATATAGCTAAAGAGAACAAAAATAATTATATCAATATTTATGAATTTGAGTAAGGCGTTTGATGTAATAGACCATAATATTCTACTTAATAAATTATATTGTTACGGCTTTAGAGGAGCAATCAGTGATTGGTTTAAAAGTTATTTGACCAATAGATACCATTTTGTATCAGTAAATAAGGTTTGCTCAACTAAAGCGCTTGTCAAACATGGTGTGCCACAGGGCTCAGTTCTGGGCCCACTGTTATTTTTATTATATATAAATGACCTTCCACGTTCATCTGATATACTGAACTTCATTATGTTTGCATATGATACAAGTGTCTTTTTTGCAAAGATGTTAATTCAGCTAAGAATATATTTAATTCAGAATTCATCAGTGTAATGAAATGGTTGACACCAATAAACTCTTCCTAAATACCAGTAAAACAAATTTCATGATTTTTACGAATAAAAGAAATGTATATCTTGATGAACTTAATGTTAATGAAATCGCTATAAAGGAGTGTACTGTAACAAAATTTCTTGGTGTAATGCTAGATAAGAATTGCAATGGAGTGATCATGTAAATTATATCGTGAAAAGTGCATTATTTAAAGAGTTAAACCTACTAAAGTTCAATGATGTAATCAGACTGGCACATTTTATTTTATTTACAAGTGTAAGGACAAAATCATTAATTTACAATGGGTAAACAGATATTTTGTAACTCATCAAGAAATCCACTCGTATCAGACCAGAAATGGATCAAAGCTTGTTATACCTCAATTTAGATTGTCTTCATCTCAAAAAACTACCCATTTCATTGGAGTGAAACTATGGAATGACTTAAATGCCGATATAAAAAATATGTGAATGTAAATTTGTTTAAAATCAAGTTGAAATCCCTATTAATAATGGCATACTAACAAAAATCTAGGATTGATATCCATTACTACTGTAGTGAATACTCTTATTTTAGTTCAAGATAAATGTTAATTTTACCGTCTTGAATTTCGGAATAGCTATAAATTCATTTTAAATTAGTTACCCATCATAATTCAATTGTAAACCACATTAATACTAATTTTATGTATACTGTATTATTTTATTGTATGTAAACATAATTAATTATATATCACAATCAATTCAGTAATTATTATATTCAAATAATTATTTTAATCTAATACCATGTCCATTTTGCAAATAAATAATAGAAATCCAAGGGTTATATTTTCCATCCTTGGTACTGTCGCAGTTTCGCCTAACGGACTCAATACGGCTAGTGAGATAATCACTGGTTGGCACTAACCAGCGGCAGTGCTTATGGCTACATCATCCAGGTTAACCTATACCGGATAGATGCGCTACGGTCCCAAGCCGGTTTGCCTAGGCCCAACGACGACGACGACGAAAACCAACAATTGGTGACCCCGGAGTTGGATTCCCCCCTTTTACCCGAACGACTAGGACTAGACTGTAACGTCGTTCGTGCCCATCACCCCCTTCACCCGAGCGACTAGGACCAGACTGTAACGTCGCTCGTGCCCTCTGCCCCTCACCCCTGCCCGTGCGCTCTGTGCCTGCGCTCGTCTCAACCTCCACTCCTTCGTTGGTAACTTGTCGTCTTGCTTGTACGTCAGCAAGCATAGAAGATGCCTGACGACGCTGGTGCCATCCCACTTGAGCGTAAAGCTCCCCGTCTTCTGGCCGGGTGATCCATTATTTGGTTCCACCAAGTGGAATCACAATTCAACTTGGGAAGGATCACCGCTAGCAGGACAAAATACGATCATGTTTTGTCCTCTCTACCAGCGAGCATCATCTCTGAAGTCCGTGACGTCATCGTGTCTACTTCCACGAGTGAGGACCCATACAACGATCTGAAGTCTGCCATCCTGTGCCGCACCACTGTCTCCGAGCGTGAGAAACTACATCAGTTAATCTCAAAAGAAGAACTTGGAGACCGTAAGCCCACTCAAATGCTGAGGGCTATGCAGTGCGCTCTAGGCGAACGCGCACAAACCTTCGATAAGGACATCTTTAGACAGTTGTTCTTGCAGAAACTTCCTCCATCAGCTCAGCGTGTCTTGGCCACTATGGATCCTGCTACTCCAGTTGATAAACTAGCAGAAACTGCCGACAAAGTAGTGGAGATTGACACAGCTCCGGTCAACAACGTGAAACACAATCGGAACTGGAGTTGAAAGTGGAAGAGTTAAGTCAACAACTCAACCACGTTTGTTCTCTGCTACAAAATCAACGGTAAAGAAGCCAATCTCGGTCAAGATTTACGAAGAGGCATCGTTCGAGTTCCGGGAAGATCTGCTTCTACCACTCTAAATTTGGAAAGAAGGCTAGGAAGTGCATCTCCCCTTGCAATTTTCGTCGGAAAAACCCCAGCAGCGAGTCCTAATGGCGTCTAGTACTCGCACTGCCAACCTGTTATCCATAAAGGACAGGAACTCTGGTGTCAATTTCTTGGTCGATACCGGAGCGTCAGTCAGTGTATTCCCTCAAAAATCTGGTCATACGCACTCGGAATCTCCGCCTCTATACGCTGCTAACGGTTCACGCATACCCACGTACGGTACTCAGTCGCGTGAACTAAACTTGGGCCTTCACCGATCCTTCAAGTGGATTTCCATCTGTGCTCAAGTGCAGCATCCCATAATCGGCGCTCATCCCATAATCGGCGCTGACTTCCTCCAGCATTTCAAACTCCTGGTGGATCTTGACAAGCGACGCTTATGCGACAGGCCACACTGCTTTCTGTTCTTGCCAAACAGGTTGCCCTTCCGGACGCCTCGAACTCTGCACTTTCCCTCGTTCCCCCTAATTCCATGTACCAGTGCCTTTTCCAGCGATATCCAGGAATTCTTCAACCGATGCAGATGGGTGATACCATTAAGCACACCATTACCCATCACATTACAACAAAAGGTCCCCCTGTGTTTGCAAAACCCAGACGTCTTGCCCCGGACAAACTGAAAGCTGCCAAATCGGAATTCCAGCTTATGATAGATCTTGGGATAATAAGACCTTCCAAAAGCAGTTGGTCCTCTCCCCTACACCTGGTCCAGAAGAAGTCAGGAGACTGGAGACCATGTGGGGATTACCGGTTTTGAATTCGACAACCATCCCGGACCGATATCCGGTACCAAATGTCCAAGACTTTACTTCTCTTCTCCACGGCAAATCTATCTTCAGTAAAATAGACCTCGTTAAGGCTTTCCACCACATTCCCGTAGAGCCTTCGGATATTCCCAAGACTGCAGTTTGTACACCATTTGGGTTATTCGAATTTGTGAAGATGCCGTTCGGGCTACGGAATGCTGCGCAAACCTTTCAGAGGTTCATAAATGAGGTCACCAGAGGCTTAGACTTTGTTTATGCCTACATCGATGATTTGCTTGTGGCCAGCTCAACGGAAGAGGAACATAAGGAACATCTTTCACTCCTCTTTCAACGCTTAGAACAATACGGTGTTACTATTAATGCATCTAAGTGTGTGTTTGCACAGCCAACCTTGGAATTTCTTCGTCACACGATTTCGCAGCACGGAATTACCCCCCTTCAGGACAAGTGTGAAGTGATAAAAAATTACCCTATGCCAAATAATCAGCGTGAGTTACGTCGGTTTCTAGGTTTGGTAAATTATTACCACAAGTTCATTAAAAACTGTGCCAGTGTTCTTGCTCCTCTACACGCTATGATCACACAAACGCAAGGTAACGAAATTGGTATGGTGTAGCGATAGTTTACAGGCGTTCGACAATGCCAAAAATGCTATCAATAGTGCATTGTCTCTGTCATTTCCTATCAGTGATGCCCCCTAACTCTGACGGTCGATGCATCAGATGTTGCGATCGGTGGGGTGTTGGAACAAACCATTAACGGTCAACAAGCACCCATCGCGTTTTACTCGAAAAAGCTGCAGCCAGCCCAAACGCGTTATAGTGCTTTCGGACGTGAACTTCTTGCTATTTACTTAAACGTGAAGCATTTCAACATTTCCTTGAAGGCCGAGAGTTTTGTGTTTTTACCGACCACAAACCTTTGGTTACTGTCTTCAATAAAAACAGCTGTAACCACTCCCAGAGTCATCAGGCAACTCGATTATATCTCGCAATTTACCACAGATATCCGCCACATCAAAGGTGTCTTGAACACTCCAGCGGATGCACTTTCAAGAATAGAGTACTTCTGTTACCCTCAGCTCTACACTGTGGAATGCTATTGCACAGGATCAAGATAAGGATACGGAACTACAAGACCTGCTCAGAGAAGACTCCACTCACTCACTCACTCACTTTCCCTCAAGAAAATGAGTATGCCAGGATTGTCTGTGCCCCTCTATTGCGACGTATCAACAGCTGCTATTTGCCCTTATGTCCCTCCATGTCACAGACAAGCAGTCTTCACGGATCTTCATAAGCCCTCCCATCCTGGTATCCGTACTTCGCAACACCTGGTTACCTCTAGCTTTGTTTGGCCCTCGATGCGGAAGGATGTCAAACATTGGACCAAAACGTGCCTTGCCTGCCAGCGTGCCAAAGTCCAAAGGCACACCAGGTCCCCCTTTGACGCATTTCCGCCCCATCCCAACGATTTGAGGTAATTCATGTAGACATTGTTGGCCCTCTTCCAGTGATTCAAGGCCAACGTTATCTGCTCACCTGTCTCGACCGCTTTTCCAGATGGCCTGAAGCCATCCCACTTCCTGATATCCAAGCGGACACTGTTGCAAGAGCCTTTCTTCATGGATGGGTATCAAGATTTGGATTGCCGACAAAAGTCATCACTGACCAAGGTCGCCAATTTGAGTCTTCGCTTTGGAAGAAGTTTACCAGCTTGTTGGGTACAGTACATGCGCATACCTGTGCGTATCATCCGCAAGCTAACGGCCTCGTCGAACACTTCCATCGCCAGCTGAAGTCATCCTTATGTGTCACGAAGACTCCCATTGGATGGATAAGCTTCCACTCGTGTTGCTTGGTATTCGCTCTGCATTTAAGAGTGATCTGAAGACTACAGCGGCTGAACTAGTCTATGGAACAACACTGCGGCTACCAGGTGGCTACTTCACTGCAGGGGATAAGTCATGTGATCCTACGGAATTCGCTCAAACACTTTCCTCTCACATGCAGTCCCTTCAGCCTGTTCCCCCTCGATTGACTAGCCAACAGAACATCTTTGTTTCCCCAGCCCTCCAGTCTTGCACCCACGTTTTCGTTCGTGTACCTGTCCCAAACGGCCTCTCCAATGTCCATATGACGGGCCCTATGAAGTTCTCCGACGTACGCGCAAATCATTTCTCATCCAGCGCGGTTCCAAGGTCGACAAGGTTTCTATCGATCGTCTTAAGCCTGCGTTTTGGAATCAACCTTAAGCGAGGTACATGTAGCTACCAAAAAGGTCCAGGGGAAATCTGTGTCGTTCGGAACTCTTTGAACTTCCTCTCTGGTGGGGGAGTGTGTAGTGAATACTCTTATTTTAGTTTCAAGATAAATGTTAATTTTACCGTCTTGAATTTCGGAATAGCTATAAATTCATTTTAAATTAGTTACCCATCATAATTCAATTGTAAACCACATTAATACTAATTTTATGTATACTGTATTATTTTATTGTATGTAAACATAATTAATTATATATCACAATTGTCAGTAATTATTTATATTCAAATAATTATTTTAATCTAATACCATGTCCATTTTGCAAATAAATAATAGAAATCCAAGGGTTATATTTCCATCCTTGGTACTGTCGCAGTTTCGCCTAACGGACTCAATACGGCTAGTGAGATAATCACTGGTTGGCACTTAACCAGCGGCAGTGCTTATGGCTACATCATCCAGTTAACCTATACCGGATAGATGCGCTACGGTCCAAGCCGTAGCTTGCCTAGGCCCAACGACGACGACGACGAAAACCAAACACTGTTTACTAATTATTAATTTCTAGTGGGTAATCTAGTATTAAAAATAAATTCTTGGGATTGTTCAGTTCTTATCTCTCATGTATATATTGGTTTCTTTGTATGGTTTGGTATAGTGCCTTCAATGGTGACCTTGCATTTGTCATGTCAGTAGTGATAATTTAAGATTAATACATGCTTTAACTATTAATAATACTTATTTACTTATCATTTATTATTAATTAATAAACAACTAGCTGTTTATTTTAATTTTTTTTTTTTTTTTTTTTTTTCAGGAAGAACCGATTCGCCTCTATTTAAAGGGCATATCTCAGCGGAAAAACAAAGAAAAAGTGAGAGGAAAGACAGAGGAAAAAGAAAGGGTGGAGGGGACAGTCGAAGTGGAAAAAGACCAAGGATGACAAGGACTGCAGGGTCGAGCCCCATCATCCTTGGGTGCTAGGGCCGGGAGGGCGCACGTGAAACCTCCAGGAACAAGCACGTACAAACGAGCACAAAGAGCACTCAAGAGCACGAGCTTAGAACCCCCTTGCAGGGGTTTATTTTTAATAAGAGCCCAGTAAAGCCTAAAGCTTAAGGGCCAAATTAAATAAAATAAATAGTCGAGCTTCACAATTATTCACGTCATTGTAAATTGTAAAACGAATGTATTTATTTTATTATTAATAAAGGTTATTCAATTCAATTTAAAACAAACAAAAAAGTCCCCTCCAGGGTACTTCCCTGGTCGATTGATGTCTTCAATCTCCTAATTGCCATTTACTGTTTTAAAAAATAGTTTAAAACGGAATTTAAGGTTTTGTTAGGAATAACTGGTACACAAGGTATCTACTTTTTCCATAATCCAATTAAATAAATAATACAGGCTTTGACATTTCAATTCAATATCATTTTCGGACAGCAGATTTCAATTTCTCATTCCTCGCTCCGCTTTCCTCGACATGACTATTTATATTTATGCAGGAAGGAGGGGCCAAGGACGAATGTCGGCAAAAGCGCCTCCGCCCATAGACTAGATTGAATCGAAACGTAAAAAGTATTTTGCAAGTTATTTACTTAAATACATCGTAACGAAACAAATATAATGAGTAGTATGGGTGAACTTTATTCTTATTTTTAATGATATGCACACTCAGCACAGCCATTAACTAATTTTGTCCTTTTCATTGATAAACAATAATAACAAAATAATTACATTTTACGATATACGAGTAGCGCAGCGGGAGAAGGCGAAATGTGTTTTCTGTTTGAAAAGACAGCTTATTCTATCACCTCCAATGGCAGATATCCCATTTTGTGACTGGAATAGTGTTTCCAGTCACAAAATGGGATCTCTGCCAATTGGAGGTGACAGAGGAAGAATAAACTGCTTTACAAACAGAACACGCATTTTGCCGATTTTGTCCTATCCCCTTCTCTGCTCACATACGAACTTGGCGTTTCAGTACTTTTTCTATTATATTGTTGGGATAAAACAGTGTTAATGTTGTACACATTAAAAAAATCTAACTATTGAACTTTCTTACCCACTCCCGGGTGAATATGGGCTAATCATTGCTCCAATGACATGTCCGTAGCCAAAGTGCTTTTAAAGGCTCCGATTCAAACCACTCATCCAGAACTTTAACTGTAGGGCCTGTCACGAACTGGAGAAACTTGGTTGCATCAGTACCAAGATCTTTCACTGAAAAATAAAATAAAAATCTAATACAGTGATTTTACATCATACCTGGAGAAAACCTCGTTCAAATGCGCATTCAGAATTACTTTTATGGACAGTAACAAATATTATGTCTGGGGTGTGATTACAGTCATTAAAGTATTGCACCCAAATTATCAAGTTACGGCTCTCATCTTTTTAGTGAAAAATAACCAAACTCAAAAGATATACATGAGAGAGATTTATGTTGTGAAATGAATATATCATTAGTGAGGATGCAAAATAGATGTATTAATGTAATGTAGCGAAGGAGTGTTTGAACACGTACAGTATCTACAAATATATTAAAATTCTAGTTTTTATCGCGTAACATTCTTACAACCATTCATTTATCGATCGTAACAGTTCTTTCAGAAGTGGGAGGGATTAAAATTAAGTTTTAAGAATGTGAATAAGGAAAATGAACGGTAATATTAAGCATTTATATACAGTGTGTGATTACAAATGATCTTCCCGATTTTAAACATTTATTATGAAAAACTAACAAAGCTACTGCGAAAAGCAAGATATACAAATAAAGAAAAAGTCAAAAAAGTTTTATTTATAAGCTATTGAAGTTCAATATGAGCTCATTTTGTGGCTCCTTTTGAGGTTACAACATTCCTGAATGAGCAATTGCCTGATCGTTGGATCGGGCGTGGGGGACCCATTCCTTGGCTGGTTCGTTCGCCCGATCTAACCCCACTTGACTTCTTCCTCTGGGGCTGTCAAAAATGAAGTTTTTGTTTCACCAATGGCAACAACTTTGGAACATTTGTAGGAAAGAATACGTGAGGCTGTTAGAAAAGTTCAGCATGATACGCTACAAAATGTATGGAGGGAAACAGAATACCGTTTTGATGTCTGCAGAGCCACAAAAGGAGCTCATATTGAACTTCATTAGCTCGTAAATAAAACTTTTTTAGTTCTTATTTATTCGTATATCTTGCTTTTCGCTGTAGCCTTGTTAGTTTTTTCATAATAAATGTTTAAAATAGGGAAGATCATTTGTAATCACCCGGTATAATGGAAGTGGAATGGCAGATTAGTTACTTATTTGTCATGTCATGAAGGTATATAATACTTACCTGCTTTATATAATGGATGTAATTTTGATATATATTGCAGTTTTTTAAACGTTCCTAAGCCGTGGAATAACTTCAAGTCAGGTGGCGCGGAATCTAACAGAGGAGAGAGAGCACCAATAAACTTATTCAGGAGGGCTTCGTACTCCGGAAAATTCTTGAAAGACAGAGAAAAACTTTAATAAGCTTATGCTCCTACGAAATGTCTTTATACATTTTAGTTAACATCCATACTACTTCAAATTTTCACTTTTCTGCATGATAAATATCTCGGTAATCAACAAAGAATCATACTTATACACATTTCCCGCACATTTGTGTACACGTCAGTCCCCAGCACAATAAACCTATCAGTAGTGCAACTCCTTATTGCTCTTGGTCATCTTTATTACACCTTTCACGTTAATACCATCCAGTTCAAATTTCAAGTACACTTCACTGTTCTCAAACTTTCTTCATACTAATTACACTGTTCAACAAAGATTCTGTTCCTCTGGTAGTGTTCGGTGTTCCTTACTCACTGCTTTCAAACTGACGTCCGTTCTGGTCCAGGCACTGCTGATAACGCGAAGCAATGGAATCGCAAACATCACGAAACATTTCGTTTGGTATTTGTGTGCATTCTCGTTCAATGGCTGCTCTCAATTCAGCGACTGTTGCAGGTTTTATAGCGTAGACTTTGTCTTTTAAGTATCCCCATAAAAAAAGTCTAGCGGTGTGAGGGCTGGTGAACGCGGAGGGTATTCTACGAAACCCCTTCGTCCAATCCACATCCACATCGTGCCAAGTACCACTCGCAATACTCCACTTTCGGTCCGGATCATCTTCATTAATAGCATGGACTAATCTTGGAATGTAACTTTTCCATTGACAGCGCTTCAAATGCGTTGGACAGACGATTCTGAAATTCCTACCTCACGACTCGCTTGCCGCACAGATTTTCTTGGACTTTGGTGATACGTTTCCAGTACTCTTTCTTGCTTTGTGGGGCTTGTCAATGTCCGTGGTCTTCCGGAACGCTTCTTGTGGACATTCTGAACAGTTCCATCGGCTTCAAACTTATCTCTAATTCGAGTGATGGTAAGTCGCGTTGGTGGATCTGTTTGAAACTCCCTCCTAAACTGTCTTTGCACTTCAACTGCGTTTTCACACTTCCAGTAGCATTTTAGAATGAATTTCCTTTGTTCAAAGCTTAGTCTGACTGCCATTATTAATTCTAATGGGTTTAACTTGGAAAAAAGAAACATCAATTGAGCTATCAGCTGTTAAAGTGTGTATACATTTTTTTGGGACGCCCTGTATATGTGTATATATATATATATATATATATATATATATATATATATATATATATATATATATAGGGTGTCCCATAAGTCCGGCATCACAGGAGAAATTCATATTTTTGTATTTCTACAAACCATAATTGTACCTGTACCCAGGGCCGTAACTAGGGTTTAGAAATTAGTGAGGTCCAGATTTTTTTCGAGCGCGGCGGGACGAGCAAAATTCAGACCAAAATGACATCTACAAACACAACCCAAGCTATACACTAAACACAAAACCCTTGTCTATAATTAAATACTGTACAAAGGGACCTGTTAGCAAAAATACTTTTATTAAAGCTGCAGCAATTTCACGGTTCAGTCTTTTTTTTTTTTTAGGAAATAATTACCGAGGTCCGGACCTCGGTGACCTCATAGGTAGTTACGGCCATGCCTGTACCCAGTGATGGGCATCGATACATGAAAATCGCTACAGCGATACCGATACATCGATACATGAAGAACGTCTTAGGCGATACCGATACGCCGATACTTTCTAGATGTCTTAAGCGATACCGATACCGATACATGCATCGCCGGTACATTTTTATAATTATTCATTTAATATGTAGGTATTAGATATTATTGTTTATGCTAGTAATTTGTACGCACTGTAAGTAAAATCAACCTGTTTAAACTCAACACCGAGTGGGCGTGGCCAATAGTGTTGCAACACCAATGAGCGTTTCTATATTATGAGCGTTTCTATATTATGGTTAATTAATCTCAATAACACAAGTACAAACGTGTTTAAACGTTGCGCCGTACTGTGTGACGTGACCAGTAGACTAGTACTGTCATTAAATAAATATTTAATATTATTATTATTTATGTATATTCATAAATATAACTCAGTAGTGTCATATTATAACACCTATTTAAATATTTAAAAATTCTTATTAATGTATCGATGTATCGATTTTTTTCGATACATTTAAGAAAATTGACCTTAGCGATACCGATAAATCGATACTTTTGTGAAGTAGCTAAAGCGATACCGATACAAAAGTATCGATCGATACGTATCGGCGATACATGTATCTAGATACTGCCCATCACTGCCTGTACCAACAATTCCCTGGTCATTGGATAGGACTTCGAGGGCCTGTGGAATGGCCAGCTAGAAGCCCGGATCTCACGCCACTAGATTTTTATCTCTGGGGCCACTTGAAAGCGCTAGTATACGCAGAGAAAATTAGGAGTGTTGAACATTTGCGGGAGCGCATTATTAGGAGTGTTGAACATTTGCGGCAGCGCATTATTGGGGCATGTAACACCATTACTCCTGACATCATTCACCGTGTGCTTGCTGACTGGGTATCACGTCTGAATTTGTGTATTGAAAGCAATGGTGGACATATTGAGCACGTTCTGTAAATAAAAGCTTTTGTTTTGCCTTTTTTTATTATTTTTCCTATGATGCCGGACTTATGGGACACCCTGTATTAATTATATATATATATATATAATATATAATATATATATCTATATATTTTCTTTCTCTGATACTCCGCGATTCGTACCTAAAAGGGCGGTACATATCTCGGCGAGGCGGTGATGGGTGATGTTACTGTGTTGGGGGTGGTAGACTAGGGGAGTGAGTAAGGGTCAGTCGCTGGATAGTGGGTAGGAGGGGTACGGTTTTAAATGCGATGGAGCAGCTGGGAGTGAGTAAGGAAGAAGAGAATCGCTTCCGTTGAAAAGTGGGGGCCGTCGGCGAGTATGGATCGTAGCCGGTCGGGTATGGGATCTTCGGCCGAGAGGGAAACACCTGCGACGAAGAGCAGACAACTTTGTGCATTCCACCAGGAGGTGTATGACAGTGATAGGGGTATGGCAGGTAGGGCAAAGCGGGGCTGGCGATTTCGCCATAAGGTGTCCGTGGGTGATGCGGGTGTGGCCTAGGCGGAGACGGGCTAGGATTACTTCCTTATGGCGGGACCGGTGGAATGAGGAGGCCCAGTATCCTATTCGTGGCTTGATCGTGTGGAGTTTATTTTGTGTGGCCTGGTCCCATTCCCGCTGCCATATGGAGCGGAAGTGGGAGCGGAAAGTCGGGAAGAAGTCGGAGAAAGGGAGGGGTCGGGAGGAGGCCGGCAGTGAGCAGGCCGTCTTTGCTGTGCGATCCGCCGCCTCGTTACCCTGGATGCCGACATGAGCCGGGACCCAGCAGAAGGCGATTGTCTTGTGTTGGAGGGTCGTTAGACAGTGGAAGGTTTGCTGGATGGTACAGACGAGCGGGTGGGGGAGTTAAATCTTTCCAGGGAGAGGAGTGCACTTTGGGAATCCGAATAAATGACGAAGAGCTGGCAGAGTGGGTGCGCACAATATCGAGGGCCTCCGTAATGGCGAAAAGTTCCGCCGAAAAAACGGAGGCCTCGCGGGGCAGGCCGACGCCCCGGGAAAGCGGCTGGGACAGAATCACCGCTGAGGAGGCCACACCGGCTTCCGAGCGGGAACCATCCGTGTAAATGGCGACTGCGTCCGGGTGTTGGGTTGCGTGTTCGCGGAAGAGTGACCTGTATATCATGGCGCTCGTGGTAGTCTTCGGTAGGGTACACAGATCTTTGCAAAACTTGATAGGGGTGAGGATCCAAGGGGGGTAGATGCTGAATGAAATGGGGATAACTGAGGGGGCGGGCATGTTGAAAAGATCAAGGAAAGAGCGGACCGCTTCAGTGAAGTGCCAGCTCCGTCCCTGAGGTGGTAGTTCTGAAACCACCGTGCCCAGAAGCGAAGAAGGTAGCCTCTGTGCACGGAGGTATGTCCTCATGAGAAGACCCCGTCGGAGGGCGAGAGGGAGATGATCGCATTCCACATGGAGGCTGGGAGGAGCGGAAGGCACCGGTGGCGAGGCGGAGGCCTCTATTAAGTACCGGGTCCAGGATACGGAGGCGGGCGGTGGAGGCTGAACCGTAAACTGCACTACCATAGTCCAGCTTCGACTGCACTATGGAAGTGTAAAGGCGAAGAAGAGAGCGTCGATCTGCACCCCATGTGGTGTGAGAGAGGTGATCCAGGAGAGCGAGGGGGCGTCGAAGGGATTGCTTTAGGTACTTGAGATGGGGAACCCAATTGAGCCGTCGGTCTAGGGTCATGCCCAGAAAACGCGTGGAGGGTACCACCTCAAGAGGCCTGCCGTATAATGTGACAGAGGGTAGAGGAAGGGCTGTGGGTCTTCTTCTACTGAAGACCATACACTTGGACTTAGGGATGGAGAGGCGGAAACCCACCGACGTCGCCCACCTTTCCACCCGGTAGATGGCGAGCTGCATCTGTCGTTGAACAACAGACGGTTCTCGCCCTGCGAAGTAGATTGCAAGGTCATCCGCGTAAATGGAAGAGCGGATGGGGGTGGAAGGCATTGTGAGACCGTGTTCATCACGACGGAGAAGCAGAGAACACTGAGGATGCTTCCCTGTGGGACCCCGTCCTCCTGCACAAAGGTGTCAGAGAGGACTGAGCCCACCCGGACTTTAAAAGTCCGGGAAGAGAGGAAGCCTCTGATGAAGGTCGGCATGGCTCCGACGAGGCCCAGATGTCGGAGCTGACCGAGGATCATTGCTCGACGGGTGGTGT
This sequence comes from Bathynomus jamesi, assembly GCA_023014485.1. Lineage (NCBI taxonomy): Eukaryota > Metazoa > Arthropoda > Malacostraca > Isopoda > Cirolanidae > Bathynomus > Bathynomus jamesi. The sequence continues at coordinate 55,325 of JAJOZX010007598.1, forward strand.
CATAGGCCTTCTGGATGTCAAAAAAAATTGACAGTACGAACTGTCCATTGTCGAAGGCATCCTGTATGTCTCGGCTGAGAAGCAGGAGGGGATCAGTAGTGGAGCGGAATTGTCTGAAGCCGGACTGGGTAGACGGGAAGGAATTGTTATGTTCAAGGACGAACGATAATCGCGTGGCAACCATTTTCTCGAGGATCTTGCAGGCACAACACGTCAGGGCGATTGGTCTGTAGTTTGTGGGGTCCAGGGAATCTTTGCCGGGTTTGGGGATAGGGATGACGTGGGCCTCCTTCCACCTAGAGGGGAAGGCGCCCTCTATCCATATGCGATTGTATAGATCCAGCAGGAAAATTTGTAAGGTAGAGTGGATGTGCTGGAGCATGCCGTACGGAATACCGTCCGGACCGGGACAAGGGGATCGTCGAGAGGCCAGTGCCGCCTGTAGTTCACGCATGGTAAACAATCGGTTGTAGGTGCTGTCTATGGACGGTGGAGAGGGGCTATCGTCAGGGGCGGGTACGGAATTGGCTGTAGAGGAAGAAACGGCGGCGAAGGTAGAAGCAAGGTGGTCTGCCACCGACTTGGGTTCACATAGGAGTCCGTCGTTAGTCCGGAGGACCGGGGGTCGGGAGGGGACATGTCGCCTCTCGACACCCGCACCTTCTTCCAGATGGTAGCCGAAGGTGTGTTGGCGGTGATGCCGGACACAAAGGCACGCCAAGAGGTTCGGCGCGCTGTCTTCATTGTGCGGCGGGCGATGGCCCTGACCCGCTGCATCTCCGTGCGATGGATGGGGAGTCGCGTCCGGTAGAAGCGCCGAGTTGCCTTCTCTTGGCGCGCACGGCCTCCGCGCACTCCGGGGTCCACCAAGGCACCCGTCGGGCGCGGGGGTAGGCGGAGGATTGTGGTACGCTAGTGCTTGCGGCCGCTAGAACGACGGACTCGAAGTAAGCGATGCACTCGTCGATGGATGGGAAGTGGGCAGTTGTAAGGGTGGTATAGGTGTTGTCGCGGAAGCGGGCCCAATTCGCGTTGGTAGTAACCCACCTTACCGGTACCCGAACAGTCTGGTCGGGTCGATTAAGGGTGAGTTGTATGGGGAGATGGTCACTTCCATGGTCCTCTCGGAGGACTTGCCACGTGAAGTCTAGGAGGGCATCAGTTGAAACGAGGGACAGGTCTATACAGGATGGAGTGCAGGTGGTGGCATGGTAAAAAGTAGGAGAGCCATTGTTGAGGCACTCGAAGGAGAGTTCGGTCATGACGGATATCAGGGTTGGGGCCATATAGGTGGTGCGTGTGTCGCCCCACAAGGGGTGGCGACTATTGAAATCGCCCAGCAGTAGGAAGGGCCTAGGGAGTTGTTCCACGACTTCCACCAGGTCGTCGCGGGAGACTTGAGCGGGGGGGGAGGTAGATGGAGCAGACGGTGTACTGTCTATCCAGGGAGAGCCGGACGGCAGTCACCTGTAGTGGGGACCGGATGGAGAGGTTGTAGAAGGGGACTGCGTGGTGTACGAGGATGGCAGCTCCCCTTCGAGTGCAGGTAGGAGGCGGGGTGGCGGTGCAAAAATAACCAGTAGGGCAGGGCATGGGCCTGGTCCCCAGGATTAGCTCCTGGAGACAGACACACACCGGACGGGAAGTGGCAAGCAGGGAGGTAAGGCCTTCATAATTTGCGAATATTCCTCGACAGTTCCAGTGGACTATTGTGGTTTTCGGGGATCCATTAGTTGATGAAGGGGGATGGGTAAAGGTGTAGGTGCTAGGAGGTTGGAGTATGAAGGGAGATCCGGAGTTCGCGAAATTGAAGGCTTGGTCGGGAGCATGGCTGGCTATCTACCGTTCACCAGGGAAGGAATCGGTCGGCCTGTCGAACCCCGCGGAGGTGGCGGGATCGAGTCGGCCGAGCGAGACCGGAGGCGTGGATCACGGCAGGCAGAGGAACATCGTGGGCTGAGAGGGTCGGATGTACTGTGACGGGCTTCTATGGTCGGACCAGGAGGGGGCACGGTAGCCCCAAAAGTGGCGCTACCCCGCCTGTCCGGGGTCTCATGGCGGACTCGAGGTGGTGATAAGGGGTACCAAAAGGACCGGGCGGGTGGGAGGGAGGGCGTACACAGGGTAGCTGACAAGGAGGGGGCCGGGGATGTTGGGGGATAGGTACGATGGGGGTGGAAGGAGGTGAATCAGAGTAGTCTCGTGGAGGGGTGGAGAAAATGGCACCAGGAGGCAAGGGCAGATCCATAAGACTCGTGGGCGTGGGCGCGGCCGAGCTTCCCTCGGTCACACCGTGCAGCTGCGCCAGGGCCGCATCCACCGGATCCTCGGGGGAGAGGATATTGTTCGGACTGGGTCCCGTCGTCCGGGGCGGGTCGTGGATCTCAGCCACTATTGTCAGAGTCTGTGGGGGTAGAGTGGTGGGACTTCTGCGATGGGGAGAGATGGACATAGTAGACGTGGTGGGCGGAGTGAGGATCCGAGCCGTCTTCTTGGTCCGAGGGGAAGAGGGAGAGAGACGTTGGAAGGCCGGAGGGTCCGGTGACACGCTCCGGCGTCTCCGCCTCGACGGCTTGCTCCGGGCGGCAGGTTCGGGCGTGTGCAGGGGGTACTGGGAAGGCGGGGTTTGAGGTGGATGGGACCTGGGTGTCCTGGTCCCAGACACCTGGGGGATTCGTGGCAGGTGAGGTGCGGGAAGAGGAGGAATGGTGGGGGGACAGGAAACCGTCGGGTCCTGCGAGGGTTTTCTTTGAGGGGAACAGGGAGCAGTGGCTTGGGGGGGTTTCGGCGGCAGGCCAGGGCGGCGTGCCGAGATGATAGAGCCGAGAGCAGCGGCATAGGACACCCCCGGCCTCACCTCCCGACTCCGCACCCTGTCGCGTGCCTCACGGGGGCTAAGGAAGTCCGTCACCTGTAGGCCTCGGACCTCCTTCTCGAACCTGAAGAAAAGGCATTCTCGGGATGAAGAGGGGTGTGCGCCTTCACAGTTGGAGCATTTGGGTGTGTTGGGGCACCTGTCAGGGTGAGCGAGTCGTCCACAGTGAACACATAATTGATGCGGCTGTCGACAAGCGGAGCTAACGTGTCCGAATTTATTGCATTTGAAGCAACGGGTCGGGTCTGGGACGTATGGGCGGATAGAAAACTCGCATGAGGCGCGGTCTCCCATACCCCATACAATGCGGCCGGGGGGATTAGTGTGTTGAAAGTAAGGAGCAGACGTGGGGTGGGGGAGGGGGTGCCTCCCTGTCGGGATGTGAAACGATAGATCTTAGTGACTCCTTGGGGTGCGAGGTCCTCCAGGAGCTCGTTCACTGCGACCGACAATAGGCGGGTGGCGTAAATAGTGCCCTGACTCTGGTTCAGGCGAGGGTGTGGGGAAACGGACACCGAGCATCCAAGGACCTCAGTGACGGAGAGTAGGGCTTTCGTCTCTGCGGCTGAGCGTGATTTTACGAGGAGGGAGCCATCCCTCTGTGGGCGTACGTCATAGCGGCTGGAGTTGCTGTGGGTTCGGATCGCCTGGAACGTCCGTTCAGAGTTGTTCGGGAGGGACCCAGATGTAGGCCGAATCACCAGGAATTTGTGGATACTTGGGAGGGAGAGGGAGGCTGTAGAGTCGAAATGGACTGGGATATTCAACGGTCGATAGGACGGCCGTGAATGCCGGCTCCCCCGTCCGCCGCGAGGCTCTCTCCGTGGGGAGGTGGGCTGACGGCGGGTGAGGGGGGCATATGGGGAGAGCAAGAAGCCGGGTTGTGGGGGCAAGTCCTCGGTGGAACTTGACTTGCCCGAAGGTGGCTGAAGTGGGCTGGGGCGAGACCCCTGCTCCAGAGAGTGTAGGTCCAAGGGCGTAGTCGAGGGACGGACTGGGGTCGGCAACGGAAAAGGAGAGTGCAAGCGTTCCGCTTCCACAGGGGGTCAACCCCATTAGGTTGCGGTCTTCCAGTGGTAAAGGACTCGAGGGCCTGGTTGCCCACCACCCGAGTGTTGAGAGAAGAGTAGTCCGGGAATGAGAAGCAGTAGTCGTAAGCCGAGGGGAGAAGTGTCCATAGCAAAACAAAAAAGAACTTCATCCCCCGCGCGCATCCAGCCACCACCGACTCCAACAAGGGAAAGGCGAAGTGTGGGCACACTTGGTCCCACCGCCGATAGATGTCACGCAGGGGAGATACACCCGCACCCAGTCCCTGTGCCTGAAAGGCGGCCACTCTCATCCAACGCGCGGTGAAAAGTGGCAGGGACAGGGTTTGGGTTTGGTTGGAAAGCGACAAGGGTGCAGGGCAACCACCTCCCACACCCAAGGGCCAAGGAAAGGGTAAAATCAAGGTCAAAGAAAACGCCAAAAAACAGGGAGAAGCCAGAAAGAATGGGTTAAAGGAGAAAGAAAGAAAAAGAAGCAGGAGATCAGCCGGGTCCCCAAACGGGCCCAATGGTCCACGAGGGCAGAGAAAGCCCTTACACCGAAGAAAGGTGTATTCCCACATTCGCCACAGAGGGACGCGCCCTATCGCTCCGGACAAAGCAAAGGGGGTATATAATATAATTAATATATTTTTTTTTTTTTTTTTTTTTTTAGTTCAGGAAGAACCGATTCGCCTCTATTTAAAGGGCATATCTCAGCGGAAAAACAAAGAAAAAGTGAGAGGAAAGACAGAGGAAAAAGAAAGGGTGGAGGGGACAGTCGAAGTGGAAAAAGACCAAGGATGACAAGGACTGCAGGGTCGAGCCCCATCATCCTTGGGTGCTAGGGCCGGGAGGGCGCACGTGAAACCTCAGGAACAAGCACGTACAAACGAGCACAAAGAGCACTCAAGAGCACGAGCTTAGAACCCCCTTGCGGGGATATATATATATATATATATATATATATATACTGTATATATATATATATATATATATATATATATATATATATATATTATATATATCGTAAAGAACGACGCTTGTATAGGAGAACATTCCGCGCAAGATGAGAAGAGAGAACGAACATAAGAAAGAGAAACGGAGACGGGGGAAAGGCACTAGAAGTGGGAGGACAGCGGACGATGGGTGAGAAGTCACCTAAAGCTCAGATAGGATGCGAGATTGGGAGAGGAAGAGAAAAAGACGGTCAAGCGAGAAGAGAGGGCTCTCAGCGAGCATAAGACGTAAAACGATCGGGGAGGGGGAAATCAGAAAGGAACGGGAAGGCGCGACGACGTACTGACGACAGGGTGGGCATTCCACAAGGATGTGAGAGATGGTGAGGGGCGACTGGCAGGAGGCGCAACGAGGAGCCTCCTGCCGGAACATAAGGTAGCCGTGCGTGAGGCGCGTATGGCCGATGCGAAGCCGCGCAAGGACGACCTCTTTGTGTCGGGAGTGGTGGAAAGAGGACGCCCAATATGACAGGCGGGGGCGTATGGACCAGAGTTTATTTCCGGTGGCATCGTCCCAGGACTGTTGCCATACGCGGTCGTAGAATGAACGAAAGACCTGCACATAGTCAGAGAAGGGGAGCGGGCGGGGAGGGGAGGCATCGAGGCGGCGGACCGGGCTGTGCGGTCAGCCGCCTCATTACCGGAAACACAACATGGGCAGGAACACAGCAGAAGGTGACCCGGATCCGGTGAACGGTGTGCAGGACATGGTACTCTGTTGAATAAGGCGTACGAGGGGGTCCGGGGAATCATAGCGCTTGGCGAGTCCGAGAAAATGGTACAGAAAGACCGCGAGAAACCGATACCAGACGGAGGGCTTCCAGAAGGGCAAAGAGCTCCGCGGAAAAGATGGAGGCCTGAACCGGCAGGGGGATACCCGGGAGGTAGGTGACAGCGACGGAGAGAAGACAGCGGCCGCGACACCTGCAGGGGAGCGCGAGCCGTCGGTGTAGACGGGAACGTCGTCCGAGTGGACGGGAAGATGGGCCAGAAAAGAAGACCGGAGGACGGTAGGAGGAGACTCCTTACGCAGGCCACGAAGCGCCTGGCAGCGGCAGATAGGGGTGGTCAGCCAGGGGGGCGACAGATCGAAGGAGAACGGCAGGATAGAGGGTGGGGTGATCCCCATGGATGAAAAGATCTCGGCCAGAGAGGCAGCGAAATGCCACGTGTCAGGCCGGGGTAGCGCCTGGGAGATCGCGGAGAAGAGTAGGGACATCGGGAGGCGGCAGATGCGAAGGTAACACTTCGCCATGAGAAGGCCCCGGCGAAGGGGCAGGGGGGTTGCCCGCAGTCCACCTGGACTAGCGACAGGGGACGAGCGGAAGGCACCCGACGCCAGGCGAAGGCCACGGTGGAGAAGAGGATCCAGCATACGGAGTGCCGGAGAGGAGGCGGAGCTGTAGACCACACAGCCGTAGTCGATGCGGGATTGCACCAGGGAGGTGTACAGGCGCAGCAGAGTACGCCTGTCCGCCCCCCAGGTCATGTGGGACAGGTGACTCAAAAGGGAGAGGGTGCGCGAGATGATTGCCGCAACCGCCTAAGGTGTGGAACCCAACCGAAAAATTCGTCGAGGGTCATACCAGGAATCGAACGGATGGGACGAGGGAAGAGGAGTGCGGCAAGGGTAAGAGCGAAGGTATGCGACAGACGGAGGCGCCGAGGACGGAAAAGCATACTGGAAGACTTAGAGGGTGAGAAAGCATAGCCAACCGAGGACGCCCAGCGAACCACCGCGTTGATGGCTAGCTGGAGTCGACGTTCAGCAAAGACGGGAGGCGGCCAGAGCAATAGAAGCCAGGTCATCGGCATAGAGGGAGCTACGAACGGAAGTAGGCAGGACCGTAGCGACTGTGTTCATCACTAGTGAGAAACACAGGACGCTAAGGACACTACCCTGAGGGACACCCTCCTCCAACGGAAAGCGGTCAGAGGGTAGAACCGATGCGGACGCGGGAAAGAAACGGGCGGACAAAGAAGTTATAAATAAAGGAGGGGAGAAAGCCTACGAAACCCAGGGAGCGTAAGCAGTCAAAGACCGCTCCGCCGAGTAGTATCGTAGGCCTTCTGGAGGTCGAAAAAGACGGCGAGTACAAAGTGACGCCGGGAGAAAGCCTCCTGCACGTCGTGGCTAAGGAGGAGGAGGGGGTCGGTGGTAGACCGGAAGCGCCGGAAACCAGCCTGGGTAGCAGGGTATTGGTCACTCGCCTCCAGAGTAAGGGACAGCCGCGAGGCGACCATCGCCTCCATAACCTTGCAGGCGCAGCATGTCAGGGAAATGGGGCGATAGTTCGACGGGAGTGAGGGGTCTTTATCGGGCTTCGGGATGGGGACGACGATGGACTCACGCCACCGGTCCGGGAACGAACCCTCCAACCAAATCCGGTTATAGAGGTCCAGTAAAAAGCTGAGAGCAGAGGGGTGGAGGTTCCGTAACAAGTCATAGGGGATATTATCGGGGCCGGGTGCGGAGGAGCGTCGGGGCGGAGGGCCTCCCGAAGCTCCGTCATGCGGAAGAGGTGATTATAGGGGTCATCCCTATGAGGTGGAAAATCCGGTGGGTCGCGGCGGGAATGGGGGGAATCGGAACTGGAGATGGCTGCGAAGTGCGCCGCGAGTGCGTTCGCGACGGCCTCCGGATCGGAGACGAACTCGTCGTCCCCGACCCGAAGCACCGGGGGTCGAGGGGGGACACGGGTCCCCTCAAAACTACGCACCTTGCGCCTAACAGTCGAGGGGGCAGTCGAGGAGGAGATCCCGGACACGTAACTCCGCCAGGAGGTACGCCGGGCCAGTTTCAGGACCCGACGGGCCACTGCCTTCAGGCGGTGAAACTCTATCTTGTGCTCCAGCTGGCGGGTCCGGTAGAAGCGGCGGCCGGCACGGCGCCGCTCCTGAACGGCATGGGAGCACTCTGGGGTCCACCATGGGACGCTTCGCGGCCTGGGGGAGCCAGAGGTACGGGGGATGCAACTGGCGGCAGCCGAGAGGATCTTACTCTCGAGGAAGGCGAGGGCCTCACTGACGGAGGGAAAGGCAGGAATTGATGGCGAGATCGCCGTGCCCCTCGCGTATGAGGCCCAGTCTGCTCGGGCGGACAGAGGTGGGGGGGAGGAGACGGGTCGGGGTAAGACACACTGGGAAATGGTCACTGCCGGAAGAATCCGGCAGGACCTCCCAGGTGAACTCCGTCACGATTTCGAGGGAAACCAGGGAAAGGTCGATACAGGTGAAACTGTCGTGGGCCGAGTGAAGGCAGGTTGGGGAGCCATCGTTCAGAAAGGTGAACTCGAGCTCGTCCATAAGGGAGAGAAGGGTCCCGGAGAGAAAAGTGGAGCAAACGTCCCCCCAGGCCGGGTCCCGACTGTTGAAGTCCCCGAGAATCAGGAAAGGGCGGGGAAGCTGAAGAATTAGGTCACGGAGAGAATCGGGTGGAGGGCGTACGTTAGGGGAGAGTAGAGAGAGCAGACCGTGAGCTGGCGCCCCAAAGAAAGGCGCACGGCCACAGCTTGCAGGACTGTACGGAGCGGGAGGGGCGGAAAGGGACGGAGCGGTGCACGAAGACCGCGGAGCCCCCCTCCCCGCCCACATCGAGAGGCGGGGAAGGGAGCCCGCAGTAGCCGGACACTCGAGGGAGGGAACGGGATCCCAGAATCGTCTCCTGAAGGCAGAAACACGCCGGACACCTGGAGGCCAGGAGAGAGGAGAGACTCTCGAGGCTTACCAGGAGCCCGCGGATGTTCCACTGCAGGAGCGAGGTATAGGGAGGGGTAGGAAAGTCAGCGAAAAGGATGGTTATGGGGTGGGTGGGCCGATCGGGCGGCCCGAGATTAAAGAGGGAATCGGAAAGCCCCGGGGTCCACCGAGGGACGCCGAACGAGGGCGAAGGCGAGGGGGCGATGTGGAACCAGACGCCGGCAAGTCCTCCAGAAGAGGAGTCTCCCGGACGTCCGGGGGAGAGCGATGCAGAGAAGGGGATGTGAGGGGTATCCAGAATGCCCCTCCCTTCACCGGAGGTGCAGGGGAGGCAGGACGAGGGGGAGTGGAAAATAATACCTCACCCAGAGGCATTGGCAGATCGAGGAGAGAGATGGGGCGGGTCAAGCACGGGGGCGTGCACGTCCCACCCACGCCGACCAGGCGGGCGAGTTTCCCCTCCAGTGGGTCCATCGACCGAGCCGGAGAGGGGTGTATCTCAGCCCCCACCACGAAGGCCGTCGGGGACCCCAGGGGGGAGCGTGCATAACGGTTGCGCAGTGGGGACGGTGAGGACACCGGGGCGGTAGGGCGAAGGGGGCGTTTGTGTTTGGGAGAGGAAGGTGATGCGAGGCCTATGGCTTCGAACCTTTCGGGGTCACTACTGGCGCGGCGCTTGCGGCCCCTACCCCTCCGTCGTGCGGCCCGCATGGGTGACGGCGGGTCACGATCCGGAATGGGGGTGGCTGAAGGCGCCGGTGGAGAGGGCGTAGAAGGGGCAGGGGGGGTTGCCGACGAAGCATCGGCGTTCGCGGAGGGAGCACGTGGGGACGCGCTGGTAGTACGGGGAGCCGCGGTAGGAGTCCGCTGGGCGGCAGAGGATGGACCGGGAGTAGCGGACACGGTGGGTGGAGGCGCGTTGGGAACCGCCGGTGAGGACGGGGTCCGGGCCGGCGGCGGCCGGGAACGGAGAGCCTCGGCGTACGAGGCACCACGCCGGGCCTCGCAGCCACGCAACCGGTCCCGCGCCTCCCGGGCGCCGAGAAACTCTGATGAACAGAGGGCCCGAACCTCCCTCTCAAAGAGGAAGGACGGGCAAGAGCGGGATGAAGCAGGGTGTGGTCCATGGCAGTTGGTGCAGGAAGGCGGAGCAGTACAGGGCAAGGGGTGGGGAGGGCCGCCGCAGCGGACACACAACGGGGCCGGCTGACGGCAGGAGTTGCTCACGTGGCCAAACCTATTGCACTGAAAACAGCGCGTAGGATCTGGCACGTATGGTCGTACCGAGAATTCGCACGCTCGTCTCTCACCAAAGCCCCAGAATACCGAAACGGGTGGCACCAGTGAGTCGAAAGTGAGGAGCAGGCGAGGAGAAGGGGAGGAGAAGGGGCGGTTGGGGATCGCGATCTGTCGGGAAAGCGGTACACTCTCACAACACCCTGGGAGGCGAGGTCAATCTGGAGGTCTTCCACCGGGATAGGTAGAAGACGAGCAGCGTAGATTGTGCCCTGGCACTGATTGAGGCGGGGGTGGGGGGACACCGTGATCCCGCAGCCCAGGACATTGGGGATAGCGAGCAGAGAGGAGGTTTCGACAGAGGAACGCGACCTTATCAGAATGGAGCCATCCCTCTGAGGCCGAAGGTCAAAACGAGCCGTCCCCGTCACCCCATGGATCGCTCGAAAGAGGCGTTCATGGTTAGTGGGGAGGGGCTTGGAGGCGGAGGGGCGGAGGACGAGGAACTTGTCCACCGTCCTAAGGCCGACCGAAGCCGTCGGGCCAAACACCACCAGTACTTCGAGGGGACGGGGAGACGAGAAAGGCGGACGGCGACGTCGGGTCCCACGTCCCCCAGGGGCCGAGGGGGCCGGGGGCGATGAGGCCCGACCGGAGTGGGAGGCGACCGGGGCCGCGGGCGAAAAAGCAGGTGGGTCCCTAACGGGACGTGGAATATGGGGGGATCCAGGGGTCGGGGGGTCCACTGCAGGTCCATCCGCCACTGGCGGGGGTCAGGCAGCGGCGCCACGAGCCTGGGGAAGAGAGGGAGAGGAGGTGTCGGCAAGAAGAGCAGACGGGGTGGGCGAGGGCTGCCGATTGCCCTTACCAGACCCAAGGTCCAAAGAGGTAGTCAGAGGGAGGTCAGATGCACAAGCCGGGTCGTCAACGAGGTCCATTAGATTTGTAAATGTTTCCATAAAGAAAATTTTTATTGTTTCGCGCCCGGGGCCGCGGGGAACCGATTACCCGGGGCCCAAGGGGACCAAGCGCATGCCGGCGGGGGATGGGTGCCTCGTCCCATGGAGGTACCCCCGTTTCAAAAGGGGCCCTTGCAGCGTCGAAAGTTCTCCTCCGCCGGCAGCAAAGACCAAGGCCCCCCAGGGTCCCGGGCCCGGGCACCCTACCAGCCAACTTAGTCCGGCCCCGGCCATGGGAGCGAGACCCCCAGCGACCAGCCCCGGCAGCCCACGGGGCGCGCGAAGTGAACAGAGAAAGCAGAAAAAACAGAGGGGGCAAGGAAGAGGAGAAAGAGGGGAAGACAGGAAAGAGGGGGAAGACAGGAAAGAGGGGGCTGTAGGATAGCAGGGTATGCTAAAAGTCCACTTCGCAACCGGGCGGGGGACCCGGCAGGGCCCCCAGCCGCGGCTGACCCCCCTCACCACATGGAGGCAGGAGCCCGCGGGCGATCCACCCCAGAAAGACCGCCCGCGGGGAGGGGGGGTCAGATGTGATAACCATTACAGGAACCATAGGAATAATTGCATTTTTTTTCTAATAATTCTTGTACTTTCTAATAATGTTTTTTTTCCTTTATTTTCTTTTTGATGAATTACTTGGATGACGTACCGATAAACAAATGACGTGGCATGTTTTTTCAGCAAGATGGTACACCTTCTCATTTTGCCATGCAAGTTCGCAAATACCTTGATAAAACTTTCCCCAACAGATGGATTGGCCGAAGAGGTCCTATCGAATGGCCACCCAGGTCACCAGATATCACTCCACACGATTTTTTTTCATCAAAAAGAAAATAAAGAAAAAAACTATCAGAGAGTACAAGAATTATTAGGAAAAAATACAATTATTCCTATGGTTCCTGAATTATGGATCACCCGATGTGTGTGTGTGTATATATACCGTATATATATATATTTTTTTTTATTATTGGGGTTGTTTAACCTTCTTCGCAACATCTAAGGTCATATGACGGAGGGGGCCTACAGCTTTACGTAGGAGAACCACGGGTCGCTACATAATCTGGGTGTGGAGGACGGTCTCCCATCCAACCACTACCCAGACCCACTGTCGCTTAACTTCGCTGATCTCCGGGAAGCGGTGTTACGACATTGGCCATGACGTAGCCCATATATATATATATATATATAAGCAAAGAACCACAGGAAAAAGGAAACACGAAATTCGAGCGCTTTCATGATATAGTCACATCTTCAGGGACAAGAAAGAAATAGACAGAATCTACCAAGTAAATGAGCTGAATACACAAGCGAAAAAATTCCCAATAGGCAACTCAATTTAAAAACAACAATAAAACAATCTAAAGATTTTTCCCCCAATAGATAACTTAATTATTGAATACATAAAAAAAAACTATATAAAGGAAATTAGACAATTAGCATGTACACAAAAAAATTATAATAGTTATTAGAAATAGTATTTAATTAAAACAAGCAATTAAGTGGCAAGAATCTAAGGAAACAAAAGACATGGTGCAATCGTCTCTCTAAAAACAATCTAATTTTTTTTTCCCCAATAGATAACCTGTTCAAAAGTCTACTAAACTATCGAGTACATAAAGACTACATAAAAGAAATAATACAATTAAAATGTACACATAAAAATGTTAACAATTATTAAAATAATATTTATTTAATTAAAGCAAACAATTAAGTGGCAAGAATGCGGTCAAAATAATACACCACCTTTCTAACAATGTACGAGTCTAATTTATAAAGCCCAGGGCTAATATTAAGAGCAAAATCAGCATTATTCTTGATCACACTCGATTCAAGTATATTTCTACTAACAATAGATTTACTAAAACTTAATTTGGAGGCATTTTTCCAGTCAATGGGATGATTAGTATCTCTTACGTGAATGAAAATGGCGTTAGATTCCTGGCCGGTTCTTATACTGTATTTATGCTGCTTAATACGTAACTCTAGCCTCTTGCCAGTTTGACCAATGTAAAATTTATTACATATTGTGCATGGAATTTTATATACGCACCCTGTTCACTTAAAGGGAGTTTTTAATCAGAGATGGGGAGTCGGGAGTCGGTAAAAACGACCGACTCCCGACTCTCTGATTCAATTTCTATATGCCAACAATTTACCAGAATACTACTCTGCCCTAAATAAATATCTTCCTGAACTAATTCTAGATTCACATTTCCACATTTGATTTATTGTTCTGGTAAATCTTAGCAAATGAATTTCATATTTCTATTTTAGGATACTAGGTACCATATAAAAATTAGCAATATATTAATTATTAATTTAATTAGCCCCTATTAGTAATGAGTCGTGGGCCTAGTAGAAAATCAGCAGTCTTTCAATATTTTAAGTTAAATGAGGATGAAAGTATTTTTATTTGTCAAGTAGAAAAGGATGGTAAAGAGTGTAATGCAAAAATTAGTGCTTACACTGGGAAACATGCTAATGCTCCAACTAGAGCCTCAAACTTGAAACGCCATCTACGAAACAAACATCCCAATATTTATAAGGTTGTAGATCAGCATGATAAGGAAAGAGTCGGGAGTCGGGAGTCGGAGTCGGTTTTTAAAAATACCGACTCAGGAGTCGGGAGTCGGTTGTTTTTGGCCGACTCCCCATCCCTGTTTTTAATCACTGAATTCTTAATTACATCTGAATTTCTGAACGCGATATTTACGTTAAAAGTCCTCAGCAGTTTCGGCAGATCAATGAAATTTTCTTTAAATGGTAATGCTAAGACGTTTTTTGTGGTATAAGGAGTCTTGTGTTTTACCTCGTAGAAGGTTTTCTTTGCCATTTTTAAAGATTTATCTATGCAGTTCTTTGGATATTTTAAATCAAACGCAATTTTATATATTTTACTAATTTCATCATCAATGAACTCTGGGCTACAAATTCGTAAGCATCTTAGGAACGAAGTAGAAAAAACGATTCGTTTTACGTTGATGTGGTGAGTCGAATAATAACGTATATAGGAACAATTATTAGTGGTTTTCTGTAAATATTGTACTAAACTTTTTTCCAGACCTATATATTAAAACATCTAAAAATGGGATCGATGAGTCTTTTTCTATTTCAAATGTAAAATTGATAGAGGGAGTTAAATTATTAAGCTTGGGTATGAATTCATTGAGATTTAAAGTTTCTGGCCAAAGACAAAGAATATCATCTACATATCTAAACCACAGAACGTAATTTGGCAGAATCTTCCTTAATAATTTACTTTCAAAAAACTCCATATATAAGCTACTTAAAATGGGAAAGAGGGGGTTTCCCATAGCCATACCAAATTTCTACCCAAAATATTCATTATTAAACGCAAATTTCGAGTCTACTATGCACAGTTTAATTAGTTCTATAATGGTAGTCACAGGTAATGGCAAATTATGCTTAACCAATTCTCCCGAAAGAAAAACTAGTAGATCCTCCACCGGGACTCTTGTAAATAAAGAGGTAACATCAAAGCTTATCAATCTAAAATTGTAACTGACACTGATACTTAAACAGTTTTTGAGTAGTTCGCCGTCATTACCCTATATGTATGGTCTAATTAAAACTCATAAGCCAAAAAATCCTGCAAGGCCTATTGTTAGCTCTATAGGATCTATCTCATATAAGCTGTCCAAATGACTTGTATCCATCCTTAACGCTCTCCTGGGCACAATTTCACAATCACACAAATAATAATAATGACCTTGTAGAAAAATTAAATAGTATCAGTGTCAATTACAATTTTAGATTGATAATCTTTGATGTTACCTTTTTATTTACAAGAGTCCCGGCGATAAATAAAGCAAAAAGAGTCGCGGGACAGGTACTAAGAACGTTCAAAAGAAGGGACGGGACAGTAATGATTCCCCTGCCAAAAACACTGATTATACTAAAACTTGAATACTGCTCAGTCTTGACGTCCCCATATAAAAAGGAAGAAACTAATAGACTAGAAGAAACTCGGAGACATTTCACAGCAAAGATTGATGGTTGCAAAGAGCTCAACTACTGGGAGACTACATAAACTAAATCTGTACTCCTTGGAAAGAAGAGAGAGGTACACCATAATCTACATATGGAAAATGATCGAAGAACTGGTACCAAACCTCAAACTAAACCCAATTACCATTCAAACAATACTGGAAAATAGGAAAGGCAGGATGTTCAGTGTTCCCAAATTAAAAGCTCGACAAGAGACCTCTTCAACACTGAAGGAAAATAGCTTGGTTGTCAGGGGGCCAGGACTTTTTAACCAGCTTCCAAAGGACCTCAGAAATTACAGGGGTCAAAGTTGAAGTTTTCAAGAGAAGACTAGATGCCTGGCTCAGGACGGTACCAGATAAGCCGGGTGTACCTGGCTATGTACGGTGGAGAGTGCAAGAAAGCAACTCGCTCCTTCATCAAGCCAGACCTAGTGGCGGGGCCACCAGCTTGACCTTCGTGTGAAGAGAGACCATCACACGGTTCAAATTGGTTCAAAATCGGTCCAGAAAGGAAAGTTGTTCCATCTGCTTCAACGATGAACCATTCGTTTTCCAAAGAAATCGTTCCATAATCGGCTCATGCAGCAAATGGAGCAATTAAATTGCTTAAAACGGTGTTCTGTATGGAACAATTTCAGTGTTGAAATAACTTGTCTTTCTGTGCCGATTCTGAACAAATTATGTCGCCACTACAAAATAAAATTGATTCAAAATCGTTCAATATTCGGTCAACTGGAACAATTATTTTTTTTAAAGAAAGGGTGGTTTCTATATATGGACCAAATGTACTTTACAGAGTACTTTCAATTTCCACTATACTAGTAACTCTTTTGTTTGTCACTCGAACTTCCCAGATATTTAAAAAATCTTTTACAACCTCTAAATTTTCTCCATTCACCATAATATTTAATAACTCTCCAAATCTTTCGATGGCATGAGCCTTACTTTTATTTACACTGTTTTCAATAATCTTTCACATATGTCAACACAGCTATTCTTAAAGTAGGCGCAAATTATTCTTTATCTTTGAATCAGAGATTAAAATCTACATAACGTACCTCGGCATCCTTGAAGGAAAATTTTGCAATCTCTCTATAGTTATGGGAAGAATCTGGTCCAAGTGATAAGGATGTAGCCTTGAAATCTTTCCAATACTTTTCGTGCACTGGTGTATATGAACTCGGATTTCTAGGGTAGACTTTAAGTCCATGGCGCTAAAACATGATAGTTAAGACATATTAGGGTACAGTAACCAATCCCTAAAAATAAAATGACTATTAACGTCTTACAACTTCATGATGAAATACGATATTTTAGAAATTAACTCGTCCAATAACATCTAAACCCACGTATAAATATTTTACAGAAACAATTATCCTACTTCCAACTGAAGATCTGTATAGATATAAGGCCGCAACAGCCCAAGAACATAGGATGCCCTTGAGAATTTAAACTCGGGTATAATTTCTTCCGTGACAGCTGCCCCTCCAAAAGTATGCCTTCTCTCTAGGACACAAGTTTTCTTTCCTGACCGAGCAAGGTAAAATGCGGCAATAATACCATTATGTCCTGCGGAAGACAGAGTTCATACAGCATTCATACAAAATTTATTAGCAAACAATTATACCTAAAGGCAATGCTCGGATAAAATGCTTTATTAATAAATTATAATTAGTACATCCGTTAAGTCAAGCGCAAGAACTTAGGTTCTACGTATACGGATCTTAAATATAATTTTTAGTATTTGGTTACTGGTTCATGCAAGACTGACAGCTATAGAATATCTATGAGTAGTAGTTAATCAGTTCATTGTAATGACCAAAACTGTACAGTATAATAAATAAGTTCTCTTATTTTACTAAATACATTTTTTTTAATGATACATAACTGATATAAATTTAGTGACTGAGCTAATTAAATGGGAAAACGTTCAAGACTTAGCTAGGCCTCATAAATAACCACAATACGTGTTAAACGGGACTATATTATTGGCGGCGGTAGTTTAAAATTATTCGAGTTAAACCCACATGCTTAGAATACAATTAAAAAAAATAAAAGTACTCACCACCTCCAATTATTATAGCATCATATTTCTTCTGTAGTTCCGAGTGAGGTTTCTGAATCATATTGGACTTAGGCGTTGGCCTATGTGATAGGTACCTCTTCAATCGCGTACTTAACCTCGCATTTTCTTTTATTATTAAATTTACATTAAAATTGAAATATACCATGGTAATATTGGATACAGCCTTTAAATGAAGAAAGACTCGTTAATTTTGTGATAAAAAATTTGTTCGAAAAGAATAACGGTAGATCATTTGGGCCCTCTCGTGTGCATCGACCACAGGCCAAAATTCTTAAGTGTTTCATATATTTACGTTCGTAAGCGCACCTACAATCTAAACATCTAAGCCTATGAATGTCAGCATTTGTATAATGCCGAAACAGACTGAAATCATAAAAATTTACTTTTCTTTTTGTAATATTGCTTATACATGTTTTAGGCCTAATAGAGTACCATACGAAACCGTATACACAATATACAAACTGTACTTCTAAAACACAAATCTTCAACGAAAGCTCATTTGTTATATCATAATTAATATAAAATTATCAACCTTACTCAGCAGAAGAGTAGCAAGAATAATATTCAAAGTGTAGACTAACACCCTAATTTTACACTTTCTCAAACTGTAGCTGTAGCTCTGTTCCCATGTTAATTCTAAGCATTTACAATTATCCTATAACATTCTCAATGCTTCTGATCACATTAGCCACTCATTCTAGATTCATGTTTAACTTCGACAGATACAGTGCATACGGTATAATCATTATGTCAGTAATTGTTCCTTTGAAATGAACATTGAACATTGATCATTAATCATCATCATCATTATTATTATTCCCTATTAAGATTCGTTTTTCACAAAGAAAGTCAAGATGTCTTTCCAGGTAAATCTTGCGAACGCGAATCCTGTTCGCACCTTAACTTCTACCACTGATATTCTAACATCCACATTAGGGTGCATCAAATGCCCTTAGGTTCTTGGATTTTAATGTCTATTCTCTCAAATGTTACACTTGCTGCTAGAAGTGTGTATGCCAAACATTAATTAAATCGGAGGTGGTCCTGGGTGGCCACCGGTCACTTTTATATTTTCGCGGCAATTTTCGGGGCCGCGCTATGTAAAAATATCTATTTTTTTTATTTACCAACCAGTTGACTACTTACATTGTTTCTTTTAATATAGAGTTGCTAAGGGGTGATTTACATAACATTTGAGAGAATAGACATTAAAATCCAAGAACCTAAGGGCGTTTGATGCACCCTAAAGGGGTGATTTACATAAAACATGTACCATAAACGAAACTTCACTTATAGTCTAATAATATCCTTTATTGTCTTTCAGAAACAATGGAAGCTGTAACAATGGAAGCTAAGAAGACCAGATTAGCAAGTGCCATTTTTGGTCTTGGCAATGCTCTTACAGAAGGAGATGGTACATTGACAGGAGTCCGCCTCCCAACTTGCCGGCAGGTTCTTCGATGTGTGATGTGGCACATCCAGAAAGAAATATGTGAAGGCAAACAAACACAGCCACTCAAATGGAAATCTGCCAGCATAGTCCTTATTCAGCTGAAAACATTCTACACTAAAGCAAACTCCTATGCTTTCAGACCATCAATGCTGCAAACTAATACTTGACCTTCTTAATGACAATAACAAATTGCGTCAAATACCTGTTTCTCGCAGAGAATCTCCAAACACTTTGGCTAAGTTGCAATCCATGAATGAACGTCTTGATAAGACCTTTGGTGTATGGACAAAGATGCAATGACAAACATTAAGAATGAGGAAGATAGAGCATTTTTAGAGTCAATGAAATCTGACAGAGTAGCCTCATTTGGTAGTGTTGACAAGAAGATAGCTGATAAAGATCGTAGAAAAGAAAAACGCATCTTAGCGGAAGCTTCAAGATGAGAACGTCATGAATCATCCAGTGTACAAGAGATGAAAAGTTCTGTATGCTCTGATGATAGTGCCTCTGCAGATAGCTTGGAAGAAACTGAAGAAGAGGCGATTCCAGAGCTTCAAAGGAAGCGTAGTCACCACAGATCAACATATGCAGGTACGTCTGCCTTTATTCCTCATGATATTCTGAAAAGGCCTTCAGTCGTGTCTGTTGCTACTCGACTAAACATAACTCCTGTTCAACAGGCTGTGCTCACCGAAGCTGTAATTCAAGAGGCAGGGGTGATCCACGTCGTGTGGCCAAGTCGTATTCAACTGCTGATAAGGCTCGACGATCAATAACAAGTGCTATCGCCAAAGATATTCGAGAAAATTGGATCGCCCCAACAGCTGCAACACTTCACTGGGATGGCAAGCAGATGCATACGCTCACAAACAAGAATGGCAAGGAAGAAAGATTGCCAGTGTTGGTTGGGAATGCCACTGATGTAAAGCTACTGGGAGTGGCTAGATATCCTCGTGGAAGTGATATGTCATCAGGTGACATCATTGCCGAGCACACTTACACGTTTCTACATTCATGGAAGTGCAAACAGTCAGTTGTCAACTTAGGTTTTGACACAACAGCATCAAACACTGGACACGTTACAGCTGCCTGTGTTACCATTCAATCAAAACTGGACCGTGCTCTTCTGTGGTGTGCATGTCGCCATCATGTTGGAGAGGTAATCCTGGATCATGTGTTTGACACTCTCAAAATTGAGACATCAAAGTCTCCAGAAGCATCTTTGTTCCAAAGATTCCAGAAGAATTGGGAATGCAATCGCATGCAAAGGATGAAAGTTTAACCAAAATTGACATTTCAATGTACAATGACGATGCACAACAACTGCTTTTATCCTGCAAAAACAAGGTTTTAAGCACAATCCGCACAAGCGCTTCATACTGTAGGGAAGACTACAAGGAAATGGCACAACTCTGCCAGGTAGTCCTCGATGATGATGTCACAAACAAGGAACACTCCACAGACCTGGGGCCATTCATAAAGCAAGGTGGATGTCAAAGATTCTTTATTCCATCAAAATATGCCTACTTGAAGAGCAAATTTCTGTACTACCTCGAGGAACTAACAACACAACATCAACAGGAAAAACTGAAGGAGTTTGTTGTTTTTGTTGTTTATATTTATTGTGATTGGTGGCTCATATGTCAGTCTGCTTCAAATGCCCCATGGTTTGATTTGTGCTTATACAAGACTCTGCTCAACTATAAAGCTGTCAACTCAATCATTTCAGTCAGCGCTGTGAAAGCCTTTGATAGACATTTGTGGTATTTAACCCAGAACTGGTTGTTTTGGCACTGTTCAGCAATGCAGTACCTCAAAAGGAGCGTCGTGCCCTTGCAGATGTGTTACTGGCCATACAACCAGATGAAATGCCAAGCACTCCAAAACATCGCTACGGTTCTGGATATGGCAAACCGTCATTTCCAAAAATTACAGAAGCGACAACCCTGGCTGATCTTGTGAACGAGGACTCGTGGTTTACAGTGAACCTTCTTCACCTGGATATGACCTTCCTAACAGAGGATGTTGACAATTGGCAGAACAATGACCACTTCAAGGCAGCCAAGTCCATTGTGGATGGGTTAAATGTTGTGAATGACCCTGCGGAGAGAGCAGTAAAGCTCACAACTGATTTGTCTCAGCTGCAAGAGGAGAAGACCACTTCCAAAATCTTCTTCAAGTGGTTGAATGTGACCGCAAAGCGAGGCCAAATTTGCGGAAACGAGCAAAGTTGGAGTAGTGACATTGGCGTTGTGTTTTATACATTTTCAACTTTCAATCAATGTAAGTATAGTAATACCGAATATTTGTATATTAGTATTATAAGTAATACCGAATATTTGCCGAATACTCGGTGCATCACTACTAAATATATAAAAGTGGCCGGTGGCCACCCAGGACCACCTCCGATTTGATTTATTTTTTGCATACATACTTCTACCAACAAGTGTAACATTTGAGGGAATAGACATTAAAATCCAACAACCTTTTGAAAATCATGGGGCGTTTAATGCACCCTAATCCACATATGGCCAAGCATTACTCAACGCCCAAATCAGAGTCGCAATTCACTATTTGCGGGAAAGATTTTTTCAGAAACTAGATCCCCTTCCTTACGCACGACTCAACTCCGCCGACTCAACTCCTCCTCCTTTTTTTAAAAAGGTTAGAGCTTTAAAAAGTTAAAAATTGTTAGAAACTCTTTATTCTACAACGTTAAAAAAAGATTAAAAGGTTCAGATTTTAATTAGTGGTAATTGTAGGCAATCCCACGTAAATATTCTAATGGTGATCGTTGCTCAAAGCTTAAAACTAGTTTTAATATATGGTCATCAGCATCACGATATTTTTTTAACTTTGAAGGTGGAGCATGACCTCCTACAAGTTGTTCGAGATACATATCTCGACTCTTCCGTATTTTGTATAAGGCATCTATAATGTTAATTAAGGTGAAGGTAAGGTAAGGTTAGGTTAGGTTAGGTTAGGTTAGGTTATATTATATTATATATAAATAAAATATTATATAAATATAATTAGTTATGTTTTCAATGGTTGTTGCAAGTGTTTTTAATTTCCTTCAGTACCTATCATCGCACTAAAGAAAGATTAATAAATTATACAAACATTATTTGGCAACGGTGCATTCGGAGTTGAGTTGGCGGCGATGAATCATACCCTACCCACGCACGAGGGGACAGATCAAAGCCGATTCCTAAGGATCCCCGTGTAGTCGCCTTTTACGACTCGTACGAGGAAAACGGGGGACCTATTCTAAACCCCGTGTCCCCAGGGGTATTAAAGTGAAGATAACCTTTGGGTAAAGCAAGTTTCCTGAAAACTACCAACACTATTACCGATTTGTGAGATAACTAATTCTTCTTTGCATATTCTCAGTATCGAATTACGCGGATGTCCAATAATCATGGTGACCTAATCAGCTGTACGAATCAACTCAAAATCAACGCACGAACTGCGACTGTAAATTGTAGACATTTCTTTATGATTTGCTATTCAAATACAACGAATGTTAAATGTTTTACGCACGGCTGAACTGCATTTAATTCCATAATTTCTCTAGGAGTCAATACTCGAGCCGTGAACCATATAAATTAGATTACAAACTGAGAAGGAAAATGATAACACGAGTAAAAATAAACTTTATTATAAAGGAGTTTAGTTCATTACGTCCATAGTTTTTTATGATTTTAAAACGTTCTTAATTTTTAAGCTATAAAAGTGCCATAAAACAAATAAAAAAAAGTGACCCTAAAATACATTTTTTAAATACTTTTTAAAGATATTTATATTATAAGAAACTTTAAATACTTTTTAAAGACATTTATATTATAAGAAATTTTAAATACAAAAAGTGTATCGAAGGAAAGAATCACCACATTTTTATACCATTCAAATGAAACGTTACACGAGAAAATGTTATACAATACTCATTTCAAGCGAGGTCCAACCACTCATGTTCTGACAAAGAGAAAAATAGGTCAATATTCGAGATATATCTGGAAGAATTTGAACTGACACTGAAGCAGACCAGTTCACTTTTAAAACATGCATTTCAATTCATAGCTTTAACTACATTTACGAAGAACGAAATACTCATATTTTACGTGGTTTTACGTGGTTTTACGTGCAAGACAAGGTTTACAGTTATAGAAAAAGTCTCAAAATATCTATCAAGAGTGACAAGTGCAGTATATGAAAATGGGTTTTGCGGCTCAGTAATATATAATTATATATATATTGAAGGCTGTTAAAAAAGCGAAGGGGAATAAGGAACTAAAAAAACAAAATTATAATACAGTGAGTGTGTGTGTGAGTGTGTGTGTGTGTGTGTGTGTGTGTGTGTCCACAAACCTGATTTAAGCGAGTTTGAAAACACCAACAACTGAAAATATGTTTTAACAAAAAACTTAACAGCCTGGAAACTCAATGCGTGGAAATGAGTGCCCCATGGGTCACCCGAGCCCGAGAACCGGCAGGGTTAAGTTGCCGGCCCAACCCAACCCAGTAACCAGCAGCTGGGAGCGAACCCAGAGCCTCACCGCCCAGGGTTCGACACAGAGACCACTGAGCTACCGGGAGCCGCTTATGTTTTAAATTAGATTTATAGGCTAATTCATTTAGTGCGAGTATATGAAGTTGCTTCCAGAACTGTAATAAATGCCCTTACAATAATGGCTGAAATGTGATCATTACATATTCCAAGAATTTGTGGGGTCAGCATGTCACTTGTATTGCATAAAGAGAACAAGTAATTCATTCAGTCAACCAAATACATTCACTAAAACCTCCTTTACATCTATTATAACATGGGATTCTTGCAGAATCACACTGCTCTTCATAATTTTCTATTTTCATTATTTTATATATATATATATATATATATATAATTTTTTATGTATTTCTTTCGATTTTAGCCTAATTGAGCAATATGATACGTTTTGGTCATCATTTCTAGTATACTGAAACCTTCAGTGATGTCTTTGCAATTATTTCTTTATTTCATTATTATGACATTAATTATGACATTAATTATGACACTACAATAACTTTCTTATTATATGTACACATCATATCACAATCTTTTTAATGAACACTACAATCCTATAAAGCATTCATAAAAATAGGCAAGAATAGTCTCCCTATAATTAAAGAAGTAATATAAACTAAAATCTAAATACGAAAATCATCGTATATAACTAACAGCTAAATCTCACAAAACAAGTAAGGTATTAAAAACTCGTTTAATACCACATTTCAAACATCCACGAAAATAGAACCATTCACTTCCCAGAGAATAAAATTTATTCGGTTTTATTTTATCACCAACAACGACATTAACATCAATGCAGAAGTGATTAAAATATTCAAGAGTTAGTCTTTGGTAATCCCAGCTGAGAATGGATGTAATCTAATCTCTGAATACACTCGTTTAAATCGCTGTCTTCATCCTTTGATCCGAAGAGATTACGGCTGAAAGAAAAAGATTATATAGACGTCTCTGTGCGAGGTCATAAAATAGAATAAAATGCGAATTGAGCGAGATCATTTTTCCCAGACTCTTGTTACCTTTGGTATGGCTGTGGATGAGAAGTAGTCCTCCTTGTTTCTGTGGTATCTTTGGTAGGAGGCGTTAAACCAGTGATTGGGAAAGAAAACTGACGACTATCGGGGTTGGAAGGGTTTATCCCCGCCCCTTGCGAGGTCTTTACGTTTTGCGAACTGGGGGGTGGCGCCCCATGGACATCTGAAAGGGGCTGCTGAAGGGGGATGGCCGGTGAGGTACTTGGAGAGGGGGATTCTGTTATAAAAAATAATGTCAAAGATTATTAAAGGAGACTTAGAACAAGGGTTTTTTAAATGTTTCAAAACGCCACTTTTTTTTTCCCCCTTTGGAATTGACCGCCGTTTCAAACCTAGACAGGTTCATATCACGGCGAGACTAAGTTAGAGGCGGGACAGGAGCTGACACAGTCGAAGGAAATCAAATATGGGGCCGATAGAGAAAGAGACACCCTCTGCAAGAATGGACTGAAGACGCGTCGAGGCCGGATGGGAATGTAACTCCGGGAAGCACTGCAAACGGAAGGTTGAATAAAGAGGGCAAAAAATAAACACATGCTTAACAGTGAGAGGAACATGACAATGCGGACAAGGTTCAGGGGGATTTCTAGACATAAGGTGGCCATGAGTCAAACGGGTGTGACCAATTCTCAGACGAACCAATAGAACTTCCTTATACCGGGATTTATGATATGAAGAAGACCAATGACGAAGAACAGGCTTAAGACTGTGGAGTTTGTTTACGCCGACGGCATCCCAGTCGCGCTGCCACAGCGACCTGAAATGGCAGCGGAGGGAAGGAATGAAATCTGAGAAGGGCAAAGATTTAGGGGTAATAGTTAGAGAGCAAGCTCGCCTGACCAAAAGGTCCACCTCCTCGTTACCAGCAATACCCACATGAGAGGGGATCCAACACAAAGAAATACATCGCGCGGAATAAGCAGTGAGAAAATGGACTAATTGCTGTATCCTTCGGACTAGAGGGTGTTTAGGGTCATAGGATTCTAAGGACATCAGAGCACTGCGGGAATCCAAAAAAATAACAAACGAACTCGGAGGAAGGGCACCAATATGGGCTACAGCTTCCAAAATAGCAAAGAGCTCCGCTGAGTAAATGGAAGTGTCGTGAGGGAGATGAATACTCCGAACAGTCTTACAAAAGAGAGATGCACAACCGCCGAAGCGGCTACGCCTAACGAAGAATGGGAGCCATCTGTATAGAGATGAATGGAGGAAGGATGTAAAATCGGATGTAAAATCCACAGAGGAAGGACCTGAAACGAGACTAAGAGGATCTGAAGTGGAGGAAAAGCATGATGAGAGAGGAAGATATGGACAGTGGAAGTGATGTGCTAAGAATCGTCTAGAGGAAGAGTTGTATCAAGGGTAGTACAGAAAAGGGAGGAAGGAATCCTATGAGCCCAGTAATAGCTTTTTGTTTGAAGGTATGCACGACGGTACCGAAGGGGAGAGAAGTCACACTCTGCCTGAAGACTAGCCACCGGTGAAGAGCGAAGGGCTCCGGTAGCCAGGCGGAGACCCCAATTATGAAGAGGGTCCAGGATTCTTAATCGAGAGGCGGAAGCGGAACCGTAGACCTCTCAGCCATAGTTAATTCTCGAATGAACTACAGAGGTGTACAGGCAGGAGAGAGTACGCCTATCAGCACCCTAAGACATATGGGAGAGATGGTCTAAAAGTGTCAAGGTACGCCGAATGGAGAGTCTCAAATTCCTCAAATGAGGTACCCAAGAAAGATGGGAGTCGAAAGTGAGGCCTAAAAATTTAAAACTGTCCCTTACCGGAATGGGATTACCAGCTAAAAACAGCGAGAAGGGGGGGGGGGGCAGAAGTAGTCCTACGTCTATGAAAAGAGAGATAATACCTCCACGTCGTGTCATAGGCTTCGTGGATGTCGAAAAAGACAGCCACAGTAATTTGTTTGCGAGAAAACGCGGTTTGGAAATCATGAGTAAGAAGTAGAGGGTCTAGGTTACTGCGAAATTGACGGAAACCAGACTGAGATGAGGGAAGAAGTCCTCGCCACTCTAGGATAAAGGAGAGTCGGGAAGCGACAATCTTTTCCATTAGCTTATACATACAGCTGGTCAAGGTTATCAGGCGAAAGTTTTGAGGAAGGGAGGCGTCCTTGTTAGGCTTCGGGGTAGGAATAACTATGGCCTCACGCCATCAAGAGGGAAACACATCCTCAATCCAAATACGGTTAAAAACAGTAAGTAAAACGTACAGAGCAGAAATATGCACAGACTGCAGCATTTTGTAATGGATACCATCCGGGCCAGGCGCCGAGTTTCTCGGGGAGGATAAGGCAGATTTAAGTTTACGCATCGTCATCAATCGATTATAAGGTTCATTGTTCGGGCGGTCGAAATGGAGATCCTCTCTCTCCATTGCATATTTCCGTAAATGGAAAGTCGGAGAATATCCGGTAACACTTGAAGCTGCGGCAAACGAAGTAGCCAGAGTATTCGCCGCTTCTTTTGAATTAAAAATGTCCCTGCCATCGACATGGAGGACTGGGGAACGAGAGGGAGTGAACTTTCGGGAGATGCGGCAGACCCGGTTCCAGACCGTGGCAATTGGGGTCGAAGATGTGATCCCGGAGACGTATTGTTGCCAGGAGTCTCTCCGGGCTTGTTTAAGGACTCGACGAGCCACTGCCTGAGCCCTTTGCATGCAATGCGGTTATCTGGAGATTTATGGCGGTAAAACCGACGAGTAGCAGTCTTCTTATTTCAAACAGCCTCCGCACACTTCTGAGACCACCAAGGGACGCGGGTCAAATGAGAGGAACATTGTCTACTGGGAATTGTCTTCTCAGCCGCATTCAAAATTCTCGAACTCAAGAACTCTAAACATCCATCCACCGATGAAAAATCGTGGGCTGTACAGGACACGTAGGTAAGGCTACGATAGGACTCCCAGTCGGCTCCAGAAAGTAGCCAACTGGAGGAAGGTGGCAGATTAGTGCCGGGAACAATAAACGACAGCCGCACCGGGAAATGGTCCTCCCCTAGTCATCCCCCAGCACTTCCCAAGAAAAGTCCAGAAGAGCATCAGTGGAACAAAAGCAGAGATATTGCAGGAGAAAGTATCAGTGTGAACATGATAGTAAGTAGGACACCTGAGTTGAAACAGTGGAGGGAGTGGGATGACATCAGGGAGATCAAGGAACCAGCCATGAAGGTGTCCCGAACATCACCCCAACACTGGGCTACGACTATTAAAATCACCTAAAAATAAGAAAAGTCTAGGGAGTTGATCAACAACTTCCACTAGCTGCTCTAGAGAGACGGGGGCATGTGGAGGGAGGTAAACGGAACAGACGGTATACTGCCGAGACAAAGAAAGCCGGACAGCAACCACCCGCAATGTAGATCGAAGTATGAGTGGACGACAAGGGAGTGATCTATATACAAGGATGGCTGAACCACCTCGAGGACCGTGAGCGGGCAAAGGGTTGGAGATGTAGCCAGTTGGAGAAGGAATAGATCGAGAATGTAAAATTGTTTCTTGGAGACAAACACAAGCACTCGTAGGCCGGGTCGAAATTTTTTATTTCTTACGTACATAGTGTGAGGTAGTTCAATCAATCATAGTAACACCCTGGTAAAATATTTTTGAATTCTGAGGACCCCTACCCCACTCTACCGGTTTCAGTTTTTTCAGAAAATTTGTAAAATTCGAGATAATAAAAAAATTTCGAAGTAAATCGCAAAT
Organism: Bathynomus jamesi; assembly: GCA_023014485.1. NCBI lineage: Eukaryota > Metazoa > Arthropoda > Malacostraca > Isopoda > Cirolanidae > Bathynomus > Bathynomus jamesi. The sequence goes on from JAJOZX010007598.1 coordinate 83,008, forward strand.
TATTACAAAAGTTCGCTTATAAAAGTTATATTTATTTTTTAATGAAAAAAAATTTTAAAAGATACAAAAATGCATGAAAAAAAATTTAATACATAAATTTTTAGCTATTATTGGTAGAAATTTAGAAATTAAGAGAGAAATTCAATAAACATTTTGACCTAAAACTAATGTTTTTTTTTATTCCTTCCATTGACCTTTCCACTCAAAAGTAGGCAGTTCTTTTCTAGACTCTAAAGTATTTAAAATAAATTTATGTCGATTAATATAACCAATTCTTTCCTGGCTGGATTTAGTTACTAAGTTCACACCCCGTTCAACGCTTTGGCTGTGACATGGAAAATCTAGTATTTCTAGAGGTTTAGTTCTAATCGGAAGCAATTGCTCATTGGTAAAATTACTTAGCTTTTTGGATTTTGCCCAACTTTCTCAAATTACTTGAAGTAGTTTTTTTATCAATTTTTCCTAACTGGTTTTTTCTTTCTTTTTGACCAATAAAAGCTTCCCATTCTATAATAGGTATTTTATGTTCACACCTACAAAGTTTTCTATCCCTTATGCCTTTATCATAACAGTGGCATGGAGATATGTCAAAAATCTCGTCATATTTCTTTAATTTTTCATATTATTTTTCATTTCTTTTTATCATAGGGCATTTAGTTAACTTATCAGCATCTTCTATAAGTCTAGTAACTTTAACATAAATTCCCTTTGTATCAATTGTTGGGAAAGAAAATTTTTGCCAAATTTCTTTTATATCTTGAACAACTACGTTATAGCGATCATTTTTACTTATTTTACCCTGTGCTTTAGATTCTTCCTCTCTAACAATAAAATGGAAGTGCCTTACAACATCAGCTTTTGATGGCGTCATGGCAGATGAAAATTTTGCTGGATATCCGAAGGCTGCATTGTGGCTTCTTTTTCTATCATAGTAGCCATAATTTAATTTAATAAGATTTTAACTATATTTTATTTATTACTGATATTTTAAAATTAAATAACGTATTTTAATACAAACTTTTAACATTCTAGGTACCTAAATAGGAATCTGGAAAGAAAAACAACAAAAATAATGTAATATTAGGTCTTACATCCGGTGCTATGAGTCAGCACCGGATTTAAGACCCTATCCCCTACCCCACGATCTCAAAAAAAGTTGGTGAATGGACTATTCTGATGTAATTCGTGCCGGGGAATCCGATTTTGGCCATCCGAAAGCAAAAAAATTAATATTTAGGGTGGGTCGATTTTTACGATTTTCAATTTTTGGCCTATTTCCCATACAAATTCATATGGAAAAAAGTGAGTATCGGTAGGAGGGGGTAGCGAAGGTCCCACAGCCTTGATTTTTGGTGTGGATGCTACTTTACAAAATGATCAACCTCACAATATGTACCTAAGCAAAATCTTGAACTTGATCCCTTTTCGATCCGGCCTAAGTCAAGCTTGTTGGTACTTTTGTAAAAGGATGGAAAGACCTTCATAGTTGGCAAAAATGCCGCGACAGTTCCAGTGAAAAATGGAATTAAAATTAGTCATTGTAGTAAAAGAAAAAAGTTTAAAAGTGTAAAAAGGTAAAAATTAAGAATGTAAAAGTTAAAAGTGTAAAAGAGAAAAGTATAAAAGATAAGAGAGAAAAATGTAAAAGATAAAAGTTAAATACAAATAGGTAAAAGTAAAAGTTAGCTACGGAGGGGTTTGAACTTTAAATACGAGAAGGAAAAAGTTAAAAGTAGAAGTTAAAGAACTACCGACCAAAAACAATGGAGCAGATACGGCGGTTCTCCCGCAAGTCCGGGTCTGACCCAACCTGTTCGGGCTGAGGCCGCAGGTGGAGATCAGACGGGCGAGTAGGGAGAGGAGGTAACAGGAACTGGAATACGGGACTTCCTAAAGCGACCGCGGCTCACTCCTAAAGGAGTAGGGACAGAGGCATTGTCGGAACAAGGAGAGGCGGAGCCAGAATGAACGCTTAACGGCATAGGGAATTCTAACAAGGAGCGAGAACGGTTGGGTAAGGCTGACGGGAGGGAGTCCAACACCGCGAGTTGGCTCTCCAACTGGCGGAAGTTCGGAGGGCGAGAAACAGGGGCAGACGACTTTGGTGAGAGACTGACGAGGCCCACCTGCGAAGAAGGAATTGAGCCACCAGAACCCGTAATACATACAGGGTTCTGGCTTGGAGGAGGAATAGTCACCGACCTGGGACAGAGGGATGAAGTAGAACCTCGGGCAGGGTCTGTAAGGGTACCATTCATAGTGGCAGGAGAAGAGTGCGGAGAGAGAACCAGATCCGAGCGACGGTGGTGGCGGTAAGAAACTGGAGAACCAGGTCTCCTCTTCGGCCCTACGCTTAATACCCCCCGACCAGCAGGAGGATCCCCACAAGGAGGCAGCCCCACAGACGCCCTCGAAGGAGAGAGAATGCGGTGCGGTGTTCGAGCCAAGGAAGGTGGAGGAGAAACACATGGAGACTGTTGAGACCGACGCTGTGGAGAGCGGAGTTGGGCCGAAGTGAGCGAAGAAGGAACTGGGAGAAGAGACGACGCAGAAGGGGGTTTTCGTAAACGGTCAAGTTGCGAACGAGAAACACGAAGAATGTCAGCGAATGTGACATCTTCTCGAACACGCACGGACCTGAGCTCGAGCCTCAGGGAAAGTCGTGCGCTCCTTGGTCTTGAGTGTAACAACTTCAAATTCGAACTTATAAATAATACATGAAGCTGAGGAAGCAGGATGGTTACCACCACAGTTGATACAAGAAAGGGTGTTAGAACATGGCACACCATGGAAATCCTGGCCACAATGGACGCATAGACCGGCGACAACGGGAACCGGTATGCCCGAATGTCTGGCAATTAAAACAACAGGTAGGTGGAGGAACGTAAGGCCGTACATCAAAACGAAGCCAAGCATACCAGACGTGTGCTGGAGGCGACAGCTGGTCAAAAGTCAAGCGTAGGCGCGGGGTGGGCTGAAGACAGCCATTAACACGCTTCGTAAAACGATGTACAGAAGACACCTTCCACTCTACAAAACATGAGCAGAGGTCCTCCTCCGAGACGTCTAAGGGTTGAAGGGCATAGATCGTACCCTGGCAAGAGTTCATCCTCGAGACGAGGGCGCAAGACACCGGACAATCGCCCAAGGTGGATATCGTAGCCAGGGCACCACTCTGTTCCGAAGATCGAAATTAGATGAGTAAGAACCCATCGCGGAGCTCCGAAATATCCTCCCGAGAGACCTGGACAGAAGCCGCAAGACTGCACGGTGGGTAAGCAAAGAACGAGAGGTGGTCGGTTTAATAATAAAAAAGGCGATAGGGGAAGTCCAGAGGGACGGAAATGTTGAGGCCACGGAAACGGGCTTCCGAGAACGACGGGTTCGTCAGCGTTCATGGGGAGAAGAAAGGGTACTCCGTGGGGGAGAACCCCGAGGGAACCCCTGAGGAGCATAAGGTTCCAAAGTAGCAATGGTAGACGTACGAGGGCGAGAATCAACCATCTTGGTGGAAGATAACGGCAAAGAGATCGTAGTAGTAGTAGTAGTAGTCTCGACAGGACCATCCCCCGAGGAAACAATAGGGGCTAGAGAGGAGTATCCAAAACCGTAGTCCGAGAATTAAAAGCAGGCGTCGTAGGCCGAGAAGCAGCCATAGCAAAAAAAAACAAAAACAAACCTCATCCCCCGCACGCATCCAGCCACCACTGACTCCAACAAGGGAAAGGCGAATCGTGGGCACACTCGGTCCCACCGCTAATGATGTCACGCAGGGGAGATACACCCATACCTATTCCCCGTGCCTAAGAGGCGACCACTCTCATCCAACGCGCGGTGAGAGTTGGCATGGTCAGGGTTTGGTTTAAGAGCAACAAGGATGAAGGACAACCACCTCCCTCACTTAAGGTCCAAGGGAAGGGTCAAATCAAGGTCCAAAACAAAGCCAAAATACGAAAAAAAAGAGCCAGAAGGAAGAGGGGAGAGAGAGGGAGGAGAAAAGAAAAAGAAATATAAGCAGATCAGCCGGGTCCCCAGACGGGTCCAATGGTCCAAGAAGGCAGAGAGAGCCCTTACATTAGAGGAAGATGCATTCCCACATTGGCCATAGAGGGACGCGCCCCATAGCTCCGGACAAAGCAAAGGGGTTCAAAACGCCATATGTACAAGTTCTAATTCTTCTTGACTGAACTGAAGGGATATTTAAAAGGGTTTGAAGAGGACCAAGGTATAAGAATGAGTAAGTGTGGAAAAAGAAATTGCCTTACCTGCTGAAGATACGATGGGTTTGGCGAGGGTTTTCAGTTTTCTTTTGAGCTGCCAGCGCCTCAAAAGGATTTTCATCCTCTGGACAGCGATCACCACCAACACGAAAGATCTAACCAACAACAAACAGGACTTATATGTTACTGAGCTATACGAAACAACTTATGTTTAGCTGTACAACAGTTACTGCTTTGTTCTCAAACGACTGTGAATATAAAACTGAAATTTTAAGACTTTCACATCAAAATAAAAAGATTTACAACAGATAAACATTTAAGTACTTACTTAAACTTCGCTTTTGGACTCAGTTGAGAAACATTTTGAGGTTCTTCTACAGTTCCAGCCGCAACGTTTCGCGCCAGAGATGTAAGCCTTCCTATGGCTTGTTTCTCGGTGTTTTGATACCCCTTCAGGAGCTGTAAAAGATACTCCTTTTGCCATACAAGAGCCTTGCGGTACGATTCGCTGCGACTGTACTTCCAACAAAGATATTTCATCGACAGGTCTTCTCTCTTGGTAACAGCTGCGTGATCTTCAACACTGGAAAAGCAAATGAAAGAAAAATTATTTCATTAAAACAACCTACTAATGAATACAGAAGAACATGCACACATACCACATCAAGCAGGATACTGAAACTCCTCCCCAGACATAACGTTCTGTTCCCCTCACTAACAACACATACACACTGGAGAACAGAAAAACAACTGTCATCAGACCACCTGCCCATCATCATTACAACACGTTCTACACTCTGCCCCAACAGCCTTAGGCACACTTACAGAAATTACAAGAAAGCTGATTGCGAACAGTTCAAAATACAGACTAAGTAACAATTCACCACATTAAACAGCACACCCATCATAAACATCAATACAACACTCAAGACATTTAATCAGATCATCAATAATGCAAACAAATACATACCCAAGGGCAACATTAGGAAATACAACCCAAATTACACTAGAGAAATAGCCCACCTCATAAGGCAACGTAACAACCTCAAACATAACACACAAACACCACACACAGAAGCCATAAAACAGCAGATACAACAGCTCAACACACAAATAAACAACAAACTTAAAGAAAAACAAACAAACATTTAGGGAATTCATAACAACACTAAACCACTCCACATATACATCCAGGCTATACAAGACTATAAACAGCATTACCCACTCTAACAGCGGCATTCACACCTCACACGCGGTTATCTGTCGCAGCCAAAATAATATCCCAACATATACACAACAAGCTAACATTCTAGTTAATCACTACGCAAAGATAAGTCACTTAAACAGAGACAACCAGAAACATGCAGACAGACAAAAAGCCAGACACAAGAAAACCTACAGACTCGACACGACCATTACACCCTTCAATACAGACCAGACCACCAAGATCATCAAAAACATTAAGAATTCGATGGCTACTGGACCAGACAACATATCTAACATTCACCTTAAACACTTGGGCCCACAGGGAATACTAGCTCTCACAAACATCAGCACATATTCATACCAACACTGTATTATTCCTGACATATGGAAACAAGGTAAAATTATTACACTACTCAAACGAAACAAAAATCCAACAGAACCAGCTTCCTATAGACCCATTACTTTACTATGCACACCTTCCAAAGTAACAAAAAGACTAATCTTACAAATCACCAACCCACACATACCACTATAGACATTAGTAAAGCATTTGATGCTATCCCACACTTCCCTCTCATAAACAAAATACTCAACACAAACATGCACAATAACACCAAAAGGTGGCTGAGCAACTATCTTTCAGGAAGATACTCACATGTCACATTTAATGGTAAGTCATCCAAAATCAAGCTTTTTCCGAACGGGGTCCCTCAAGGGTCTATTCTCTCACCAACACTGTTCAACTTATACATGCATGACATTCCAACACCCATAGATAACAAGCTTACCTTATCATCATATGCAGATGACATCACTCTAACATCCACCCACAACAACATCGACACCGCTACAAATAACCTACAAACATACAGGGTGTCCATAAATGTTTACCCTGAAAACAGTATGCTCTCATGTTTTAATGACGAATCTTACATCCGTTTTCTTTTTACAGGTGATCTCGTACACGCATAGAGTTTGTGCTGGTGTGTTTCGTCTACCGCATTCGCCGCTAGGAGCGCTGTAGTAGCTGTTCAGTTAAGATGGCGTCTGTGACAGAGAAGGCACAATGTGTTGTGTGGCTTGCAGAAATAAAATCTCCTGTCAGTGTTCAGCGAAGGTTCAGAACAAAGTATGGAAAGAATCCACCTGATGTGAAGTTAATTAAGTCGTGAATGAAAAAATTCTTGGAAACTGGAAACGTGGAAAAGGGAAAGAGCAGTGGTAGACCATCAGTTTCCGATGGGACGGTGGAAAACATTACAAACTGCTTTCACACGGTCACCAAGGAAATCGGTGAGACAAGCTTCATGCCAACTAAAGATACCGAAACGTTTGAAGTTACACGCCTACACGGTACAAACTGTTCAAGAACTGAAGCCTGATGACCGTCCAAAACGTGAACAATTCGCTATTGACATTTTGAACAGCAGTGACGAGGATAATGACTTCTTGTTACGTGTCTGCTTTTCAGACGAGGCTACGTTTCATCTTAGTGGTAGAGTCAACAGACACAAAGTGCGTATTTGGGGATCGGAAAACCAACGTGCCGTAAGGGAGCATATTCGGGGCAGTCCGATGATCAATGTCTGGTGTGGACTAATGCATGACCAGATAATTGGTCCTTTCTTCTTCGCTGAGAACACTGTTTCCGCAACTGTGTATCTGGATATGCTCACCAATTACGCCATCCCCCAGCTGCAGGACAGGCAGCCAACTGTCATCTTCCAACAAGATGGGGCACCCCCTCATTGGGGGCATGTTGTTCGTGAAACTATCGACGCAACATTTCCAAATCGATGGATTGGCAGGGACGGGCCAATCCCATGGCCCCCAAGATCACCAGACATTACCCCGCTGGATTTCTTTCTCTGGGGTCATGTTAAAGATTTGGTTTATGCAACAGTTGTTCCAGATATCAGGACATTGCGAGAACGCATTACGGATGCAATTGCAACAGTTAACCCACAAATGTTGGAAAATGTGTGGCGTGAGTGTGAATACCGTTCAGACATTTTCGGTGCCACTAGGGGTGCACATGTGGAAGCTTATTAAGTTCATTAACAATGTATCAAAACTTTGTATGTTTATCTACTTATGATTAAAACTGTGTTTGAATACGAGTGTTTATTTAAAAGTTATAGCATGCTTTAATCAGGGTAATAATTTATGGACACCCTGTACATAAACAGTATACAAGACTGGCTCGCACACAATAGACTCAAAGTAGTGCCCACAAAATCAACCATCACCTTGCTTCCACACATTCACAGGACCAAAATACTTGGGGTCACATACATCATCGTTATCTTTTGCAAACCATATTCAGGACATTAAAAACAAATGTACGTCAAGACTTAACACGCCTAGGGTACTAACAGGCACAAACTTTGGACACCAGCAGGAAACAACATTACTCGTATACAAACAATATATTCGCTCAGTTATGGACTATGCTAGCCCATGCTGGGCACCCATTATCTCAAACACACACACAAACACCTTACAGACAATACAAAACAACGCACTTCGTATCATTACAGGATGTACTCAAACAACACCAATAGAACACCTGCACACACAAACAAAAATACTGAAAGTTAGGGAACATTTAGACACGAGGGGAACACAATTCATGGCAGCAGTGACAACTAACCCACAACACCCTTGCCACTACATGTACAATCATGCACCAACACCTCGCACCATTAAGGTAACACCAGAGATATTATAACCAAATGCTCCATTCCATACCACGCCCCACAGACATCACACACTACAGAAAACACATACACACACATACCTAACCCACAAAGCACTGACACGACTCGGTCCGAATTCGGTCCTAGGTGCGAAGCCGCCACCCATTGGCAGGTCAGAGACCACCTGAGCAGATCGGATCGAGTTAACTTAGCAAGATTCCGATGTGGACATCACCCCAACTTACAGACATATAAACAGACTAGACAACTCCACAGATGACACCTGCCACCTGTGCCAGGACACACCACAAACAACTGAACACATTATGACAGACTATACCGCTCTAGCACAACACAGAACACAACACATCACTAGTGCGCTGAACCTCTGGTCCACTCCGGAGAGGGCGATCGGTTACCTGCGTGCCGCCGGCTTGCTCGATCAGGGTGGGCTGATCGGCTAACCAACAACAACAACTAATGAATAGTAGAGAGTAACTCGTTGTTACTCAAATCTTGCTTATTATGAACAAAGTTGAAATATGAATAAAAAGTGGCTTTAGTTGTAAATAAACGCAGAATATAAAAGTGCATAAATGAAAAAAATATATATTTTATTTTTAACTTGAAAAACCTGTTTTAAAGAAATTAAAGACGCTCAGAACATTAATTTAAAGTTTTCAATGCAACTACTACTACTACTACTACATACTTCTTCTGCAAATCGATAACTGCTTTCTTCAACTCTTGTTTCTTGGCCTCCGACTGACTGAGAGCCAATTTCAGTGTGGACGTTTCGGCAGCAAACGCAGCTCTCTCCGCGCAGTGAATGTTCTTCTCATTCAGATTCTCTCGCAGTAGATACTTCTCCTGATTGGCCAACTGCAGATTCAGTTCGTCCACAACCCCCTCCAACATCAGAATCCTTTGTCTCAGAAGGCGTCTATCATCGGTGAGGCGAGCCAAGGACTTACACAGCTCCATGTTCTCTCGCTGCTGGATCTCCAAGAACTCACTCAGATTCTTCGATTAAGAAATAATAATATATTTAAGAGAATCATACACCTTTTCGTGTTTATCAAAAATGAAGCACCTCCATCAGTGTGTGTGTGTGTGTGTGTGTGTTGGTGTGTGTGTGTGTGTGTGTGGTGTGTGTGTGTGTACATTTTTGCCCTTGGCACTTTGCATAGAAGGGATTTAAGTTCGGTCAGCGAGTTCGTCCTAAATCCAGTGGCGGCCCGACTGGGGTGCATGGGGAGGAGAACCATTCCCCGGGCGCTGGCTCGTGGGGGGCGCTGAAAATGGATTACGCAATCCCTAAATTTGATGCTCCATATGATGAATTTTTCAAAAAATGTTATAGTCAATGAATAAATCTCTCATTTAAGTAATTATTTAACTTGAATTGTTAAACTTAAATTTTTTAAATTTAATTATTTAACTTGAATTAAATAATCAACTATTGTCTATTTGTGTCCTTCATTTTTTAGGCCTCTCATGAGGGCGCCAAAGACCCACGGTCCGCCACTGCCTAAATCACGTCACTGTGAGAAGTACCCGTTTTATGTCGAAAATGTATATTTTCTTTTTTACTTAATGTCGTAAGTACCTTGATGCGAGGGGCACCATGAGGTCCCGCACTCCTCTGTGCTTCCATGATGAAAGTTCTTTCTTTCTCTTTAGAGAATCTTAATTCCATTTCCGCCTGAGAGAGTTTCCGTTTCAATGACGTTACTTCCGCTTCTTTCTGCTTCTGTTGATGTTGATATTATTATTATTGATATTATTATTATTATTATTTATTATTTGACTAAGTCAAGGATACTGTACTTATATGCATTATCCAAATATTCATTTCCCATTCTACACGAGGTGGGCACGACGCCTGAGGATACATGGGAATCACCACCTGGAATAAGGTACTACTCCAACCTCAGGGAGCCAGTGTTACCTTTCGTGATAAGGTTGGGGGTATACCTTTGGCGGTACGTGAGGGGAGATTTAAGCACCTCACAAACCTCTTTCATTCCCCAGTTCCTCGTTAATTCTTCTTCCACATTTATATTAAATCCACGTTTATTCACGCAGCCATTAATTACATTCTTCCATCTTTCACGCAGTCTTTCTTTACTTCTTTCACCTACGCACTCGCTATTATACACCTTCTAAACAATTCTACATTAATCGGTTTTTCCGCATGCCCGTATCAACGCAGCGTATTATTCTCACTCCAATGACTTTTCCGCAACGGACCTTTCCAGAATATCATCATTTCCCATACGGTCAATACGAATCATACTGATCGAATTATTCATCTCCACCGCTCTCATTTTGACAGCGACCTATCATGTCAAACAAGTGTTTCATATCGGTACGTCAGTGTTAGCATCAATGCATCTTCGTGTAAACCTCTTGTTGCATCTACAACTCAAACGCTTCCTTCCTACTACAGCTTTTATTTCTCCCCATGATTTTCTTGTTCCATTTCACTCTACTTTCGACTTAAAATGTACTTGTGCTTCCTTTGCTACTAGAACCCCAAATACTTAAATTCTTTCACAACCTGCAAATTTTCTCTATTCGCCTCAATATTACATGCTCAATCTCCTTCTCTCTCATGGGTACTCGTAGTAAAATGAGAAAACCTTTCGATGTTAACTATATAGGCCTAACCACCAGTATCTCACAACCTACACCCATCCTTAAACTTATTTACTCTTTCAATTGCTGTTTCCGCAACGTTCAAAGTAGATAATCAAGAAATATTAATTAACAATCATTTGTAGAGCAAATCAGGAAGTGCTTTCGAGTTAATGGCCACCAGTTCGAACACGGACTGTAATTTACCGTACGGTGCGCGACTTTTCCACCATCCTCTAAGTGCATCATTAAAAACAGTTACTGAAAATAAACACACAATCCAAACAAATCAACCACCTTTTCGAACATAAAAAACGAGAAAAACTTACGAGTTTGTTCAATGTAATTATGTGCATTTCTTCCCTTTGAAGATGATCTTCAGTCTCTCCAGAATTCCCCTTATGTAAGTTCCTATCTCCATCAGGACTGCTCCTTCTCTCTTTCCTAAACTCATCTTTAAGGTCAGAAATCTCCTTCTGGTATCTTCTAAGATTGATTTCAAGTTCTCTCGTCAGAGAGTCCTTTTCTTCCAACTAAAGGAAAAATATATACCTTCGTTAACCATGGTTTCGCTTCCGTCCGAATTGGTCATTCTGACGATGGTCAAACTTGTTGCTCTAACTAAGACCTACAGCTTAACGTGGAATTCGAACCACGACTCACCACAGGTGGTCAGAAATTACAAGATCTTTGCCCAGACTCGACCTCGCAACCACCCGATCAGCAACCCAGCGTCTTAACCATATATATATATATATATATATATATATATATATATATATATATATATATATATATATATATATATATATATCAGGGCGTCCCAAAAAAATGTATACACACTTTAAATAATTATAAAGGCAGTGTTTATTAAAATACATTTCATTTTCAAAATGTAATAGAATCTACAGACATTATTTAATTGTTTTGTCAACGCCTGTTTTCAAACTGACGTCCGTTCTGGTCCAGGCACTGCTGATAACGCGAAGCAATGGAATCGCAAACATCACGAAACATTTCGTTTGGTATTTGTGTGCATTCTCGTTCAATGGTTGCTCTCAATTCAGCGACTGTTGCAGGTTTTATAGCGTAGACTTTGTCTTTTAAGTATCCCCATAAAAAAAAGTCTAGTGGTGTGAGGTCTGGTGAACGCGGAGGGTATTCTACGAAACCCCTTCGTCCAATCCACATCCACATCGTGCCAAGTACCACTCGCAATACTCCACTCTTCGGTCCGGATCATCTTCATTAATAGCATGGACTAATCTTGGAATGTAACTTTTCCATTGACAGCGCTTCAAAATGCGTTGGACAGACGATTCTGAAATTCCTACCTCACGACTCGCTTGCCGCACAGATTTTCTTGGACTTTGGTGATACGTTTCCAGTACTCTTTCTTGCTTTGTGGGGCTTGTCGATGTCCGTTGTCTTCCGGAACGCTTCTTGTGGACATTCTGAACAGTTCCATCGACTTCAAACTTATCTCTAATTCGAGTGATGGTAAGTCGCGTTGGTGGATCTGTTTGAAACTCCCTCCTAAACTGTCTTTGCACTTCAACTGCGTTTTCACACTTCCAGTAGCATTTTAGAATGAATTTCCTTTGTTCAAAGCTTAGTCTGACTGCCATTATTAATTCTAATGGGTTTAACTTGGAAAGAAAGAAACATCAATTGAGCTATCAGCTGTTAAAGTGTGTATACATTTTTTTGGGACGCCCTGTATATATATATATATATATATATATATATATATATATATATATATATATATATATATATATATATATATATATATATATATATATATATATATGATGAATTTCACAATAAAACACGTGAAATGAATAAATGCTGCAAACCCACAAGGAAAAAGAAAAAACGATTCCAAGGCCTTTCGTGTATTCAAAGCTACACCTCGTCAGGGAATGAAGATAAAAGGCGAGAAGCCCATAAATATATACAACGTACAGGAAAACCAAAACAATTAGCACATACTTAACAAGGGTTAATGAGGCGCAAAAGAAATTTTAACATGATGTCGTCAATGTTATACGTCCCCGCACTGTTATTGAAAGTGTTTTTAAAATGAATAAATGCACATTCTAGAATATTTCTTTCTATTATATATCTGTTTTTAACAAGCGCTTTAGAACTATCCCACTTGATGCTATGGTTACATCTATACATATGGTTAAATAAAGCATTGGAAGTATTAGCTGTTCTACACGCATATTTATGCTGTTTTACCCTAATATCTAAAGTTTTACCGGTTTGGCCTATATATACTGAGTTACATTGTGTACATCCAATCGAATACACACAGCCAACAACATTATCAGGGCTATTCTTTATTAGGCGTGATTTAACAGTATTATTATACTTAAAGATTACATTAATGCCAATTGCTTTAAGTACAGTTGGAAGGTATTGAAAATTAACATGATAAGGTAGGCTAAGGATATTTTTACGCTGAAATTCCTTTACAATTACATTATTATAATACCTATTCTTGGCTTTCTTAAGACAGTTATCTAAAAATGAAGTAGGATAACATAATTTAGTACCAATATTCATGATATTGCATAACTCGGAATCTAAAAATTCAGGACTGACAACTCTCAATGCTCGAAGAAACATAGCAGAGAAAATAGAGGATTTAATCGAAGGATGATGGTCAGAATAAAAATGCACATAAGGGTTATTATTAGTAGGCTTACGGTAGACTTCATATTTGAACTGATTAGAGCATCTCCAAATTTTTAGATCAAGAAAAGATAGGCTTCCATCATTTTCTTTTTCAACTGTAAACTTAATAGATGGGACTAAATTGTTGAGCCTACCAAGAAATAAGTCCACATTCAAATTATTAGGCCAAAGGTGTAGCGAGGTGTAGCTTTAAATACACGAAAGGCCTTGGAATCGTTTTTCTTTTTCCTTGTGGGTTTGCAGCATATATATATATATATATATATATATATATATATATATATATATATATATATATATATATATATACCGGGTGGCCCATAATTCAGGAACCATAGAAATAATTATTTTTTTCTAATAAGTCTTGTACTTTCTAATAATGTTTTCTTCTTTATTTTCTTTTTGATGAAAAAAATCGAGTGGTGATGATAGCTGGTGACCTGGGTGGCCATTCGATAGGACCTCTTCGGACAATCCATCTGTTGGGGAACGTTTTATCAAGGTATTTGCGAACTTGCATGGCAAAATGAGGAGGTGCACCGTCTTGCCGAAAAAACATGCCACGTCGTTTGTTTATCGGTACGTCATCCAGGTAATTCATCAAAAAGAAAATAAAGAAAAAAACATTATTAGAAAGTACAAGAATTATTAGAAAAAAATACAATTATTCCTATGGTTCCTGAATTATGGGCCACCCGATATTATATATATATATATATATATATATATATATATATATATATATATATATATATATATATATATATACACACACACACACACACACACACAGGGTGTCCGAGAATTATCTGTACAAGTTTCGGCTGTTATTAAAAGTCAACCATGAAGTGTAGAAATTCCAGTGTTGTCCCATTTTACAGAGAATCTCTAAGTTTTTTCTGATACCAAGTTTTGACAAGTGTTTTAGAAATTCCAGTGTGTCCGAAAATTATCTGTACAATTTCATCTTTTAATAAAATTCTTGATAACACACGTAAAATTCTTAAACAAGATTATTTAGAATCTGTATTTTCAAAAGTTTCTTTTATTAAAGTAACGTTGTTACAAACATTCGATATGTACACCATCAGTGATTCGCAAAACATCCAATCGATAATCCAAATGTTGCCATGTACGCTGCAGCATATCCACATCAATTCGCTCAATAGCAGCTGTGATTCTTGCTTTTAAATCATCAATGTCTGTCACCCGCGTACAAAAAAGAAAAAACTTGCCAAAACTTGTTATCCGAAAAAACTTAATGAGTTTCTCTGTAAAATGGGACAACACTGGAATTTCTACACTTCATGGTTGACTTTTAATAACAGCCAAAAATTGTACAGATATTTCTCGGACACCCGGTATATATTAGGGCGGTCCACAAAATCGAAGTTGTTTATTTTTTTTTGTGCTCAGTGTTTATTTGGTTCCTTTCCCCAAGAAAACACTGCATACCAACTTTTAGGTCATTAAGACTGTTTATTTGTTTAGGGTATGCACAAGCTGACTAAGAAAAGCTCACATTTGTTTGATCTCTTTCCCTTATAGAATATGACTTGTATTAGGAAAATGATACTCAAGTATTACATATCTATAGGTAAATTATTATTTAAGTATTAATTTATTAATTAGAGGCAAACCAAACACGAACAATGTTGATTGAAACAGGAAAACAATTCTCCCGTCCTCATGATTACGAGTTAGCCTTGTTTGCACTAGGAAACTGGCGTCGATGTGTAGCGACCAACTGCAGCAGATACTGTTTCTATTCTTCGTTCTTCGTAATAGAAGAGTTATAATCCTAAATTAGCTTCACTCCTTTTTCAGCCACATCATTCACTACCAGCATATCTTGGAGGAACTGCGGATCATCCTTCCATTGGAATGGATCTTTAGAGATAAATCCGGAGACTAGTAGCGTGGTCTGGAAGAAGCGGTTGGTATTCTTGGATGCCAACTTCTTCAGCGTCAGTGACGGAATGTCCTCTTACGGCACTTTAATTCTCTTAGGTGGATCTTTCTCTTCTTCCCTTACCCTCATCGACTCCAGGATTCCTCTCTTCTCCATATTGGAAACTGCGTCACTGAATAGAGCCAGAGCTACCAACTCCTCGCTCAAATACCAGATGTCGTTGGAATGCCTTTGTAACTGCCGCTCCAACTGCTCCATCCACTTTGTTCCTGTATTCTTGAATTTTCTTCAGGAAGGAGATATCATTGCTCGGGGCTTCAAAGATTATGGGAGCCTTGAACCATGCTGGTCCGTAGACAAGAGCAACAAAGAGGGCCATGGTTCGAATGGACTTCTCTTCCTTGCGGGAACACCTTAAACTGAGGTTGAAACGTGAATATTTGGGGACAGTATATTGCCTTTGACATCCAGCGAGCATGGTGTATGGGGCCAGGCTGTCCAAATCGAATCCTTCGGAGAGGTGTCCCACCTACGAAGACTACGCTAAGGTCTAGAAGTCGGAGGTAGTCGTCGCGGGGTTGCGTACACTCAAGAGCTTTTATGTAGTAGTCGAGAGCTTCTTGTACCCATTCAGGGTTCTCTTTGAGAACTGCACTGACGTGGTCGTCCATCATTCCAGTCTTGAAGTTTGCTTGATTGACCCGCTGCCAATTCTTTAGGAACCGTTGAAATAGGAGAACCTCCTGACCGCTGGACGATCCATAAACTGTCTTGAAGACGTCTCTGAGGACGACCTCCAAGATATGGTGTCTGCAAGCAAGGTGGAGTAAATTTCTTCCCAGTCGGTGTTCAATCAGAGTGCAAGCTCCACCAATATGACCCGTATTGCTTGGAGTCGTATCAAAGCTCATGGCGACGACTCGGTCTTCGACCTTCCAATCCTTCAAGGCCTCAACCACGGCGTCTGCTTGCGCCATTCCTGTTCCACATGCGGGCTTCGGAACACCCAGGAGTTGGATGTTCTCCTCTGACGATGACGAAGCATCCTTCCCAGAGATCAGCATTGGGAGACGATCGACGTAGTCATTTTCTATGAGGAATGGAAGGAGTTTCCCATCCTAATGAACAACAATTCCAGTATTGGCGCCAGAAGATGAGACAGCTTGTTTCACAGAAGTGATGTGGTCACTGCGATGTCGCATACGGGTTCTCCTGAATGTGGAGCGACCGATGACCAGTTCATCAATGTTCCCTCCAAGGCTTTTCACAGTAGCTGCCACGATGTGAACTGCCTCACGATCGCTGGTGTTGGTTCTATCCAGGGCGGCAGCGAGACCAGGGGACAAAGTTCTTAGGCCTCGTTTGAGGTGCAGGACGAGGAGATGCATTTGACGGGCCAGGGACCCGAAAATCCGGATCCATTCCAACTCGAGGCATCTTCGGAAATGAACGAGGGCCTTCATCATGAGAAGAGGTGCTGGTTGACTCCAGCTGAACGGTCTCTTGCTCTTCACGCATCTGCTTCTCTTCTACTTCCTTTTGCTCTCTGGCCTTCTTCTTAAGATACTTCTGTTTCATTTCTTTCTTAGCCAGGGCTTCGTCGACTCGTCCCACATGAAACTTGCGTTCCCTCTCTTGGTCTTTCAAGAAGACTGTCTTCCTCTATCCAGATCAGTCTTTCCACATCATGATGCTTAATGTTGAAGAGCTTTTCAAGATTTTTGAGAACTGTTGTTCCTTCTGTATTTGTGGCTCACTTCTCCTGTTGGAACCCTTTTTCAACTTCTCCCAAGTGGACAGATTCCATTCACGGTTCGTTTGATATTCCGCTCCTCTTGAGTAGGGATGCGGGTCATTCCCCAGATATCCATGGTTTCCTTCATCACCATATTGTTGCACTCGTTTTTCGTAGGAGTTGGCTCACTCATTTTCAGGAGATGAAAATAACGTTGGAGAACTTGCCTAAGAGTAGGCAGACGGGACTTAGCAATTGCTTCGATGGTGCCGTCAACCAAGTGGATAGTTGTTTTCTTACGCAATGCAGTTGCCATCATCACAACCTAGAAAGAGAAATTTTTATTACTATGGAAATAATGTAGAAATACAGCAACTTCAAACATGTAGACTTTGAAGTCACACTTTAACATTAAACATGCACCAATGTACATGAATTTTCAGCAAAAAATATTATTCAACATAAACCAAAAACAATAACGCAACAGTAATATAGCAACTTTAAGCGTCAAAGCAATTTATAACGCAATAGAAAATATAGCAATTTTAAGCATACACAGTTTTAACGTTACTCTTTAGGGCTAAACTTGCACTAATGTACATCTCTTTCCAGAAAAAAATTATTATTCAACATAAACCAAAAATAATAAAGCAATAGTAATATAGCAACTTTAAGCGTCATAGCAATTTATAACGCTATAGAATATATATTCACCTTAATTAAATATTAATATTAATTAATTATTAATTAATTAAATATTCACCTGAGTCATTAAAAAGCAAGTTAAAATAAATGATTCCCAGTGATGCGTGAACACTTAATACACCCTACCCGATTCTTGCCGGGAGAGTAACTGAGGAAAACCGTTAGTATTTGAAATACATGCCAAATCGTAGTATGTTCAAAAATAAGAGTTGCCAACTGTAAACTTAATTAATTAGTTAATTAGGAACGTGATTTGGAATGAGAAACTGGGCGAATTGCGCAATTTTTTTTCTTAAGTTCCGAGTTATGTCAGAGCCGAGCATTACAGGGCATTAAAAATGGCAGCCGTGTGCATACCCTAAATATTCATTAATTTAAAAAAAAATTCACGTGCGTTAGTTTCTCATCTAGTGGATACGTTTGAGCTATGACCACACAAAAAATTTTGGAGAAAAAACTTCACCCCCCCTTCTGTGGACCACCCTAATAAAAAAAAAATTAAAAAAAAAATTTAAAAAAAATTAAAAAAATATACATATATATATACACAGGGTCTCCCATAAGTCCGGCATCATAGGAGAAATTCATATTTTTCTATTTCTACAAACCATAATTCATATTTTTCTTATGCTCGGGATGCCAATTTCCCGTCCACCATTCTGTTCAGTGACGAGGCTGCTTTTTATGGAAATGGTGAGGTGAATCGACAGAACACCTGCTACTGGTCTCAAAACAACCCTCACTGGTATACCTCTTCAAAGGAACAAGGTGCATCTCGGGTGATGGTATGGTGTGGCATTTGGAAGGATCGCATCATAGGCCCCCTCTTTTTCGATGAACATGTCGCTGGAGGCACCTACCTACGTATGCTCAAGGAAGAAGCATTTCCCAGTGTCTTGAACGAAGAAGGAAATTTCCCAACATGGTTCCAGCAAGACGGCGCTCCTGCACATTACAGCACCCAAGTAAGGGAATACCTGTACCAACAATTCCCTGGTCATTGGATAGGACGTCGAGGGCCTGTGGAATAGCCAGCTAGAAGCCCGGATCTCACGCCACTAGATTTTTATCTCTGGGGCCACTTGAAAGCGCTGGTATACGCAGAGAAAATTAGGAGTGTTGAACATTTGCGGCAGCGCATTATTGGGGCATGTAACACCATTACTCCTGACATCATTCACCGTGTGCTTGCTGACTGGGTATCATGTCTGAATTTGTGTATTGAAAACAATGGTGGACATATTGAGCACGTTCTGTAAATAAAAGCTTTTGTTTTGCCCTTTTTTTATTATTTTTCCTATGATGCCGGACTTATGGGACACCATATATACATATATATATATATATATATATATATACACACAAATGTTTTACCAACTTCAGTGTATAAATTTTCGTCCATGACCATTTTTTTACCCAGGTTATATACTGTTACATACTTCCCGGAGGTAACAAGACGTGCTCAACACAGTCCAATGCAAAGAATTAAAAAATCAAGCAACCCGATCATCAAAGCTATCCATGAGTCCTGCCATTTATCCTCTAAGCCAGGGCTTCTCAAACTTTTTTCACTTGCGACCCCTTTGGATCAGACAAATTTTTTCGCGACCCTTCACTCAGTCATAAAAGCAATAGGTACTAACACTGTATATTTATGAAAAAAATATTATTTTCAAATGTTTCTGCGACCCCCAATAATATTTACGCGACCCCTAGTTTGAGAAGCGTGGCTCTAAGCTATGGACTTCTTGGTACGAAAACGTCTGTCTGTAGCTCCACTTAACTTCGACAGTGCAGTATTATTTCTAATCAATTGTATATATTTCTATCCTTAGTATATGAACTGTCATTGTATTAATAATATTTGTCAGATGGACTATAGTCTGCCAATAAACCTTTGGGGGGGGGGGGGTCTACAAGAATGTTTACTTTTTGAATTTCACTCCTTTAAGATTTTAATTAAAAAACTCTAAATCAAGTAAGTTGTCCTTTATGCTACTTCAGCCTTCACACACCCACTGATTTGTTTTTGGTTAGGTTAACTCTAACCCAGTGATTCCCAACCTTTTTTAGGCCAACGTCCCCTTATGTCCATTAATATTTGCTGGTGCCCTCATAAAGATAATTATATAACAAGATAAGTGATTTATTAATAGAAGGTAACAATTTTAGTTTCTTAGCGCCCCCCCCCTAAGATTCTCAAACGCTCATTGGGGGACGGTGGCGCCCACGTTGTGAACCACTGCTCTAACTTAACTTCGCTGACCTAACGGAAAGCAGTGTTGCGGCGTAGCCACGACGTAGCCCTTTAAAACGTATTCGGTACAAAATTATGAAAAGCTACACAAAATTTGGTAAAATATTCCACCTGATAAAACCGTCTTTGTACTTAATGGAAATGTTAATTTCTTCCAATTATCAAAAGAAAATTAATATTTTGTGCGGTTAACTAATAAATTAACAACACGAATTTCCTATTCCAGTTCATCATCTGCGGTGTACGGCTTACCTCAGAAGTGAGGGTGTCCCTTTTGCTCTCAGACTTTAACAGAGCATTCTGGAGTTGTTCCACCTGCAGCTGTTCCTCCCGCAACTCCTTCAAGTATCTATCTCTCTCATAAGCCCTATCTTCCGTCAGGGCCTGCAATGACACCTGCAGCTCGCCAACATCTCTCTGTAACTCTCTCTCCTTGTCCAGGGCAACTGCGAGTCGCATCTGAAATTTTGAGCGTCTCTCTAAACCAAAATGCTTTCTTGTTTACTAATAATATAGCGGTTCCATCACTTTTTAAATATTATGCGAGGAGCTTTTGCTTTCCACGGTGTATATGGAGAATTTTAGTCAGTGTGTTCAGCAGTTGCATCATCGTGAAGGAGGTCTTTCTAAAACGAACGCTGTAGTAATGCTTAGTTAAGAATATTAAATTTTGTTTAATTAAATAAGATAATGTTTAATGTAAATCATTTACTAATAATTATGAAATTAATTGTTTAAAATGGGTAGGGTTGGTAATACTGAATAGGCCCAGAGAGTGGACTACCCTATAACGGTTCTCAGTCTTGAGGCGGACGCGATACGCGTTAGATTTAGAACCATGTGATCTTAAAGTCAAATTGTTTTGTGTTCCTCTCCGACCTAGATTATTATATATAAATGTCATACTCGCATATCCCCTAATTAACTAAACCATTTTCGAAATTAATAAAACGTAATAAGTGTTAATAAAGAGTATTAATTAATATCCCCCTTCCCCATTGGCTTTATAACGGTCTTTTAGAGTCAGAACTCGGCGTGGCTACCGGAAACTATACGAAGAAAGTGATAAATGAAGCAGAGAGCCGATAGAGAATAAATAGAGATAATAATAAAGTAGGAAGAAGCGTAAATAAATAATGAAGATAATAAATAATAAAAACGTAGTCACTACAACGCCTCACCTCTTTATCAATTAGGAGCGACGACTGGTTGTTGAGAGAATTCTTCATAGAGTCATCAAGGGACAAAGACTGACTTCTGGACGCTTTCAGGTCGTGGACTTCACTCACGAGGGCCAATACGCGGGTTCTCTCCTTCTCCAAGCAGTTCCTCAGTTCCTAATAAAAACAGAAGTGTCTAATAAGAAGTACTGGTTGCTCAAACGTTCAAATGCAAGGAAGCACCAAAATTGCAATCTAAATGCAATTCGAAGACTTGTAATAAATTATTCACAGAGTTAACTCCGAAGGATGATCTCCATTGCGTACCTTTGCAAGAGAAACAGTTATATTTTAAGGCAGCTGGCCCGTTTTTATTTAATACACTTCATTTGGGAAACGTTTAAGAAGGCTAGGTTAGCCTTAGGTCGGTTTTCAATAAAAGTTCTTACTTTTATGAGTTGATTGTGGTGGTCATTTGTGGTTGCAGACAACTTTCGTTGATGGTTGAGTGTGTTAGAAACGTGGTTGAAGTTGTTTCTCTCAGCGCTCAAAGCTTCCTGCAAGTCTTTAATCTGCCTGTCGCTCGTTTCAAGCCTCTCTCTTAAAAAAAGTAATGTAAATACACACACATATATATATATATATGATGAAAATAACCACGAAAGGAAAAAGGAAACAGAATGGTGCTCAAGCACAGTGCCCTTTTCGTTCATTTGTCAGAGTTATCCTACTGTATTGATTGGAATAATGCTTTAATTTTGTTTCACTCAAGCAACAGTGTTAATAGAAATATTCTTAAGTCTGCTATTAATTCAACTTACAAATAATTTTAATATTAGCCAGGGCCTTTTTTCACTTGATCCTGTTGTTTTGAATTCGTTCAGAACGGATTTAGACAAGAGGGGCAAAGTGCTAAAACTGTGGTAGCTTTTCCTTATAAATTTGTATGCTCCTCCTACAATATTTTTCATTATTTTTTTTGTGACCTATATATAGTCTCAAACTTGTTATTTATTTTAGTGTTCCTGAGGATGTCATTAGACGAAAGCGCTTGAGCAGCATTCTGAGTTTCCTTTTTTCTTCGTGGTTATTTTCATCATAAATATTATTCATGTGTTACTTCCGTGAAATAATTTTCATATATATACTGGTCAAAAAAAGAAACGCAATTAGCTTGCATATGGTGTAAAATTTAAGTTGTTAGTGGTATTATCACAGTTTCAAGATTATGGTTAAATGTTTGTTCAAATCTTTTAAAGCCACTTAGTGCATGTTTTTAAACCTGACTAATCCCGGCTAAGACGCCATTTTGTTACAAACAATAAAATAAACAGAGATTAAATTGAATGTATTCTTTATGAAGGCATGCATTTTTTCTTTGACTTCACAGAATACACACTGCCCGTTGAGAAAACCAAACTTTTTCCCGCGATTGAGGCATGCCACGACTCTCAGAGGTCAACAGAGGTCGTGCCTTGGGCATGTTGGATGCAGGCATGTCTGCTGTCCAAGTTGCACAACGAATGCATGTGCATCCCAGCACAATCTCTAGGCTTGTTAGACGGTACAATGCCACAGGAAGTGTTCAGGACCTGCCAAGACGTGGGCGACCTCGTGTGACGACCCAACGCCAGGATCGCCACATTGTACTGCAGCACCTGCGTCATCGGCAGCGGAATGCTCGTCAGACAGCCAGAGAGAGACCTGGTATCCACAACAACAGAATTAGTGACCAGACCGTCAGAAACCGACTCCGTAATGGAGTGGAGCATGACAGATGGGGAGGACCAAGTGTCATGGTTTGGGCAGGAATTGCCTTTGCTTCAAGAACTGAGCTGGTGGTTGTTGATGGCGCTCTGACTGCCCAGCGCTACAGGGATGAGATTCTTCACCCGCATGTTCTTCCATTCATGAGGCAACATCCAGAATTGGTGCTCTTGCAACAGGACAATGCCAGACCTCATGCAGCCAGGATAGTGCAGGCGTACCTGCAGGGACAACAGGTGCAGACCTTACCATGGCCAGCCTTCAGCCCAGACATGTCACCGATAGAGCACGCATGGGATGAACTTGAACGGCGAGTTCGCAGACGTCAGCATCAGCCGCAGAACATCAGGGAACTGACCAATGCAATTACTGAAGAGTGGAGGGCCATCGCCGTTGCTTTCCTGCAGAGACTGTTGAGGTCGATGAGGGCCAGACTCCAAGCCTGCATTGTGGCTAGGGGTGGCCATACGCGTTATTGACTGTTTGTTATGTTAAAGAATCATTTACTATATACTGAGTCCTCATGTTTATTAATAAATCTCAAAAATTGCGTTTCTTTTTTTGACCAGTATATATATATATATATATATATATATATAAGCACACCGGACAAAAAATTAGTCACCCCTCTCAGAATGTACCTAATAACGTGTGACGGCGCCTCTGGCCTTGATAACCGCACGAATCCGGCGAGGCAGAGACTCTACGAGGTTGTGCATGTACTGAACATTGATTTGCTGCCACTCGTTCATCAGCCGGTCCCGAAGTTCCGCCAGAGTCCGTGGGTGTCTATTCCTGCGCTTCACTTTCTGTTTCCAGCCTGAACAACACCTTCGACGCATTCAGGATTAAAGGCTTCATTGGACCTGCGATGTACTCGTCGCCTCCCATCATTGGAGAACAAACAAAAACGGGACTCATCGGACCAAATTACACGTTTCCAATCTGCCGCAGTCCAGTTTTTGTGCCTCTGAGCCCATTTATAACGTGCCAATTTGTGACTTGCTGTTAACAGCGGCCTCTTCCGTGGTACCCTGCTCCAGATGTCCATCGCATGCAGTTCTCGTCGCAATGTCCGTTCGGAAATTGGTCGCTGGAGAACCTCATTGGTTTCTTGGAGCAATTGTTCTCTGGTCTGAAAACGATTTGCAGTTACTAGACGAGAAACATGGCGGCGGCCCCTATTGTCGAGAATTGTTTTCCGGCCACAGTTACGCCGTCGATTTTCAGTTGATTGCGAACTACACCACTCTTTGTAAACTCGCTGGACAGTACGCGTTGACACACCAACAAATTGGGCTACTTCAGACATTTTGTGTCCGTGGGCTCTGCCAAACACGATGGCTCCTTTTTGCCACTGAGTAACGTCTACCTCACGACCCATTTTGCAGACTATATCCAACACACACTTTGTTCTTCACCACCTCACGAAACAGATCTGATCCTGTGTGCTACGTCACCGCTACTTGTCACTTACCAATGCTACATCAGCGCCCTCTGTGTGACCTTGAACTTCCTACTATCGGTGCTATTAGGGGTGACTAGTTTTTTGTCCGGTGTGCTTATATATATGGTGGTGATTTTAATTTCCCATTCATGAAATATAAAAGGATAGGAAAAAATACATGTATACACTAGGACAAGGGGGGCACACTAGAAGACCAGCAGGAGGTAAAAATGTTACTAGATCAAGTTGATGAATTTATGTTAACGCAAGAAATAACAGAAAAAAGAAAAAACAACTGCCTAGATTTGGTATTCACAAACAACAGTAATCAAATTGATAATGTAGAAATATCCCCAACTATGATATCGGACCACATCATCATTGAATTAACAACTAATATAAAGGCAACAGGAAAGGAAAGAATACGAACAACAGAAAGAAGCAAATTCAAAATTTTTAATTTTCACTCCAAAGCTATAAACTGGGAAGATGTGACATCCAGCATGGAAGTAATAGATTGGAAAACCATTTTCGAGGCCAAGACAACGGAGGAGATGCTAATGACGTTAGAGGAGACGACGTTAGAAATTGTGGAAAAACATATCCCAAAAATACAACAAAGAGGAAAGAGAAGCAGGTTCGAGACAAAAGAGGGCATTGTTTCGAAAGAGAAAAAAAGTGACTGCAAAATTAAGTAACTCTAAAGATAACATCAGAAAAATATTAAATGATAAACTGCAAAGTATCGATGTCGTCATACAAGACAAATCGAGAAGCATACACAAAAAGACGACGACGACGACGATGCTATAGAAGCGATAAAAGCTAACTCAAAGTACTTCTATAATTTCACAAAAAGAAAGTAAAAAAACCATGCGACTATCGGACCTTTAAAAAACGAGAACAGTGCTTTATCTGATGATTTTTTATTTTTTTTAAGTTCAGGAAGAACCGATTCGCCTCTATTTAAAAGGGCATATCTCGGCGGAAAAACAAAGAAAAAGTGAGAGGAAAGACAGAGGAAAAAGAAACTGATGATCTAACAGAAGTATCCGAAATATTAAGAGTTCAGTACGAATCATCTTTCAGTATCCCAAACACTGACAAATTGATAGGCGATAGGAACACGTTGTTTGAAGAAGAACCACAAGGGGAAAGTATAACGGATTTCGACTTTAAGACGGATGATATTACACAAGCCATAGGGAAACTAAAAATACACACAGCGGCAGGACCGGATAAATAGAATGCCACACTGATCAAAAACTGGAAGAATGCAATCGCTGAGCCCCTATATTGGATATGGAGACGATCACTAGACACGGGAGAAATACCTGGCAACCTGAAGAGCGCGAACATAGTCCCAATATATAAAGGAGGAGATCGATCCGAGGCCAGAAACTATACGCTAGTGTCGCTTACATCTCATCTCACTAAAATATTTGAAAGAATAGTTAGACAGAAAATCTATGACTTTTTGGAAACTCAGAAAAAATTCAATGATAACTAACACGGGTTTCGGTCAGGCAGATTATGCCTATCACAACTAATGGAACACTACAACAACATTATTGATGCACTTGAAAGTAATGAAAACTATGATGTACTATACACAGACTTTGCTAAAGTGTTCGACAAGTGTGACCATGGAATCATAATACATAAACTGAAATATATGGGAATAACAGGAAGAGTAGGGAAATGGATATATAATTTCCTTAGTGAGCGGCGGCAAGTCGTTACAGTACAGAGTATCTTCATCAGAATCAGAGGTCCTCAGCTCAGCACCACAAGGAACAGTATTAGCTCCACTACTCTTCATAATCATGCTAACTGACATAGATGAGGACGTTATACGGAAAAAGAGAAGACCTAAAATCCATGGAATATTATACTCCTGTCCATTTGGGGTATAATATTCCATGGATTTTAGTTCTTCTCTTTTTCCGTACCGTAACAGCTGAAATTTCTCGGTGTTGAACTTCATGTTGTCTTCCGTCCACTTGTAGATTCTGTTTATGTCGGTTTGTAGAGATCCTATATCTTCTGGGTTTCTTATTTTTCTACTGATTTTTGTGTCATCCGCAAAGGATGTTACTGTGCTCTGGTAACGTCCTCATCTATGTCAGTTAGCATGATTATAGAGTAGTGGAGCTAATACTGTTCCTTGTGGTCCTGAGCTGAGGACCTCTGATTCTGATGAAGATACTCCTTGTACTGTAACGACTTGCCGCCGCTCACTAAGGAAATTATATATCCATTTCCCTACTCTTCCTGTTATTCCCATATATTTCAGTTTATGTATTATGATTCCATGGTCACACTTGTCGAACACTTTAGCAAAGTCTGTGTATAGTACATCATAGTTTTCATTACTTTCAAGTGCATCAATAATGTTGTTGTAGTGTTCCATTAGTTGTGATAGGCATGATCTGCCTGACCGAAACCCGTGTTGGTTATCATTGAATTTTTTCCGAGTTTCCAAAAAGTCATAAATTCTCTCTCTAACTATTCTTTCAAATATTTTAGTGAGATGAGATGTAAGCGACACTAGCCTATAGTTTTTGGCCTTGGATCGATCTCCTCCTTTATACAGGGTGGGCCGTAAGTTTCCATACATAGGAAAAATAAACATTTTTTTATGGACAACCATTTTTATTTATATAATATGCTCTACATGGTTGCCATTGTTTTGAAAACACATTTCAATACGTGTTCCCCACTGTTGATGAACACGCATTAGCACAGTTGACGTTATGCTTGTAATGGCGTTGGTGATACGTTCCTTTAGATGATTTATGTCTCGTATCTTTTCCTGATACACCATGGCCTTCAAGTGCCCCCAAAGATAGAAATCAAGGGGGGTGAGATCTGGGGATCTGGGAGGCCACTCCACAGGACAACGCCGACCAATCCAAGCATCCGGAAACTGCTGCTGATCCAAATACCGACGCACGTGAAGACCATAATGAGGTGGAGCTCCATCTTGCTGGAAGTAAACTGGGAAGTTACCTTCCTCGTTTAGCAGGGATGGGAAAATCTCTTCTTGCAACATGTTAAGATACCTTTCGGCATTAAGATTTCCACTGACAAAAATTGGTCCAATAATTCTGTCACCCCATATCCCGGCCCACACCATCACTTTACCGGCACCTTGCATCTTCGTCGGACTCAGCCAGTTAGGGTTAGCATTACTCCAATAACGTATGTTTTGCCGATTAACCTCTCCATTGACGTAAAAATTTGCTTCATCAGTAAACAAGATCTTACAAACGCATATTCTTAGGGTATCTGAAACAAAAAAACAAACGTTTAAATTTTCCTATGTATGGAAACTTACGGCCCACCCTGTATATTGGAACTATGTTCGCGCTCTTCAGGATGTCCGGTATTTCTCCCGTGTCTAGTGATCGTCTCCATATTCAGTATAGGGGCTCAGCGATTGCATTCTTCCAGTTTTTGATCAGTGTGGCATTCCATTTATCCGGTCCTGCCGCTGAGTGTGTTTTTAGTTTCCCTATGGCTTGTGTGATATCATCTGTCGTAAAGTCGAAATCCGTTATACTTTCCCTCTGTGATATGCGTTTCTATCGCATATCAATTTGTCAGTTCTTGGGATACTGAAAGATGATTCGTACTGAGCTCTTAAGATTTCAGCTACTTCTGTTAGATCATTAGATAGAGCTATTCCCCTCCAAGTTGTAAGGACTTGTATGCAAACGGGTCTCTAAAGTACCTGCCTTTTACCACCTAAATCGACCTTCATATTTTTATTTGCCATTTTCGAGGGAATATTAAATAAAATTAGCGGAGTGACCGAGAGAAAGCTGGAGCCAACTAACTTGAGTTCTCGAATCTCTTGGTGCATCAAGTGAAGTTCCTTTTCCATCAGGTGAACTTGACATTTGACCTGCGCCATTTCTGAGGTGAGGTCGAAGTACCTTGATCTGTCTGTCTCCAGCTGCTTCCTAAGGTCATCCACTTCCTGTTTTTCTCGACGAAGAGCCTCCTGAAGCTCCTCATTCAGACTCTTCTCTTGCATCAGACTGAATTCCAGCAACTCCACTGGAATGAAAAATGAAGATATGAAGCTGATCAGAATGGTTTAGAATCGTACTTCTCTCTCTTTTACTGTGGGAAGTGTTCCATTCCTATTATTCCTCTATACACAACAGAATGGAATGACCTTTTAGCTAATCATCTCTCTCTTCCTTCCGCATTTGAGCCACTTATCTCGTAAAAATCTAACCTTTCCTCCTACATTTCTGTGCCTCAGTCTCGCCGCTAGATTTGGTTGTTTCGGTAATCTGACCATCCTCCGTCATTTCGTAAGACTTACCATCTTCAGCAACAGCGTTTCTATGGTTTTGGAGAAAGAGGAATTCCGACAGAGACAAAACCTGTTTCGTAACAAACCGTTATTACAAAGGGATAAGAGTAACGAATGAAATGGAAGTGAAATATTAAACATTTTATTTTTAGTCAATTTTTTTTTATTTTTTTTTTTTAAATAAGTAGAAAAAATTTACGAGTACTAAAAATCTCAGACAAAACCAATCACTTCAGCTAATTTTCAACTAAAAATTTCCCCGCCTCCCCATCTCTTCAGTGGAAATTTACATGAAGTGGACCATGAAACCTTTTAACAGCTCGAACACTGTACTACATCTTCCTCTATCCATCATTCCAGGACAGAAGTTCTCTCTATATATTCTTAAAAAGAGTATTACAATATTAAAAAGACTTTTCTTCAGTAAGTGCAACTCACGGCTCGGCATATCATTACTCGTGAACGAAAACAAAGTGTGTGACGAAGTTCATCACTAGCAGCCGAACAAAACGCTTGACGTCATTTACCGACGTCATACCCTTCGACAAACGTATCTAAACTACGAGTGAAGTAAAATGAACAGAAAGAAAAGTAAACTACTACATATCTGTCGAATAATAATCCACTCGCCTGGATTCCTTCCTTATGGACTTTCCGCATCAGATTCTGTATTCTGAGAACACTTGAATTGCCCTCCTGAGGGGCTCCAGCACTCCCTTCACTCAAGACGCTGCTTTCCCTCGAACCACCGCTACCTCCTTCCAGGTAAGATAGTATTGATTGGTCCAAAGACGCAGACACTTCTAACTCCTTTTGCGGGTCTTTCTGCAGGTCCTCAGAGGAGCAACTGCGACCATCACGGCTCATTGATACTGCTTCAGTCGAGAAAAAAGTAATACCATTAGTAGTCTGTCTCTCAATAAACCCTTTACCTTCTTCAAAGGTTAGTTATGGAAATAGCAACTCGGGTCTCTTCAACAATTCTGTGGCAGTACTTTTACACAATAAACAATACGCGTGTGACTTATGAACGAATTAAAATTTTACAAAACAGTTTTTATTAAATGGGGTTAATTTACTTATTCTTTACCTCTGTCATTCTTCTCTCTCTCATTCTCCCGAAGCGCTTTCGAAAGCAATGCTTCATAATGCTCTTTGAAGTTCCTCAGAGATTCCTCCTTTTCGCGTGAAAGCTTCAGCGCTAAATCACTCACCTTCCGAACAAATTAACGTACCATTAACTAAATTTACTTCTAATTAATAATGTTTAACCAGTACTGACATTTTATTACGATATTTGTTAATTCCAACAACATATAATTAACATTTAAATAAAAATTTCATTTAATTTAATGTAATTCAATAAAACAGGGTCCACCATAATTTTATTAAATTAAATAATGAAAAGATAAAAATTAAAGGGCAAATGAAGACAAAATCTGGACTGTATTAAAGAAGCCTTTCTTTCTTATTTAGTAACGTTCTTAAATATATTTGGAAACAGCTTCTCTTAAGATGTGTATAAAACAGATCTGCAGAGGGGCGTAACCGCAGTTCAATCGTTAATAATCAAAATACCTTAATCAAAAGATAAATAGAATCAGAAACCAAATGTAAAAGGTAATCAACAGGTAATTAAGAACTAGTTACCTGTGCACTCATTCTCTCTTCATATTCATTACAAAGCTGCTTCTCTCTCTCAATACTTTTGTCCTTCAAGTCTACAAAAGAGGTGACTATTAAAAACATGAAACCGAACCCAGCAACAGAATTAACAAATACAAAATAATGTGTCCACAAATAATATGTATGTATGCATGTATATTAGGCCGGGTCGAAATTTTTTATTTCTTACATACATAGTGTGAGGTGGTTCAATCAATCATAGTAACACCCTGGTAAAATATTTTTGAATTCTGAGGACCCCTACCCCACACTACCGGTTTCAGTTTTCTCAGAAAATTCGAGATAATTTGCGATTTACTTCGAAATTTCTTTATTATTACAAAAGTTCGCTTATAAAACAGTTATATTTATTTTTTTAATGAAAAAAAAATTTAAAAATACAAAAATGCATGAAAAAAAAATTTAATACATAAATTTTTAGCTATTATTGGTAGAAATTTAGAAATTAAGAGAGAAATTCAATAAAATTTTTGACCTAAAACTAATGTTTTTTTTATTCCTTCCATTGACCTTTCCATTCAAAAGTAGGCAGTTCTTTTCTAGACTCGAAAGTATTTAAAATAAATTTATGCTGATTAATATAACCAATTCTTTCCTAAGTCCTCTCTGTCTTGAAAATCGACATCTTCATTTTCATTATCATCATCTATCACTTCTGATGATACAAATTCCCTTGCTTCTCTTAATTTTTCTTTTGATTTCTTTTCCCTTTCCTGTACTTTTTGCCCATCTTTCTCAAATTACTTGAAGTAGTTTTTTTATCAATTTTTCCTCACTGGTTTTTTTTTTTTTTCTTTCTTTTTGACCAATAAAAACTTCCCATTCTATAATTATAGATATTTTATGTTCACACCTACAAAGTTTTCTATCCCTTATGCCTTTATCATAACAGTGGCATGGAGATATGTCAAACATCTCGTCATATTTCTTTAATTTTTCATAATATTTTTCATTTCTTTTTATCATAGGGCATTTAGTTAACTTATCAGTATCTTCTATAAGTCTAGTAACTCTAACATAAATTCCCTTTGTATCAATTGTTGGGAAAGAAAATTTTTGCCAAATTTCTTTTATATCTTGAACTACTACGTTATAGCAATCATTTTTACTTATTTTACCCTGTACTTTAGATTCTTCCTCTCTAACAATAAAATGAAAGTGCCTTACAACATCAGCTTTTGATGGCGTCATAGCAGATGAAAATTTTGCTGGATATCCGAAGGCTGCATTGTGGCTTCTTTTTCTAGTAGCCATAATTTAATTTAATAAGATTTTAACTATATTTTATTTATTACTGATATTTTAAAATTAAATAACGTATTTTAATACAAACTTTTAACATTCTAGGTACCTAAATAGGAATCTGGAAAGAAAAAAACAAAAATAATGTAATATTAGGTCTTATATCCGGTGCTCTGAGTCAGCACCGGATTTAAGACCCTACCCCCTACCCCCCAATCTCAAAAAAAGTTGGTGAATGGTCTATTCTGATGTAATTCGTTCCGGGGAACCCGATTTTGGCCATCTGAAAGCAGAAAAATTAATATTTAGGGTCGATTTTTACGATTTTCGATTCTTGGCCTATTTCCCATACAAATTCATATGGAAAAAAGTGAGTATCGGTAGGAGGGGGTAGCGAAGTCCCCACAGCCCTGACATTTGGTGTGGATACTACTATTACAAAATGATCAACCTCACAATATGTACCTAAGCAAAATCTTGACCTTGACCCCTTTTCGACCCGGCCTAATTGTATATATATGTATATATTTTTTTTTCCTTTTTCAGATATGACTAGGAAATTAACGAAACACGAAAATGTTGAGATAATTTTGATAAATAAAGTGTAATAATTGAACTTGAACCTATGGTGCTTTCGTTAAAGTCCTCATCTGTATCTGAAAATGAGATTAATTACCAAGGTACGTGAATTCTGTTGCAAAATATATATGCAGGGTGTCCAATAAGTCCGGTCTTATACGAAAATTTATTTTAAATTGAATTCACAAAAGTAATACATTAAACATTAAACTAAAACAAATGTTCAAATTAATGTCTTGGGAGTTTTTTGTTGCAGGTAGAATAACACGCAATGGCTAATATGGAAGTGAGTTACGCTCCTGAGGAGTATATATACAGCATATAAAGGATTAATCTGGTGTGTGTTGTGTGTGTGTGTTTTTTCGGGGTTGAGATTGCCTAATGTTAAAATGTAATAAAATCTAAAGAAATGTGGCGACCTTGCAGCTCCCTGAAGTGTTCTCTCTCGAGGGCTTTAATCCTCTTTTCGTGCCTCGTGTTGGCGTCTTTGTACTGCGTCATTAATCGGTCGATCTGCTCAGAGAGGTCCTCTATCTCCTGATTCCTCCCTGCCAGGTTGTTCCTCAAGCTCTTCCGCCTCTCCATCTCCTCTTCCAACTGCCTCTCCACCGATAAAATCCTTCTATGCAACGCTTCCTGAAACAGCAACCAATCAGGAAAAAAAAATTTTAACCAACCAATATTAGTATTTTTTCCAATTGTTATTTTATCAAAATTGAAAAACAAAAAAATATTCGTAGAAAGCAATATTGAAGTAACCCAAGTATTGCAGCTACTTTGAAGTTTCTTGAATGATCTTATGTCACTTCACCTCTTACAAATCCTAAATCCTGTATGAAATCAATCAAGCAATCAATCTCTCTCTTATATATATATATATATATATATATATATATATATATATATATATATATATATATATATATATATATATATATATATATATATATATATATATATATATTATAGTGTTTATAAAGTCTCTATTACAGTGAAAACGTAGCAAAAAGGATAAAATTCAACAATATAATAGACGGCATACATTTAATGAATACTTAAGCATATGATTCTACATGAGCACCCAGTATCTCCACAGAGTTCGAATCTGTCAGCAGCATTGCGGAACACATTTTGGAGCATGACAGGGGTTATTTTTGTAACTGCCGTTACGATACGAGCACGTAAATGTCCCAGCTTCATTCACATGGCATTTTAAACACCATCGTCTTTCAACAAGATGGGGCACCTTGTCATTACGCAAACATTGTTCGGGAGTACCTAAATGAACGATTTCCAAATCGGTGGATCGGACGTGGAGGCAACAGGCCCTGGGCGGTTCAATCTCCTAACCAAACGCCCTTGGTTTTCTTTGCATGGAGCTTTATCAAATCAAACGTCTATCAAACGAGGGTTACAGATCTGCAAGATTTACGTGCTCGTATCGGAACAGCAGTTACAAAAATAACCCCTGTCATGCTCCAAAATGTGTTCCGCAATGCTGCTGACAGATTCGAACTCTGTAGAGATACTGATGGTGCTCATGTAGAATCATATGCTTATGTATTCATTAAATGTATGCCTTCTATTATACTGTTATTGAATTTTATCCTTTTTGCTACGTTTTCACTGAAATAGATACGGACTTTATTTATAAACATCCTGTATATATGTATATATATGTATATATATATGATATATATATATATATATATATATTATATATATATATATATATATATATATATATATATATATATAACCAAACCTATCTTCTGAAATGCCGAAACTGCAAAAAATTCATTACCTTCTCTCCAACTAATCCTTCATTTCTTTTTAAACTCTCCTCCAAATTATTCTTCGAATCCTCCAAATCCTTTGCCATCTTTTCAGTTTCATCAGAGGCCAATTCTTGAGAGTGAAGTCTTTCTTCAAATTCTTTGCATTTGTCCTCCAAAGTTTCATTTTCTATCATCAGTTCATTTAACTGAATCATGCAAATTCAATAAATAAATAAACCAACTCTCTAATTCATCAAGCAAAGTTGAGAGGTGTGGCGACAAGCCTAACTTCCGTGAAGTGAGGAATCGCCACACGGAACACATGTAATGTAAGGTGTGTGTGTGTGTGTATTATATATAGGTATATATTAGGGATGTACCGGATCACAATATAGCCGGATAACCGGATACTGGATGTCTTTTTATTTTTGCCGGATACCGGATAATCCGGCCGGATCAAGAAATGGCAGGATATTTGGCCGGACATGTATTCTTAAGGGTATAAAATTTTAAAACTTGCAATTCATGGTTCCTACTAATTTTAAAAAATCATTATTCTAAAAAAAAAAAAAAAATGCAGATTAGAAATTTTGTTTATTCAATAAAAAAAAATCCATAAACCGAAAATAAGACTAACTTTATATATATATATATGGCCATTCAAAAAAGACGCAACAGTTTAAATTGCTTATATTTCGTAATTTTGTTAACATACAGGAGTGATTTTTGTATTAGTTTACAGCGTACAATTGGGATTTTTATTTAATGAAAAACATGTTCAATGTGTGAACCACCGGCATCCAAAACCATTTGCAGTCGACGTTCAAAGTTGGCAAGTACTGTGCGTAGAACGTCATGAGTGATTGTGCTGACAATGGATGAAATTTCCTCTTGCAGCTCACTAATTGTGAGAGGATTGTTTCTGTAAACATTATCTTTCAGATATCCCCATAAAAAATAATCACATGGGTTGAGATCCGGAGAATATGGTGGCCAAGACCATCCACAGGAAAAACGTTCAGGGAAGCGATTCGAGATGACGCGATCGTCAAAATATTCATTTAAGGCTACAAGAGTCGTTCGCCTAGCGCCTTAGGCTACTAGGCCTAAGCGGTAACAAAACTCCCAGGTGTACGCTATAAACTAATACAAAAATCATTCCTGTACGTTAACAATATTACAAAATATAAGCAATTTAAACTGTTGCGTCTTTTTTGAATGGCCATATATATATATATATATATATATATATATATATATATATATATATATATATATATATATATTATATATATATAGATATATATAATATATATAAAATAATATAAAATATATATATATATATACAGGGTGTCCGAGAATTATCTGTACAATTTTTGGCTGTTATTAAAAGTCAACCATGAAGTGTAGAAATTCCAGTGTTGACCCATTTTACAGAGAATCTCATTAAGTTTTTTCTGATACCAAGTTTTGACAAGTTTTTTAGAAATTCAGTGTGTCCGAACATTATCTGTACAATTTCATCTTTTAATAAAATTCTTGATAACACACGTAAAATTCTTAAACAAGATTATTTAGAATCTGTATTTTCAAAAGTTTCTTTTATTAAAGTAACGTTGTTACAAACATTCGATATGTGCACCATCAGTGATTCGCAAAACATCCAATCGATACTCCAAATGTTGCCATGTACGCTGCAGCATATCCACATCAATTCGCTCAATAGCAGCTGTGATTCTTGCTTTTAAGTCATCAATGTCTGTCACCCGCGTACATTTCTAAAAAACTTGTCAAAATGTGGTATCAGAAAAAACTTAATGAGATTCTCTGTAAAATGGGACAACACTGGAATTTCTACACTTCATGGTTGACTTTTAATAACAGCCAAAAATTGTACAGATAATTCTCGGACCCTGTATGTATGTATATATATAATATATATATATAGATATTATATATATATATATATATAATATATAATATTATATATATATGACAAAAACATTTTCTTTCTTAATATATGACTATTAACTGTAAATGATAAATGTGTGATAAATATAACTGTGTGTGAAAATAGTTATATTTTTCACTGTTTTCAATAATTTCATATTTTTCGTCTGGCATTAGCCATAATAAAATAATAAAGCACACACAAAAACTTGAAATATGAAGTTTATCAACAAAATGTGATTAAAATGTTAATTAATTATCCGGTATCCGGCCGGATACTGAAGAAGTGGCCGGATCGTAATTCAGTATCCGGTGCATCCCTAATATACAGTATATATTAGTGATGTACGTCGCATCCGCATCCGCACCCGCACCCGCATAAAATTCAACATCCCATAAGCCCATAAGTATTAAGTGTCCAACGCGGACTTACCTAACGCGCCGTTCTCGAGGAACCTAACCCCCGCGTTGGACGAGGGTTTACATTATCTAATATCTTAACTAACCAAAAATCGAAATTCAATTAATAAATTAAGTATGAATTTAAACTATCACATTATCAAGTTGACAAATTTATACATGAACATCCGCACTGATGTCAAAGTTTTGCATCCGCATCTGCATCCGCGGATGTCTGAAATCTGACATCCGATACATCACTAATATACCGGGTGAACCAAAAGTAGGTGGACAGTAGGTTGAATAGGGTTTGTGTTATATTATATCATAACTATGGTGTTCATTATAACTATGGTGTTTGTGTTATATTATATTAAATATTATAACTACATTTATTTAAATTTAATCTTTTTTCTTTTCAGATAGTTCAGAGAACCCATAATGGCAAATAATCTAAATACTGATGCCAGAAAATGGGTGTTAAAAGAGTATTGGAAATCTCAAAATACTGAAACTGTTAGAACAAAATGGGTTGAAACATTTGGTACTCAAGCCCCAAAGAGACAAACCATTTACCGCATTCGTGACAAATTTGATGCCACTGGCTCAATTCTTAATGCCCCAAGAACTGGTCGACCCAAAACAGTTTGCACAGAGGACAATAAGCAACTTGTTGCCGAAGCATTTGTTCACAGTCCCAAAAAGTCCACCAGAAGAGCCTCAGCAGAACTGGACATTTCACAAACCTCTATTATACGAATTCTGAAATCTATTGGGTTGAAAGCTTATCGTCCACGGCTAATTCATGGCTTATTGGAGGATGACCCAGACAGGCGGCTGCAATTTAGTGAGATCATGCTGAACGAAATTGAAGGAAATCCAATAATTTTAGATAACATTGTGTGGACCGATGAGGCTTCTTTCAAATTATCAGGTCATGTTAACCGACATAATTGTGTTTACTGATATAGTGAGAACATGCATTTAACATTAGAGCAGCAACTAAACCAGCCTGGTGTCACTGTTTGGGGTGGTATTTCAAGTTCTGGTGTTTTAGGACCAATTTTGTTGATGGAACAGTCACAGGTGATAAGTATCTCGAAATTCTAATGAATGAAGTTGTTCCACACTTACAACAACAGCCTAATTCACATGACCTCTATTTCCAACAAGATGGGGCCCCTCCACATTATTCAAGAGCAGTCCGTGAGTATCTTGATGAAACATTTCCCGAGAAATGGATCGGCCGAAGAGGTCCAATTGAATGGCCTGCACGTTCACCTGACTTTACCCGAATGGATTTTTTCTTTTGGGGAGTACTCAAGGACAAAGTTTATAGTCGAAAACCACGAAGTGTTGGTGATTTGAAAAATTACATCAGAAATGCATTTCAAGAAATTAATGCACAAAGAAACCTGTGCAAAAATGTTTGTCGAAGTGTGAAAGGTAGACTTCAAAGCTGTGTAAATTGTGATGGACAGCAATTTGAGCACCTGCGTTGATAAAATTTTCAGTGCTTTTGTATTGTATTGGTATAAGTTAAATTTTTTTTTTATTTTGTATTATAGTATACAAAAAAATTAAATATAATTGTATATGTATTCTCAAAATAAACGTTATCATTTACTGTCCACCTACTTTTGGTTCACCAACGTATGCGTAGCACGACATAACAAGCAGGGTTGTGGAGTCGGAGTCGTGGAGTCGGAGTCGTGGAGTCGGAGTCGTGGAGTCGGAGTCGTGGAGTCGGAGTCGTGGAGTCGCACGTTCAGGGCGGAGTCGGAGTCGAATTTTTACAATGTGTGGAGTCGGAGTCGGAAAATTTTGGACCGACTCCACAACCCTGGTTATAGCCACTAGGTTAAGGGTTATTCAATTTTAAGTAGGACTACTACTAGTTAGACCTTAATTATGTTTAAGAGAATCTTTTTCATTTATATTATATATATATATATTGGAAAAAATAAAAATCCCTTAATATGATAATATCTACAAGTCAATATCCTTCTTAATATTTGAATGTTCCCTTATCCTAGAAAGTAACCTGACGATTCATGTGGTGGTGATGAAATGTCTTATTATTATGATAATTATAGAGTGAAACACTAGAGGAGTCGGAGTCGTATATTTAAAATGTGAGGAGTCGGAGTCGGATTTTTAGATTTTTTACAATGTGTGGAGTCGGAGTCGGAGTCGAATTTTTACAATGTGTGGAGTCGGAGTCGGAAAATTTTGGACCGACTCCACAACCCTGATAACAAGAACTCAATAGGTAAGAATAATCGCGTCGATTGATCTAATGTTAATATGCAACAGAAAATAGAATACAAAGACAGAACAGGTCACCTCTTTTATAATTTAGAAATTTTGCATCTTGCCTGTAGTAATCCTTGCTCATGCGATTCTCACTGTAAACTCATAGGTAGGTATTATAGGAAGATAGTATCCCTGTTAAAGGAAGCAGGAAGCCCCCTGATTAAATCTTACAACTATCATACTAAGATTATTCCTGGATGGAATGATTTTGCCGCCTCCCTGAAGAGGGAATCGAAAGACGCCTATGATTCATGGTGCTTTCATGGTAGATCCAGATTAGGACCAGTATACATGAATATGTGTAGAGTAGTATAAGGCAGCCATAAGGCGATGTAAACAGGAAGACTCTATTCGAACATCAAAAGCCTGTGAAGCTCACATAAATAACGACAACAACAAATTTTGGAAATTTGTTAAAAATCAATCGGGTGTCAAAAATGCCCTCCCTCCGACAATCGATGGGGTGTCGGGGGAGGATGAAATTGCAAAGCTGTGGAAAAACCACTGCTCAAACATTCTTAACAGTGTGAGTAGGGATAATATTAAGATAGATTGCAGCGAAACGCCTGTGGGAGGGACAAGGGAAAATACTTTGATATCAGTTCCTGAAGTAAAGACGTTAATTAAAGAGTTAAAGACTGAGTCTGCGTCAGGGGTAGATGACCTATCGAATGAGCACTTAAAATATGCCAATGACGTGGTATGTCTGCAATAATTAGGGGGGGGGGGGGGGGGGGGGGTCGAAACATATCAAAAATCGAGTTTCTCCAATCCACAGTATGCACGTAGTTGGAAATGATGATCTCAACATCTTGTAAAGAAAATGAGTATATGCGACCCCCCTTACCCCTTCCATAGCATCCCCCCCATTTTACTCTCTCCACAGATATAAACCCCCAAATGTGACAATCATTATAGTCACTTTTTTTTGTTTAGTTTCAGATTGTTTATGATTGAATGAGTTATGATTTAATTCCGAATGAGTTATATTAAATTCAGATTGAATGATTCAATTGCTAAAATTTAACAATTAGTTTCTCGTTATTAATGCTACTAGGCCTAAATAAGTGAAATCATGGCGACAAGAAGCAAAACGCACAATTCAACATTTGGTCACCCTGCAGAATTTCCACCTTCAAAGGCTGACGTATTTAGGCATTATTTATTGGTAAGAAAACGAGAAGAACTGATTTCGAAAGGTTCTAGAACAGCAAAAGAATGTTACAGAATTGTCACTAAAGATGTGGAAGCCATTTGGGAGAAGTTTTCCTTTCCACATATAGGATTTGAAGGAATAGCTATAAAAGTTGAACGATTGATAGAATCTGCAGCAAAGCCAAATAAAGTACCATTAAAACAAAGAAACAACAGTTCAGCAGAAGGTGGAGACATTCGCTGAAATGTTGATATTTGCACTTGTACTTGTACTTGTTACGATAAAAAATCAGTCGAACGGATTGCAGATGTGATATTAGAGTTCCAATGATTGAGTGGGAGTCTTTGTGGGGCAGAAACAAAGGAAAACCAACTAGGACCAATCGACAGAGTAACGACTTCCGCAAGAAAAAGGACTCACGATAGAGTTAAAGGATTAGAAAGAAGAGCCAAGATAAGCCTAGATATGAATGTCGATCAACCAGCAAACTGACCCTTACATATTATGGAAGATGAGAGCATGGAAATTGATGATGACAGCGACGATATTGACTTTGTTCCGGATTTTGAGCTGAGAGAAAACCATCAGAACAGAATTATTTATGATAACTTAACGATAACAGCAGATAGATACCGCGTAAGTTACAGAGCTACTGCAGCTATAGTAAATGCAGCTTTGAAGGATATGGGAATATTAGACAAAACCAGTATGTTGGATAGGAAAAAGTGGAGAGAGAAAGAATACGTGTGGGTAAAAAGAACATAATCAAAGTGAAATCAGAGAACACACAGATTGAAGGCATCGGATTTGATGGTAGAAAAGATCAAACTAACACAGAGAAGGGAATGGAGTACGAAGAACACATTATGTAATAGTCAAAGAACCTGGTGATGTTTACATGGATCATATAGCTCCAGATAACGGAACTGCTTGTTGTATTGCAGATGAAATAATAACTTTTATAGTTGATTCTAATAGTAAAGAATCCCTCAAAGCTTTGCTATGCGATGGCACCCCAGTGAACACTGGCAGGATTGGCGGAGTGCTAAAATTGATTGAATTATATCTGGACAGGCCGGTACAATGGCTGATTTGCCTTTTGCATGCAAACGAACTGCCCTTCAGGCACGTATTTGAATCAATTGATGGAAAAACTTCGGGACCAAACACCTTCAAAGGTTCTCTTGGAAATAAACTCCGAGAGGATTTGACCAAACTGGATATAGATGATTATACCCCTGTAGAGGGCAACATTAAAGAAGTTTCGGCCGATATTGTTAAAAGTTTCAGCAGTGACCAAAAATATATCTATGAAATGTGCATTAGCATACAATCTAGACGCATCTCACAAGCGTTAGCCACCAGATCCTCGGGTGCCCTCCATCATGCAAGATGGCTAACACGAGGAAACAGGATCCTGCGCTTATATGTCTCTACACGGAATCCAGACAAAAACATCCAAGACCTAGTCAAAATTATAATGCTGGTTTACGCTCCAGGCTGGTTTTGGATAAAGTCTCATCCAAAGGCAAATGAGGGAGCATCTAATTTTTGGTATATCATGCACTTGTTTAAAGGCTTAGATAAAAAGCATCAGATGATTATGGAGCGTGTCCTCAGAAATAACGCCTATTTTGCCCACTCAGAGAATATCTTACTCTCAATGATAACAGACACAAGAAGAGAAGTCAGAGAGCTGGCTCTTCAGCACATCATTCGAGCAAGAACTAGGAGCACCAATGCGAGAAATTTTGAGCTGCCAAAAACACTGAACTTTAAAGCAGACGATTATCCTAACATGATCGACTGAGACAACGAAACCATCACCCCTCCACCTATTTTACAGAATTTGACAAATGATGATCATCTTAAAGTTCGAAATGAACCACTTCAGCTTATTCCTTTTCCCTGTCACAGCCAGGGAGTAGAACATGCTGTAAATGTGGTAACAGAAGCATCACAAGATAGAATTGGTTACGAAAACAGACAAATTTATTTTGAATGTACTGGAGTCGAGAAAAAAGCTACCTGTGTTCCAATGGAAGGGCCAGTGGTGTCAGTAATTTACGATTTTAAATTTCTTCAGGTGAATATTTTGGTTTTAATATGCTTCAATTAAATTTCTTAAGGTGAATATTTTGATTTCAGTATGCTTCAATTGATTCTTTAAGTAATATACGGAGAAAGATTTATTATTATATATATATATGTTGGGGTAAATGTGATAAATTGGTAATTATGCATAATTGAAAATATCATGACTTAACCTAACCAATTGTCAAGGGCGTACAGTTGACCTAACCGGGCATTCAATTGACCTAACCTTGAATGCCCTGTTAGGTCAATTGAATTGAATGCCAGGTTAGGTCAATTGAATGCCCGGTTAGGTCAACTGTACGCCCTTGACAATTGGTTAGGTTGTCATGATATTTTCAATTATGCATAATTACCAATTTATCACATTTACCCCAACATATATATATATATATATATATAACTTACTGTAACTTTACTTATATCATTATTTACTTTAATCTTTGTCATTTATCAGGGTTTTTTATTCAAAGAGTTGGTTTCAATTTTATTTCAATTTAAAAAAAGGGGGGGGCATATGCAACGGGTAGGGGGAGCGGCGCATAGCGGTGTAATTACAGTATGTTGTTTAGGGGCCCAAAGGAAACTCCGAGCAGTGTGTAGAATAAGAATACAAAATTTCGACCCCCTCCCCTAGACTCTGCATATATCATTGCTCTTTTCAGCCATGCTTGCTCATAGCTATATCCCTGCAGAGTTTATGAGGATATATATATCTTGCCCCTGGCCAAAAATAAATATGGAGACATTCTGTCCAGCAATAATTACAGGCCTATTGCTGTCGCTTCCTGCTTCTCGAAACTACTAGAAAAACTCTTCTTACTCTGATTAAATTATTACCTGTGGACATCTA
This sequence comes from Bathynomus jamesi, assembly GCA_023014485.1. NCBI lineage: Eukaryota > Metazoa > Arthropoda > Malacostraca > Isopoda > Cirolanidae > Bathynomus > Bathynomus jamesi. The sequence goes on from JAJOZX010007598.1 coordinate 125,845, forward strand.
ATCAGTTTGGTTTTAAAAGGTCCCACTCAACTGACCTGTGTAATGTGTATCTATGTACTTAAGGAAATAATATCTAAATACACTGAGAGTAATTCAACTATTTATAGCTGTTTCCTAGATATAAGTAAGGCATATGATAGAGTGAACCACAATATTTTATTTAAAACACTAGAAGACAGGAAGGTTCCCATGTACATATTAAATTTATTGAAATTTTGGTATTCCCACCAATCTTTTACCGTCTATCCTTAGTATGTGAACTGTCATTGTATTATTATTATTATTATTATTTGTCATATGTTTGGACTATAGTCTGCCAACAAACATTTTCAATAACCTTTGGTAACCTTTGGTAAGCTTCCGCCCGAATTGTTCATTCTGACGAAGGTCAAGCTTTTCATTCCACCTTAGACCTACAGTTTAACGTGGAATCCGAACCACGCCCCACCAGCAGCCCAGCGTCTTAACCACTAGGCCACCCATATATATATACACACACACTGTATATGAATCGCAGTATAATAAACAGAATTTGTCTCACGCAAGTAAAAATATGAAGGTAAAACGTAAAAATTAATGAAAATCTTTTACCGAATCAAAGAACTTTACTTAACCCTCGTCAGGAACCTTCAATTTACTTACGTTGTTGGAACCATGGGGTCTATGTGACCCCAGACCTAAAATCTTACAAAATGGTGCTATAAAAAGTTTGTAATGAAATAATGAAATGAATGAAAAAATATGTTTGATATTTAAGAAATTTTAGCGAATATCATCATCTTTCAATGTTTTAATTCCATGGTTCCTGATGAGGGTTGAATGATAAAGGAATCGTGTCCAAGTACGGGGTACAAAAAGAACAGCTGAAATTGGAAATACAACTTCACAATTTGTAGTTATAACTGTAAAATTACATACCCTTTCTTCATAAATCTGACTACTATTTGTCTGGAGAGGAGCTGGAAGGCAGTCGTCCACTTCTTCAGTAAGAGCCTGGATCTCTTCCTCTTTCGACTCGAGCATCTCCTGAGCGGTATTGAAGTCATCCTCCAGTTTCTTCTGCAGTCATAATAACAATTATAATGAAAAATTAATGATCATCAAAAGGACTTGGTTATATAAATAGCTCCACCTTTTTAAAGGGGTTTAACAAACTCAAATAACTACACCCACTCCAACCCACCACAATCATTTGGCAATACATTCCTTTTTCTACTTCAAAGATTTGAATCTAGTCAATTTCACTAAACTTTCAATATTTAATAAGTATTGAGATAAGGGAGTTGAGCCACACTGAAAAATGGATTTGTTAGAGCGTAAGGTTTCAGCCTATACTAAGGTCTTCAGCAGTTCAGCAGATGTTAACAGATTCATAACGAGAACAATGTCAGAATGACATCACTGTCCCCTCCTCTATTTGTGACCTTAACCTGTGGCGCAAGAACCCGATTCTCGATCGCATCACATCGGGTACAAAAGTGTGACGAACGGATGGACGGACGAATGCGCCCCAGTATGACCCCTTCAAATTTATTTGGTCGGGGACGTAATGAGTCAATGAATGAAATAAGTTGATGATACCTTTGGTAAGTCAAAAGAAATAGGTTCATTAGCACGCTTTTAACACAAATTTCTAAATTACCATTCTTATATCCAAAAAATTATAATTTAGTGCTTTCAAGCTAAACCTTTTACCACCACAACCAATAGCTAATTTGTATCCTCATTTTCCGCAGTTAAAGATATCGCACTTCTACGAGCAAAGAATATTTATCTACCATGATTTATTGAATGCTTAATATGAAATCACTATGATAATAAAAACCCACTCTAACAGACAGTTTGTTTCCGCAACAGTTTCGATGCCCACTGGCATCCGAAGAGGATGCCAGTGGGCATTGAAACTGTTGTGGAAATAAACTCTGTCTATTAGAGTGGGTTCTTATTACCATATTTTAACCTTCACGTACAAAAGTAGTTTTTCGCATTTTGCATTTATTATGAAATCACTGTTGTATGTCCCGCATTGCACCTGTAAATATTCTGCATATTTCACCCGAGTTACTTTATTCCGCCAGGGACCATAGTGTAATATGTAACGCAGTTTCTCTAAAAGCGAAGTAAGGACACCGAAGTAGGGGTTCGATATTTGTGGGGGGGTTGTTTGTTTGTTGGAGTTTAACTTCGCAACATCTAAAGTCATATGACGGATGGGACCTACGGCTTTACGTGGGACCCGAACCAGGGTGCGCTACATAATCTGGATGCGGGGGACGGTCCCCAATCCAATTACAATCCAGACCCAATGTCGTTTAATTTCGCTGATCGATGGGAAGCGGTGTTATGAAACTGGCCACGACGCAGCCCACTGGAGTTAGCGCAATAGGCCGAATGAATCAGCCTGAGTGCTGTGCCAGTTTCTATCCCTCCTGACTAATTATTACTACTTCACTCCACTACAACCGACTGATTCCAATAAGAGACGAAACCAAAATGCCAGTGCATGCCAGTGATGTAGGACTCGAGACCGGTCTCGATGTAGTCTCGACTACATCACTGGTATATGTACCTCATTGTGAGGAGGTATCATTTTCATACACAATCTTTGTTTAATCTCCACCTCCCAAGGGAATAACTTACACTCCGAATCACGCACAGTTGTGGAAATAAATTAATAAATTCGCCTAAAATTTACTTTGAAGACTCCGAAATTCCCAAGTTCATTTTTTTTTTTTTTTTTTTTTTTTTTTTGGATTATTTTCTGGGAACTTTTTTCCTAAATTGTGCGTTTACACTATATACAATAACTGATATAGAAACGACTATTCTATCTAGTAATTTTATTACTACCTTTTCATAACCACTTAAAGTTAAGGTGCAATACCAGTTTCATTTTAAGTCAAAGGAAACTAGTTAGCAGCATGCTATTAGACGAGACATGACAAATGCATTTTATTTGTTATTAGTTACGAAATACTCGTTATTAACTCGAATAAACAACAACAAACGCTAAATAATTAATCAATGTTAAAATTTGTAGCCTGACTCTGTCACAGATGATCATGCCTTTGGGTTAGTAAATAACGGTTCCAAACACTGAAGCCAATGCAAGAGGAGGAAAACTTCCATTAATTTATAAATATACACATTTTCTTACAGGCACACATTTTGCTAAACTTCACTTTTTTTTCCTAACATTTGTACGTTTGTCGAGAGTCCCATTTTTTGGTGAAATTAAGTTTTGTTCACATACATTTTACGATATGGGCATCCGGTAAATCAGTGGTTACGGTGGCGGACTCTGAGCGGTGACATTCTGATTTCGCTACCGCATGCTGGCTACTGGGTTGGATTGAGTCGCTTACCCCGATACTGCTCGGCCTAAAGGCGACCTTCGGGGCACATTGAACCCCCCACATCGTGAGAAAATTAGCTTCCTGGCCGTTATCTTTTTACATTTTACGATATTCGAGTCTGCTACAAACATTACATTTTCAAACATTAAAATATTTTCTCAATATTACAAAATATTATTTCGTTACGCTGATTTAAGAATCAGGTTTAAGAATTAGTGAAAACTCGAATTAGTCAAAAGAAAACAGAATTTCAGTTTTAATATAAACTACTATCATACTTTCACCCATTTTAAATGTGGAAAAAACTACATATAATACATTCAATCCAAATCATTCGACCTTGTACCATAAATGTCACTAGCATTACGAGAGAAGTTTAAGTTACCTTCATCTGTCTGCCCCCTCCCCTCGTCTCGTCTCTCGCGCGCGCATGCACGCACATACTGTAACATCATACGTATACAATTTCGGTAATCGATGGAGCATAAATATAATACCGTAAAAAAAAATCAAACTGAAAATGGTTAGTTTAACATTCCTACGAAAAAGAAAGCTCACACGTATGCTTATCATAGGCATTTCAAAATACCTGATATTCAGTTAGATTTTGTATCTCATTTTCTAAAACATGAATTTGGTCTTTAAGAATTACGTTCTCCGATGATAAGTCATGAAAATCACTCCTACTCATATCGCCGGTGAAACCATCAGCAGGCGATAAGACCCACGTCAAATTAATATCCTCCTGTGATGAGATTTAATATTTAAACGGTTTAAATAAAGTTAACAACAGATGCGTTTAAACAATCTTAAATACGGTGTTGATCATATCTCTATCTCTCTCTCTATCTCAAAATATACTACACCCTTTTCCACTACAAAGACCCAATGAGACAGTGACACTGCAGCAAATAAATTTCCATTTAAAATTTATTCCTAATTCTCTCTCTAACCGAGGATTCACTTCATACCTGCAACTAACTAGATTTCACTCGTTTAGTCCTATTCATAATGTATTAAGGTGACTTACTCTTGGATGAATACTAAAATTTACGTACAAAATGAATTACACCTCTTGCCCAGTGTTATTCGGACAGGATATCGTCCGATAACGGCGACTGGACAATTTCAAATGCTTTTATTTGTATTTTTTGTGCTGGAAGGAGGGGCCAAGGGCGAACGCCCGCAAAAATGCATCCCCAACAGGAGGAGGAGGAGGAGGAGGAGGAGGCCGATATCAAGGTCCAGAGTTTTCGAGATGCCTGAACACACTGCGTTTCAAAGATTGGAAGTCATAGACAGGGGAGAAAAATGGACTGAGGAAGGTTGTTCCAGAGTTGACCGGTTGAGTAAATGAAAGATTGAGAATACCAATTAACCCTTGCGTTAAAGAACTGGACAGAAAAAGGACGAGAATGTGTCGAAAATCTGGTACAACCTCCCCTTAAAAGAGGAGGCACGCAGTTAGAGAGTTCAGAAGAGCAGTGTCTGTTATAACCAGGGTTGTGGAGTCGTGGAGTCGTGGAGTCGCACGTTTCAGGGCGGAGTCGGAGTCGGTAAAAAACTTCCGACTCCGACTCCAATTTCTGTGTCCTGTGTCACCCTTAATTTCTAAATCCTAAATACTAACATTTAGGTTATTTAGTTTTTTTGGTCAATAAACCTTATTCATTGATAGCCCCCTAGATTAAGTTTTTTTAATATTTTTTTTTTACATTTTCAGAATATACAATTAATATTTATTTAAATATAAAATATAAAATATAAAATTTCACACTTAGTGTGGTGGTGATGAAATGTCTTATTATTATGATAATTATAGAGTGAAACACTAGAGGAGTCGGAGTCGTATATTTAAAATGTGAGGAGTCGGAGTCGGATTTTTAGATTTTTTACAATGTGTGGAGTCGGAGTCGGAAAATTTTGGACCGACTCCACAACCCTGGTTATAACAGCAACAGTAAAGGGAGAGTGGGAGAACATTGCGGCGAAGAGAGGGATTGAAGACAGTGAGTAAGAGGCGGGGAAATGATGAGCCTTTATTTCCAGTAGAGCTGTGTGGGTTGAACTACTACACACACGAGAAGCGCACTCCAAACAGGGGTGGACAAAATCCCCGTACGAAGACGGCAAATGAGTGGGGGTGAAGAAACTACGGAGCCGTCACAGCATACCTAACGTCTTAGAAGCTGTTTTAGAAAGAGTATACGTGATCTTTCCAGGAAAGATCACGAGAAAAGGAAACGTCAATAATGTTAAGAGAAGAGTAAGGATTGAGTTGTATATTGTTGAAGATGTGATTATAATCTCCATTCTTCTCGCAATTCCATTGATTGGGGACAGCAGCTTACCATTAGTACTGAATTGGTAATTAAACAAAGACCGAACTCACGAAAGCCGCGTGAGAGTACGTCAAAGTTTTACACAAATTCCAAAGTACTTTGGATAAAAAACTTTCTATTAATGTCCATTTGCAATGGCTTTTATATGCCAACTTCTTTATAAACTTCTCTCGTATTATTCTTTAAAGAAACTTCAGGTTTTACAACGGGAAATGAAGTTCCGACAAGTTTAAAATTACTTTTTAAGTTTATTTACTAATAACAACACTTTTAACTTTCAAATTTCACTCTGAACCAAACCACAACAACGCAGTTTACTCCCTGAATGGTCTCAATCTATTAGACTTCATAGGAAAGACTGATTACAGTTCTTTTTTCCAGTCTTTCAAGTACTGTAGTTTCAACTAAATGGTAGAATCCATCAAACATTTGTTCGCGCCATTTCTCCACTTTTTTTATCATGTAAAATGTGAATATTACTCAAGTGTTTGCGATGAAACGAAAGTTTGAGAAACTAATTGGAAAAAGTATTACAGTACCACTTGTGGAATATCTCATACCTTACGTACACTGAAAATACAAAGCTGTTACAGTAATATTAGTGAATTATTTAATTAACCGATTGCAGCTTACTACAAACACTGAAAACAAATTTTTTTATTCTGGAGCAAAAAATAAAATAAAAAAAAATAAATAAATAAATAATAAATAAATAATAAATAAATAAATAAATAAATAAAAATAAATAAATAAATAAACATGTAAATAAAAACCCGAAGCACATTTACCTTAGTTTTTTCAGCTGAAATGGGACCATGCGGTGAATTCTCAGTGTGTTGGTCAATGACGGGACGTTGGAGTGATTCTAAACTGAAGTTGCTCGCATCGCAATGGGTGGAAGGGTATTGGTTGTTTGCGCTCGAGCTTAAAGCACTTAAGCTAGTTTTCTCAGTAACATCTTGTCTCAGTTCAATGGACTGTAACTATGGAAACGATTATGTTCAACAGATTACCAAAATCTAATCATGAACTACACTTAGGAAGTAAGAAAATTTGAAATTGAAATCTAAAAAGAAAAAATGCCCTACTATTTACATTTAAAAATATATACATCACTCAAGTGCAACTATTACAAACAAATACAAAAATATAATTTCTTTAAATAATAATGATGATGATAATATACAGGGTGCTTCAAAAAATTACCATTTATTAATATCATTGCTAATATGTCATTGCTTACCACTTATAGTTTGTGTGTTTTTCTTTTGTTTATGTAAATATGTGTGTGTTTATTTGCTTGTTTTTTAATAATAATGTTTTTTTCAGGGATTGTACGAGTATGAGTAAACCCCATTCAATGGAAATGGCTACAAGGTTTACATTACAGCAACACAGAAATGTGCGTTGCTTTAATGTAAACCTTGTAGTCATTTCCATTGAATGGGGTTCACTCAATCACTCGCAAAATCCCTGAAAAAACTATATTATTGTTAAAAAACAAGCAAATAAACACGCAAATACTTACATAAACAAAAAAAAAAAATTATAAGTGGTAAGCAGAGCTAGGCAATAAATACATTGAATGTATTTAAATACTAAATACTAAATACATGGGAGAAATGTATTTAAATACTAAATACTAAATACATTTTACGAATGTATTTAGATACTAAATACAAAATACATCAATTGTATTTAAATACATTTGTAAATACATTTTAAATACATACAAATTTGCTTGTTGAAGCCATGACGCACACGATAAAGAAATCAACCGCTTACGACTAAGAGTGGCACACAACTGATTGAACTGACACGTTGAAGCATGAACCATGCTGTACTACACTGTCGACGCGTCGTACTGTGCTAGTACAGAACGTGTATTAAACCAGTAAAAGTATTTACATTTTTATATTTTGAGTATTTAAATACATTATATTTAAATACTCATTAAAGTATTTAAATACTATATTTAAATACATGAAAAACAATGTATTTATAAATACAGTTCTAAATACACAAATGTATTTAAATACGTATTTAAATACTGCCCAGCTCTGATGGTAAGGAATGACATATTAGCGCCACACAAATTATAACATTTTTTTGAAGCACCTTGTATTGTTCCATTTAACCATGTTGAGAACATTCATTAGGTATAAGAAAAAGAGACAGACACAGACACACACATTTACAACATTTTATATATATATATGTGTGTGTGTGTGTGTGTGTGTGTGTCTGTTTTGTACATGTGCATGTGTATTTATCTCTTTTTCCTGTTGTACCTAATGAATGTTCTCAACATGGATAAATAGAACAATATACAGGGTGTCCGAGAATTATCTGTACAATTTTTGGCTGTTATTAAAAGTCAACCATGAAGTGTAGAAATTCCAGTGTTGTCCCATTTTACAGAGAATCTCATTAAGTTTTTTCTGATACCAAGTTTTGACAAGTTTTTTAGAAATTCCAGTGTGTCCGAACATCATCTGTACAATTTCATCTTTTAATAAAATTCTTGATAACACACGTAAAATTCTTAAAGAAGATTATTTAGAATCTGTATTTTCAAAAGTTTCTTTTATTAAAGTAACGTTGTTACAAACATTCGATATGTGCACCATTAGTGATTCGCAAAACATCCAATCGATACTCCAAATGTTGCCATGTACGCTGCAGCATATCCACATCAATTCGCTCAATAGCAGCTCTGATTCTTGCTTTTAAATCATCAATGTCTGTCACCCGCGTACATTTCTAAAAAACTTGTCAAAACGTGGTATCAGAAAAAACTTAATGAGATTCTCTGTAAAATGGGACAACACTGGAATTTCTACACTTCATGGTTGACTTTTAATAACAGCCAAAAATTGTACAGATAATTCTCGCACACCCTGTATATAAATGGAACACTACATACAGGGTGTCTCAAAAGTCACTATCTATTTTGAAAAATAATGGGAATTACGAAAAAATGGTTTAAGACATGAAAAATATATTTATTTCAAAGTAAGTGCCACAAAGAATTAGTGCTATTTATTTATCTGTCTCCACATGGCGACCATCAGTGTCTCTACAGAGCTCAAAGCGATAAGTTGTTTCCCGGAACACACTTTCCAGCATTTGAGGTGTTATTTTCTGAACTGCATCGGTAATACGATTTCGAAGTTCAGCTACATCACTAATTCTTCTACCAGTGTACACCTTAGACTTAATGAAACCCCAGGCGAAAAAATCTAATGGTGTTAAATCGGGTGAACGTGCTGCCCATGGTTGTGTTCCTCCACGACCAATCCAGCGACCGGGGAAGCGTCTGTCAAGATAATCACGTACAATTATTGCATAATGGCACGGTGCTCCATCCTGCTGAAAAACTACTGTGTCAAGAATGCCATCTGTAAGAAGTTGAGGTTCGAGGAATTGTTCAAGCATGTCAAGATAATAAACCAATTAACTTTTTTTAAATACACAAATTTGCACCAGAAGTACATATCTTTATGCCAGCATAGCATTTTTTAAAAACACATCTAATGTCACCGAAATAGATAGTGACTTTTGAGACACCCTGTATATAGAACAACACACTCTTTTGTGATGACTATGGTAAGCAATTTTTTTTTATATACAGTATATTTAAGCATAGTTTGTTGGCGTTATAAGCCACACATATATTTTCTGGATTTTACTGGAGTTCGTAATAATAATAAAACAATTTCAATCAACCGAATTTCAAACTCGGAAAAACATGTCATGAACCAAACAATAGGAATGTTTCATTATATTTCCAAAATTCTGTTTCAAATTCTAATGATTATTACTAATTTTAATTAAGAGAGATCTATCTTCAAATTCTTCAAAGCTTTAGATTTCAAGAGAGAGTAAAGACGTCAAAGCCGGACAGGACGATAGGCAGAGAAACGAGATATGCAGTCCCACGTCGACAAACCCTAGACATAATGAAGTCTAGTACAGTATTTATAGAAAACAAACGGAAACTGGAGTAAGTTTAAGAAAACGAAGGAATGAACCCAAACACTAAATAATGTCCACTTACCTCTTCAACGATGCCATCAGGAGAATGTTCTGGGGCTCTCCTTTGAACTTCTGGACATGGACTCTGTTCAATTCGGGATTTCCAACTTCCACTAGTATTCAAACACTTGCGTAACTGAAAATGTTAGGGGAGATTTAGCACTAACGTTTCCGTGAATTTTCACGAGTAAACAAGTGGTCGTTACGAGAATGAGTAGTAATTACAACAGGATTCACAATTCACTAATTACACCCGTATGATTAACCTTCAATCGATAGTGATCTCCTTTAAGACTGAACGAAATCGCCTGGCGTAAACCAGAATAAAATCAGTGAGGTGATTACTATCTACTAAGAATATTAAACATGCGTTTTAGAGTCACCTATGACTAATTGTAGTCTTCTTCACGCGGGACTTTACAATATTTGACCGTAACGTGTTACTTACTATCAACAATGTAACTTTCAATGAAAGGAAATATAACTTTTAATCTCAATGTAGTCTAAAGGTGAACAACGATTTATTCTTGACAAAAATCAAAACATTTTTTTTTATTAAAAAATACAATACAAAAAACGAGTAACGCGATTAAGATCCGAAGTATTGGCAAACATTCTCTACAAGTTACGCTGACTCTCCGTAAACCTGTTAATACCTTACCGCGTTTGCCACCTCCTGCGACGGTTGCCCATTCACGAGCAGAGTAAGTGCCACTTCAGCGGACTCCCAAAGCGACTTTCTCTGAAGTGAAAGCTCTTCTATCTTTGTATTCTTCGAATCCAAGAGAGATTCGAGCAATGCGTCTGATAAAGCTGGATCAGGGCTCAAACTATAGTTTACTTCCTGTAGTTTCAGCTATTGGCAAGTAATACTGAAGTTATATGTTTGGATCTTAAGAAAAGAACTTTCAATAGTTAAAACTGGTTACGAGTTTAAATACACCACCATACGTACGCAACAACACCGTTCGAACAATACACGTAAAATAAATTCTCCTTTTCAAAATTCTCACGGAATTATGCTACAGTCAAGCACCGTTGTCATTATTAAAAGGATATCGGACAACTCAAAATTCACTCATTCTTTTCTTAAGCAGAAATACCATTCGTGTTTTCTGATATTATGCAAGATGCGCAAACGATAAAAACACTAAGTTTCAATCCAGCTATAACTTTGCCAGCCATGCGGTACACTCGAATCAGTTTTAAAACAACATGAAATGATAAAAAAAATATATCATCAAGTTTAATGCTTTTGATCAGATAACTCAAGGATCATCAACACGCATACAATATGATTTGCGCATTTTGGAGAATCGCGTCGCGTCGCTGCAGTGTGCGGGGCTCCCATTCTGTCAATATAAAATCACACGCTACTCGAGTCGTCACGACCCCAATCGTGAGTCGCGAGACGATCCTGCGCGCGACCGTCCTAATGCGTTGAACAGAACCTACTCCAAATTTCACGAGTTACGGTTTTACCTTTGCTGCCTACTGTGAAACGCTACGCGATGAGAATTTTGAGGCTAATTTTACCTTCAACTCCTCGTTCAGAATCCTTTGTGTCTGAACTTCCTCTTCCAACGCTCGCATTTGGTGACGTCTCTGATCTCTCGTGGACTGGGGTAAGCTGATTGGTTCACTGGGTTGGTTGAGCCGATCCAATTCCTCTTCTCTCAAAACTAATTTATCGTGAAGTTCCTTCACTGTGTACCGAAGTTCCTCGACCTGATTAAAATCAACTTAATAAATGGTGCAAAAGTACTTCCCCCATTTTATTCCAATTTAATGATAGTTGTTGTTGTTGTTTGATGGGATTGTTTGACCTCCTTCGCAACACCTAAGGTCATACGATGAAGGTGACCTACAGCTTTACGTGGGTTCCAATGATCGAGTGTGTAGTTGCTAGTTGTAATTAGATAGCGTGATGCCTCATTCCATGGAGAATGGGTAATACATTCTTAATGCTTTGCGATACGCGCGCGCACGCATTTACCTTCTACAATAACTCACACGTAAAATACATCCTCATTAATTAACCATTTCATAGTACCTAAACAGTTCATTAATTTCTTTTTAAGGGTTCGATGAAAACATTAAACATATATCAATCCATTGAATAACTATCACAGACTACATTACGAGGTAACAGCAATTGGCTTATGTAAATAGATGTTATTTTCCGCGTTGAGCTGATTGAACAGAATTTTCGCAGATTGAAATCTGGTAAACATTAGTTCTCGAAGTTCTCGGCAAATGTATGTACTGTACATACATATGAACGGTATATTTTGCTATCTGCACTATCACTACATACACTAAATATACGTATATAAACGAGAATAACTTCAAATAAAATATATAAAGGCTTCCTAGGAAGAAGTTATGGCACTTTCAAGTTGGTACAACTTTAACGGCGTTTTCTGGCGTTTTTTACTTTTGTCGCTTAGCCACTTCTTCCTTGGACGGCCTCATATATATAAGATTAAAAGGAAACGCTTCCATACTCACTTCTCTGAACTTTGACGTGAGTTCGGCTCTACTTCTTTCTAGTTCTTCTTGAAGCGCTGAAATTCTAATTCTAAGTTCAAACTCATAAGGCGAGTCTGCTCGTCTGCTCTCTTCCAATCTCGCTTCTAAACTCGAAATTCTAATAAGCTGTTCTGAATTCTGTCTCCTAAGTATTTCTTTCTCTTGTGAAACCTCCTGAACAACTTTCTCCATTTCCTCTCTTTCATTTTCCAAACACTCTCTCTCTTCATGAAGGGTTTTAGTACCACGTGAAAGCGCTTGCTCTATTTCCTCCGCCTTCGAATTAAGTTGCGCGTTCAGGTCTTCCATTTGCGCTTGGAGAGCCTCCTCCCTTTTCTTGGAGCGTGATAACTCTTTTTTCAGAGAAAGAACATTACGTTCAAAGTCCTTCCGGAGGAGATCGGATTCCTTAGAAGCCTTTTCCAACTCCGACTTCAAAGATGATAAAGTGGACAACCGTTGGTGCAATTCGTCCCTTTCAATGATTACTTCCTGTAAAAATAAACCATATAAATATAAAGTAAATACAATGATAATAAAAATGGGTACATTTCATGTGTAAATGGCAAAAGCATACCCAAAGGCAACGGCACGCCATTCTGAATCTAGTTTAACAGAAAACGACTACCCTGACCTAAATTTTGCGACTGCCTTACTACCTCACCCTTCCTTCAGTTTCTTCTATTTAACCTTAAGATCCAAACAATGTTATTGCTTACGAGTCTTCTTTTCTTGGGTTTGTGCCAAAATTCACAACAAAACAAAATCGTAGCAATATAATTATATCTCTAAATGAAGTTCAGCACTACTCAAAAAAGGATAAATATCGAACCAGAACGAACTGCTCCTTCATCAAAGAATGTCAGGAAGGTAAATCATTGCTTCCATAGCGAGGGAAATAATGCCCACACCACGAAGGCCTGACGGGTTGGAACTTTTCAAATAAGTTTTTTTTTTTAAACGGGGCAAAGCAGCGTTACATCATGAAAGTGATTCTTTTGTCACGAGATGACCGAGTCCGCGAAAGCAGACCAGACGAAGACGAATTATAACTATATACCCAACCTACACGATTATTATAGATAATTTCACTGAGCGTATTTCGGTGTCGGGAATAAAATACCAGAAAAATTGCAAAGTAGATATGCTTTTAAAGACAATAAAAACTCATGACTAGGCATAAAACGTAGCAAAATAGGGGAGGTAAGGTGAAATTTATTTCAGTGCATCTTCCGCTTGTTCTTTTCCCTGTATTCCAATATGGGGTGGTGAAATGTATCGACCATATTTACTTAAAAGAATTATGCACTGGAACTAAGTGATAGAAAAAAATGTACAGCTCCGTAGTTTGAACGGAGCTTAAGAAATCAGCGTAAATAATGAAAGAAAGAGAGAATTATCTACTGCAAAATGATATTTTAGGTCTTATCTTGTGTACATTTTTTAAATGAAAAACAATTATTAAGTTATAATGATAAAAAAATCAATTGTAGTGATTGATGCAAATTGCAATTCATGGGAACATTATTAATTTTTAAGATGAACGATTAGAAAAGCTAACAGACCGGAAGCTCTTTTTTTCCACTACGCTGGGGTGAGTGTACCCCAAGGATCACCTTTAGCCTGAGCAATAATAATAGGGTAAACGGCCAACTCAATCCAACCCAAGAGCCAGCAGGCGGGAACGAACCAGAGCCTCACTGCTCAGATTCCGAGACCGTAACCACTGAGCTACCGGGTGCCCATATATAGTGGAATAAAGCAAAATATTATGATACTGAAATAATAAAATTTATTAATGTATAAATTATAACTACAACTTAAATAAATTTATTAAATTGTAGAAAGAATTATTGTTCGCAAGAATGTGAAAATCATAAGTAAATTTACGTCGAAAACAACATTTTAACTACAAAAATGAGTCTTAGATTGAATTTCGAGAGAAGGATTTTAAAAGTAACGTCCTACTTATTTCGTATACGACATTTAATCCGTACCTTGCTTAAAAGAAGAAATTATGATTATTATAATTGATAATTAACGATATGAAAATTACAAAATTGTTATTTTAAGTGTGTAAAAAGTAATATAAGGTATGAAAATAATAATAGTTGCTGATCTTAAGTGTATAAATGTAGGGTACGAATATAAGTTAAAATAAGGTAAAAAATTAATGTAATACAATACTGTAATTATTATATTTTATAAAATAATTTGAAAATAAGTGTTACAACTCTAGCTTGGAAGGTTCTATTTGATAAAAATCATCTTAAGATTTAGTGATGACATCGTAGTAGTATAGTATATGACTTATATTTCCCGATATACCACACCTTCAGTTTGACGTCAAAGAAGAATGTTCCTCACTAATTTAGAATATGACCATCCGTAATGAATATCTCAACATAGTCAAGAACATCTAATTTATTTATTCAAATGAGAGCAAAGTGAATTTTCCAAATACAAAGTGAAACGAGTATTTATTTTTTTCACTACCACTCTGTAATGACGGTTAGTAGAGCCAAGGGTCAATCTATAGTTGGTGGGAACCAAGTCATTTTTCTGAGGCATATGGAAAAGAAAAATAGAGCCTATGTCCAACTGCTCGAAAAATCCTTTCGGTCCAAACTCGATTACGAGACTCTAAATAAAACTGAAATGACGTCAAACTCCATAAAGTATATCATCCATCCCCGCTATTCTACTGTCACTTTGTGACACAGAAGTCATTTCTTTAAGAGTTTGAGGTTCATCGTATTTACTCTTAATTTTGATTGAACTCTACATAAATTGCTTCCTCTTTCTCCTTCCAAAAACATAGAATGCTCAGAAATATTTTAACCCGCATATACACCTTCAAATGTTGTTGCAGGGACTTCAAGAAGTATCCAATCTTCCATCAGCTCTTAAGAAATGGGAACGAATTTACCAACGAATCTCTTAACTCGAAATCAAAAGTTCGATGATAAATGGTTCTACAAATTCAAAGAGGGGAAAGACAACCAAGCGGAACGTTGGGACCCGTTTTATTATCCAAGTACGAGTAGCTTCGATCTTGCTCATTGAAAATTGATAAGGACAAAAGTCGTCCAGTTAGAGCCTCGAGACATCAACAAGTAATTAAACTAACTAAAAAATTAATTAAAATAACTAAAAGTAATTAAATTCATGGTGTAATAATAGTAAGCTAAGGCATTCCTCTTTAATTGCGTTGAATTTGGATGCGGACTTTCCTAATTTGAACCCCAATTTATAGGAGTAAGAGTACTGAAAGTACTCATAATTGCATTACCCTGAAGAGAGGAATGAAAAGCATTTAATAAAGGAGCACATTTGATCCAAATTCTCTATATTCCTTATTTGAACAATATATAATGGATTCCCAGAGAGTTCTTTCTCTCTCTCCCCACGTACTCACATCATATTCTGCTTTGATGTTGTTTAGTCTCATTTCAAGGTCTTTGGTGTACTTGGCGGCTGCTTCCGCTGATCGCTCAAAGGCGAGCAGTTTCTCCTCCAGTTTGGTTTCTAACGATCCCGGGGACATGGATCGAGTTTTCTCCAGATAAGAAGCATGAGACATCTCCAACTGATCTCTATGGAATACGAGCGAGTTAAAATAATATTTTTTATTAATAAGGATAGAAAAAGAGAAAGGTTTAAAAAAAAATCAACTTTTTTGTGTACCACAAATGTTTTAAACCGCCTTCAAAACCTCACCTCACGGATAGTTCTTCGTCTGACAGTGCTGATCCGGTGACGAGAGAGAACTGCAATGTCTCGAGTCCCAAAGTTGATTTTTCTAGACGAACAATCAAACTATCGAGCTTCAAAAAATAATAAATAGTGATGTAAAAAATGTACTAAATTTTAAAATATGGATTCATACATACAATTATACATTAGTGACAGCCAAATTCCACTCCACTCTTCCATCACATAGCACACAGTATATATGAGGCCCTCCTAGGAAGAAGTGACTAAGCGACAAAAGTAAAAAAAGCCAGAAAACGCAGTTAAAAGTTCTACGAATTTGAAAGTGCCATAACTCTTGAACTTTTGAAGATACAGTATTTCCTCGAAATCTCTTCAAAAGTTCAAAAGTTATGGCACTTTCAAATTGGCAAAAATGATAAAGCTTTTATTGGCGTTTGTTTTTACTTTTGTGGCTTAGCCACTTCTTCCTAGGAGGGCCTCATATATATATATATATATATATAATATATATATTATATAATAATATATATATAATATATATATATACACAAATTTAACTGTACCAAAGAATGATCATGGGTTAAGTCAACGTTTTGGGGTGCCTGGCACGAAGAAATTTCCTGGGATTCTTGGCACTTTTGGCATTTCTGGCACTCTTGGTTAGTACTGGATTTCTGTAGTTCTTCCGAAATTGAAATTTGTTTTTCGAGCTGATGCCAAGCGGGAGTGTCGTGTCTGGGGTCCTCATAATCGAAACCAACTTCATTCGAACTCTTAGGGACTAGTTTTGAGGTGAGGTTACTTTGGTTTAGGGTATCCAGCTAGTTAGAGGTAGAAAGGAAAGGTATGAACGTCACAAAAAGTATTCAGGTACGCACGCATTTAAAACCCAAATAACCCATTCTATATATACAGGGTGTCCCGTAAGTCTGGACCCATAGGGAAAAATAATAAAATTACAAAATAGTCCAAAAATTTATTACATAATCTGTTCAAAGTGTCCGCCGTTGTGTCGCACACATAGTTGAAGACGCAATCTCCACTGCGACAGCACTTTCTGAATCACAGTCGCAGAAATTTCTTGACACGCCTCCACAATGCGTGCTTTAAGGTGGAAAATGTTCTGAAGTTTGACCTCGTACACTTTGGCTTTCAAGTGGCCCCACAAATAAAACTCCAGCGGAGTAAGATCATAATAAAAAAATAATAAAAATAATATAAAAATAATAAAAAAATATATTATAAATAAATTTTTGGACTATTTTGTAATTTTATTATTTTTCCCTATGGGTCCAGACTTACGGGACACCCTGTATATTTATCCTTAACCACAAAAAAGGCATCCGAGCTTCAAAAAAAAATCTCTCTATCACCAGAGCTGGGCAGTATTTAAATACATTTGTATTTAAATACGTATTTAAATACATTTGTGTAGTCGAAAGCGGTTGATTTCTTTATCGTGTGTGTGTCATGGCTTAGTGAATTAGTGAATGCATATGTTAAAATTTGTATGTATTTAAAATGTATTTACAAATGTATTTAAATACAATTGATGTATTTTATATTTAGTATCTAAATACATTCGTAAAATGTATTTAGTATTTAAATACATCCAATGTATTTATTGCCCAGCTCTGTCTATCACTAAGCAAAAATCAAACATATATGGACAATAAAACGCAATTAATGGTTAGTTATCATTTAACAGAATCAAATAATAATAATAAATAAATAAATTATTTGTATTATTATTATTATTATTGTACACGTGGCCTCCACAAATAATAAGGTCAATAAAAAATAAAATTTATTCCAACAATCCTTGCCTTTAATAAAGCTCAACACCAACTTTTACGTTTCCCATTTAAGCAACCGAGGCAGGTGCGACAAGACTCCCCCACACGCCTACATGGGCTTATCTGACAAGTTAATGCAGTCACTAGTCACTTCAGTTAGGAAATTCGTACATGCGGTTTAGAACGTATTTGGATGGTACCAAAGGAATTTAACACACACACACACACACACACACACTCTCTTTACACGTATTGTACACGAGGTCAGGTCTAAATATACTTTTACTAACCTGTGTATGTAGGTACAAATTATGTTTTTTGGCTTCGTTCAAATCTTCGGTTAAGTTTTGAACATGATTCTGAAGACTTTGCTGCTCCGCGCATTTCGCACACAATTGAGTCTCCAAAGTGTTCACAATTTCCCTCAAATCATTCACCTTTGATGGGAGAGGAAGGAGTGCACAAAAAAAAAAAAAAAAAGAGGGAGAGTCAGAAAAAAAAGTGTGTGTTGTGTGTGTGTGTGTGTGTGTGTGTGTGTGTGTGTGTGTGTGTGTGTGTGTGTGTGTGTGTGTACCGGAAATCTTTTATCTAATACTAATAAATATGGCATAACTTTTAAGTTCCTTCAAACAAAAATAAATAATGATTGGGTTGTTTAACCTCCTTCGCAACATCTAAGATCATATGACGGAGGGGACCTACAGCTTTACGTGGGATCCGAACCACGGGTCGTTACGTAGTCTGGAAGCAGCGGACGGTCTCCCATCCAACTATTATCCGACCCAATGTCGCTTAACTTAGCTAATCAACGGAAAGCGATGTACCGACATTGGCTACGACATAGATCTCAAATAAAAAATACTTTGAAATACTTATTTACTTCTAAAAATTTACACACTCGTAATAATTCTAATGCATGTTTGTTCTCTCTCATTTTTCACTTAACTTTTCTTAAAACGATTGCATAAATCTTTATTTTTAAGTTTAACTTCTAAAAGCTTTTAAATATAAGATTGTCAATTGCTTTTGACACGTAGTTTTAACATGCTTTAGTTAACAATTACAAGCAAGCAAAATTATCCTCATAACGTGCACAGGCAATGTGTGTGTGTGTGTGTGTGTGTGTGTGTGTGTGTGTGTGTGTGTGTGTGTGTGTGTAATTGTTTTATATTTGCATATATTTCTGTGCATTACACTTATTCAGGGGAGGGAAAGTAGAATCAGTCATTGTACGAATGATGATATTTATATGCAAGTGTGTATATATGATATATACAGTATACACTATCAAAAACTCATTTTCCATTCTTCATGGAGTGAGCACAACGCTCGTGAAGACACTCGAGTCAATTACACACTTACGAAAGAATACCCAGGAATTACCACCCGGAATAAGGTACCACACAAAACAGATTCAGCTCGGGGTATACTTCTATGGTACACGTCAGTGAGACCAACATCTCCATTACAGACCACACAAACCGCTTCCATTCCCTTCTTCTCCTCGTAAATTATTGTACTACATTTATTTCAACTCCAGATTTATTCACGCATTCATTAATTACAGCCATCTTTCTTCGCGGTCTTCCTCTATTTTTCACACCTATAAACACTCACTATTATACACCTTTTAGCAATTCTCTCTTATACATTCCCTCTACAGATTATACCAACGTAGCACACTATCCTCCATTACCATTTCCAATAACTTTTTTACTCCACACCTTACCCGAACATCCTCATTTTTCATACAGTCAATCCGTTTTATACCACTCATACTCGTAAAATTATTCATTTCAACTGCTCTCACTTTTGACACTGAACTATCATTATCATGTTAAATAACTGTCTCACATTCATGCATCGGAGTTTGTATCATACCGACCTCATGCTGCATTTTTTCCTACCAAGGCGCCCATGGCTTTCTTACTTTGTTTCAATCTACTTTCGACTTCCAATGAACTTACACCCCTTTCATCAATGAACCCTCCCGAGATATTCAAATTCTCAAACAACTTGTAAAACTCTCTGCATTTGATAGAATATTACATGCTGACTCTCCTTCTCCAACAACGACAGGAACCTTACTTTTATTTACATTCACTTTCTTAATCAAATGTCTCATTGCAAATACTCAATTAACACATCCTCTACCTTCCCTACAGCCACTTTCTTCATTATTCAATCGAAGTATCCATAATCTTCTTTACTTTTGTCGATCAATACTCTTCTACAGAGGGTTGATAAAAGTAGACACCTTCAGTTTTTCCATAGTTTTTATTTGATTATAAAAGTCATTAAATGATAAGATATATTGAATCAATCGTGTGGCTTTCCCCTTTGCATTATGTAAAGCTGACACGAGTCGTTCTGGCATTCCAGTGATGAGCTTTGCCATTTGCTCTCGAGGACAATCATCGTGGTGTTTACTCACTTCTGTTAACCCTCTGTGTATATATACTTTTCCAGCTACTGTATATTTAAAATACTTCTACCCCTATAAATTTTACAATCATTTATTTCACCCTCATTTTTATATAGTGGCACAATTATAGCTTTTATTGAATCACGTAGAACACATCCACCTTCCCAAGCTTTTTGGCATACCCTCCAAAGCCATTCAAGTACCGTTCTACCTCCATATTTACACCATTTCACAAGATTTCATAAGTTCCTGCCCACTTTCCTTTCATCATTTTGCATTCTGTTAATTCAACTTCATTCTAATTTTAAGTTTCTTTCACTCCCTGGTGTGAACTTTTCCTTACGTCACCAACACCAAAATTATTACCACATTCACACTCGCTTCTTGTTTGGTTACCTCGCCTAATAGCTCACTGAGATACTCATCTTGGTCATTCTTATCTTTAGTATTATCAGTCATTCCACCAGACTAAGCTTTGCACTTTTTCACTTCTTTCCATTTTCCACATTCATCCTCCTTTCAAAGTCTTCACCCACTCTCTTTTCACATTTTACCACTCGTTTCACCCTCGACCATTATTGTGGGGTCGGGGAGGACACCCAATCAGTTTAATTTTGTACGTGACGGAGAAATAATGGTAGCGGTTGAGGGTTTACGTCATCCTCTTATTCTTTATACAACTCTACATTATCTCCTTTCAGTTCATCGCCATTAGTCCGCAATTCATTAATAGAACGTCTAATTTAGTATTATCATTATTAATCGCCGAATTAAGAGATTAACAAAATCATTCTCGTGGCGGGAAAACCGTAGCTGATGTTTACGTCACTAGTTTTTCAGTTAATTAAGATTCAATTTAATTTAAACTTTGAATGAAAAAGTAATTTAAATTTATGAGCAAACCAAATTTTGAAGTGAACTTTTAATTTTAACTTTGTTTTTCCTCCGACTTCAAATTTTCCATTTGACCGTAACATTGAAATTAAACTTTGATCTTAACTTTGAATTTTAAATTTAAATTTAGCCTTTACTCGGTACTTTGACTTCTCGTTTTATTTTCGATAATGAACTTTGGAGCTAATTAACCCACAAAGGACTTCAAAAATTAATTTTGACTAAATTTTGAGTAATTCGTTCCAAAATTTTTTAAATTTCCCTTTAATTTGCTTTTGGATTTCCAATCTCGAGTTTATTCAAACTGAAAACCACAGAGTGTATAAAAAAAAAGTCGGAATCAAAGTCAGTAGGAAATCACAATAAAAGTCAATGACAAAATTAAAATTGAACTCACAAATTAGATACCGAAATTGAAGTTCAATAATTGACTCTTATTAACATGGTATCTGTACCGAAGATAAAGGTTGAACAACAAAAACCGCATCCATCTTCGATTTTCAAAAACTCTTTAGTTTACGTTCTACACTAAAAATATTTTCATTACATGCGAAAATCAAACAGTTATATGTTACTTTTCTCTTCGTTGTAATAATTTAATATTGTTTACTATTCAGCCCCGAGTAATCTAACGGCGAACAAATTATTCTTCGTTGGAAAATGCGGCCATTAAGTACACAAAATGCGATTGTGAAAAAACTTTTTTCCCCAACTACGCAGTAGCTATGCATTGCAAAATCTTTCCGTAAAAAATGCAGAGTAGATAGTAGGTGAAATATTGAACACGTTTTACTTAATACAACTTTGCGACAACGACAACGACGTACAACCTAGGACAATTCGCATCAACCTACGGTCGACAGACACGCGCACAAGTTATTACTTTTAAGTTTTAAATATTTATGGAGCAGTACTTAACACCTGAACCAGAATTAACGCCACTCGTTATATTCAATGGCTTACATTTCTAGTATCAGTGGCATGGTAAGTTTGTTGTTCGTAGTGAGATAATAAATTATACGCAAAATACTAAGGTTGCGCGCGTTTAAGAACGGATTAATTTATAGTTTAAACCAACCGAAATTGTCACACACCCGTCAATCCTCGCTGTTGTGGACCTGGTATCGAAATCACCATGAAACAAACGTAAGCATTATCTTCATTTCCTAAAAATTATCGCCACTACATTTAACCACGGGATCAGCAAACAAATTTCTTCAGCAAATCGTCTCTCTCTATAAAGAAACTAGTAGCCCATTAAGTCGGGACAACTGCTGAACCTGTCGATTCATCCACTTAGATTCAGGTAAAGGTAGGTGACCCGAGTCCCGATTTTCGGCGGGACAGTTGCTGAAATTAACATTGAAATATCCGCTTACGATGCCACCAAACGTGTTTTTTGAGTATTGCAATTTCAAAATTTTCTCAACCACGGCAGAGGGACACCCTCTACCCCACTGGACCCCTCGAGTGGGGGAGTTCAGGATATGTCCCGCTTTTAACTTAAACAAATCTGTTCACTTTAGCCGTAAAAGAATGTTTTGGTTTTGTTTATCTTTCAAAATCAAGATCAGATAAAATGACTGTGAACGAACAACGAATAAAAATCATGCATGGAGAGATCGGTTTTGAAAATGGAATGAATATTGGTAAGTGGGTTACGCGGAAAGAAAGGCGTAAGATAGCGAAAGTGCGAAAAATAAGAACGCGATTGGAAGTCTCGAATATGTGTGGTATTTGTACAGTATATTCTGAAGCGTGCTCTCAACAAAATTTCGTTCTTCTTAAAACTGGATCAACATACATAGGAATAAATTAAAAAACGTATTCCCATTCGTGCGGAATAAAATCAAACCACAAATATCCTCCCGAAATAAGTAAACCAAAGCCACGACAGATCCAAAAGCAACTTACAACTAACTAAACGAGGACAATATATAACCGAATGAAGGCATTAACTGACAGTTCTAACCCGTAGTTCGGGCAACCATGCAAAGCATTTACGCGGAACCATTATGACGAGATACTAATTTATTTGCAACTGAATTTGCAACGGACGATAAATCTTCGAGGGAGGGAGGGGATAGGGTCTCGTTATTTTATTAGGAACGGCAGAATCACATTTATTTTAAGGGAAACAGTACTAGAATATAAATTAACTTCAAAACAATTTTAAATCTTATCGAAATCCATCTGAACGCAAATAATCCTCAATTAACCCATTTCTAAATCCAAATCAGTCTCCCGACCCAGAACCCAGATTCAAATCCGAGTTTGCAAAATAGTTCATTATTTCACGATTTTACTATACTGTTCAAGTTCATAATTATCCCATTATCATAAACTGTGTCAAAACGATGTTACCTAAACAAAGTAAATTCTTTTTTTTTTGTGCACACGCGCGCGCGCGCGGCTTCGGAGCATTACCTTGGTAGACAAGGACTGACATCTTGACAGAAAAAATAAACAAATGCGAATTCACCGTTCCTAATACAAAGAAATGAAAGACCAAAAAAAAACCCTATTTTAATTATGAAGCAGTAGCAATTTAATTACAGCTTTTGCTTAAAAGATATTTTGGCCTTTCTTATTTAACTGAACCATCACTCACCCCCCCCCACCCCACCACCACCTCAGCCCCCAAAAATAATATCGTCGTTACGTGCTGACGTCATCCCATTTTTCCTTTTTTTTTTTTTTACCTTATCGAGAGCGGCTGAAAGTTCGTTGTTTTTTTCGTTGTTTCTCGTTCTTTCTTCCTCTAACAAAGAATACTTTTCTCGCAACTCTTTTTCTAGTATCTGCACCTATACAACATACAGTTCAACATACAGTTACTAGTGACGATGGTAGTACCTTACGCTACAGGCGATATGAGGCTCTTCTAGGAAGAAGTGGCTAAGCGACAAAAGTAAAAAATGCTAGAAAACGTGGTTAAAGTTTAAGTACCACTTAAAGTGCCATAACTTTGGAACTTTTTAAAAAACAAAAGTTCAAAAGTTATGGCATTTTCAAATTGGTACAACCTTAACCAATTTGAAAGTGCCATAATTTAACTTTTTGAAGATATTTCGACGAAATATCTTCAAAAATTTAAAAGTTTAACTGGTACTTAAACTTTAACCGCGTTTTCTGGCGGATTTTACTTTTGTCCTTAACCACTTCTTCCAAGGAGGGCCTCATATTAAACCGCACTCACCACGCACGTGGAGCGATTAACTGCGACACAAGTACAGTTAATACGTTAAGGAGTTACTGTTACTGATGCGTCCGAGAGCTTTTAAATTCATTAGAGTATTACTGCGGGAGAATGACTAATTACTGAAGACGTAGGTTTGATATCCGTGAACATGTCCTTTTTGTAAACAGAATTTTGTCAATTTAGCTCTCAAACACGTTCAGTGGAAGAAAGGGAACAACGAGGAGAAACTTTACGTTAGTCTAAACTCTAAACGACAACTAGTGGACCGCCTCCAACCCTCATAAATCATCTATAGACCTCTTTCACGATGACGAATAAGAACAGTAGGAACGAGTAAAAAAAATTTCTTGATATGCAACACGCCATGGGCGAAACAAACCAGTTGGATAAAATTGGAGGAGCTGCTTCAATGTTCATAAGATGAAAAAGGTCTACATATATATTATTTCTACAGAGTGAAATTCTCGACCACTAAAATATATTAATATAAAAATACACTAATTTTTAAACATATATAGTAAGGGTTACAGCTTACGTGTTAAATCCATATATATTATATATATATATATATATATATATATATATACTGGGTGGTCATAAAGTCTGGAAACAGGATATTACGATAATTCTTTTTCTCCGTTGTGCATTATCTTAATAAATCCTCAATACGATCCTGTTTCCAGACTTTATGGCCACTATATATATATATATATATATATCTCGAATTATAGCAGTAAAATCTACTGAAAACAATTTTTAAATCGAATAGTATCCCACCTCCTTCTGAAGGCCCGAATGCTGACTAGCCAAACTTTCTCTCTCCTTCAACTGATTCCTCAACTTTTCATTGGCTTTAACGAGGTCGTCCATCTCCAGATCACGTTCAGTAGCCTGTTCCTCAAGGAATTGCCTCGAAGAACGCAGCTGTCGGTCTGCGACTTCCAACTGGGGGGGAGAACAATCATTCAAATTTATTCACTATGTCTACTATTGAAGAACGGATGGGGGACCCATACCTTAATCTATACTCTTAAAAGCACCTGCAATGCGTCACTCCTTGAAATGGCAGGACAATCATAAAGCATTATGCTGACGATGACGACAACGATAACAACGGGGTATTTACGCGATGAAGGTGGCTCTGGCATGATCAAACAGGCTTGCTTTCACATAACTTCAGAAGCAACGGTGACTCTGTTCAGTAGTTAGTTCGCCGTCCTCCGTATTCAGATAATGGAGCGACCGTTAGATGGTTGGGATCTCGTGTACAGCTGTAAGTCCACCCCATCACATGACCTTTTTGGCTGTTACGAAGGAGGTTAAACGATCCCAGTCATCATCATCAGTCATCTTCACTAATTACCACCAAAATACGCAGGAACACCTCTTCCTAGAATCGTCCCTCCTAAAGTCCAACTTAGGTTTAAGGTTAGGATACTGCTAAATAAACGCTGTACAGTCGATTACAAAAGTCACGTCATCAAAATCCACGTTCCTTAGTGTGATATATTGGTAAAGAAACATGGGAGTTTCACGAGACTTTTTCGATCGACTGTACAGTTGCCCGCATATGTAATGTTCCTCGCCTCACAGACGACTCCGTACATGTGGCAACGCCGCAGTGATAGTCAAGGTACCTCAACTGGGGGGAAGGTGGAGTCGAGAGGTGACAACCGAGTCCAACAACATATAACACAGACATATACTGTATTAGTGATGTATCGGATGTCAGATTTCAGACATCCGCGGATGCGGATGTTCATGCATAAATTTGTCAGCTTGATATGATAGTTTAAATTCATACTTAATTTATTAATTGACTCGATTTTTGATTAGTTATAAATATCAGATATTCGATAATATTAGATAATATAATTTTGTAATTATAATTTTTTTTACATACACATCTCTTTTTGGACGAGTTTTCGCTATACAACTGTGTGTTACCAGGATGCGGGACGGGGATCCAACTCGTCTTGCATCCCACCAACCACTTTCCCCAACCACCACCCTTTGGAAAGTAGTGTGCTTATGACATTGTTATGTATTGTAGCATGAACAATTATACAAATACACAACAGACATTGCCAGTTACATTAAAGATCAAATGAAGGCTGCACAAGTTTCAGTATTTGAACTGAATGAGGGGCAAATTGTGCTTCAAAAATAGCAATTTAGTAAATAGTACACATCCGTTACATCCGCATCCCACAGGTGCGAATGTGACAAACATCACTATACTGTATATCTAAAGTACAATTGAATGTGCAGTCATTGACATACAGGTAATTATAATGTAATGTGTGTTCATAAAGATAAACAATTAATATGATCGTGAACAGCGTTGAACTTCATGTATTTTACTAGTCTTATACAGTAATTAGCGGAGCGACCCGGCGTTGCTCGGGTAGAAGTTGCACACACACACACACACACACACACACACACACACACACACACAACACCATATATATATATATATGGGCTACGTCGTAGCCGATGTCCTAACACCGCTTCCCGGAGATCAGCGGGTAGTAATTGGATGGGAGACCGTCCTCTGCGCACAGATTATGTAGTGACCCGTGGTTCGGATTCCACGTAAAGCTGTAGGTCCCCTCCGTCATAGGACCTTAGATGTTGCGAAGGAGGTTAAACAACCCCAATTAAAAAATATATATACAGGGCGTCCCAAAAAAATGTATACACACTTTAACAGCTGATAGCTCAATTGATGTTTCTTTCTTTCCAAGTTAAACCCATTAGAATTAATAATGGCAGTCAGACTAAGCTTTGAACAAAGGAAATTCATTCTAAAATGCTACTGGAAGTGTGAAAACGCAGTTGAAGTGCAAAGACAGTTTAGGAGGGAGTTTCAAACAGATCCACCAACGCGACTTACCATCACTCGAATTAGAGATAAGTTTGAAGCCGATGGAACTGTTCAGAATGTCCACAAGAAGCGTTCCGGAACGACGGACATCGACAAGCCCCACAAAGCAAGAAAGAGTACTGGAAACGTATCACCAAAGTCCAAGAAAATCTGTGCGGCAAGCGAGTCGTGAGGTAGGAATTTCAGAATCGTCTGTCCAACGCATTTTGAAGCGCTGTCAATGGAAAAGTTACATTCCAAGATTAGTCCATGCTATTAATGAAGATGATGATCCGGACCGAAGAGTGGAGTATTGCGAGTGGTACTTGGCACGATGTGGATGTGGATTGGACGAAGGGGTTTCGTAGAATACCCTCCGCGTTCACCAGACCTCACACCACTAGACTTTTTTTTATGGGGATACTTAAAAGACAAAGTCTACGCTATAAAACCTGCAACAGTCGCTGAATTGAGAGCAGCCATTGAACGAGAATGCACACAAATACCAAACGAAATGTTCGTGATGTTTGCGATTCCATTGCTTCGCGTTATCAGCAGTGCCTGGACCAGAACGGACGTCAGTTTGAAAACAGGCGTTGACAAAACAATTAAATAATGTCTGTAGATTCTATTACATTTTGAAAATGAAATGTATTTTAATAAACACTGCCTTTATAAGTATTTAAAGTGTGTATACATTTTTTGGGACGCCCTGTATATATATAAAATTATATATATATATATTATATACATATATAATATATATATAATATATATACCTTACCTTACCTTACAACCTTACAAAGGTTCCGCGCGATGATTTCTCATTTCGCGAAGGTCAAGCTTGTCGCCCCTCCTCTCGAGTTGGCCTGAAGTAGTGAGTGGATTCTTGCGCTCTCACCTCACATAGCCAGGTACGCCCGGCTCATCGGGGATTGTTCTGAGCCAGGCGTCTATTTCTTTTGAAGATTTCCACTGCAACTCCCTTCGTGTTTCTTAGGCTTTGGGCAACTGATTAAACAGTTTTGGTCCTCTCACTACAAAACTATTTTCTTTCAGGGTTAAGGATGTTCCCTGTCTCGCCTTCAATTTGGGAATACGACACAGTCTACCGCTTCTACTTTCCATCGTTGTTTGGGGAGTTATGGGATTCAGAGTAAGATTAGGGACTAGTTTCTCCATTATTTTCCAAGTGTATATATATATTTTTTTTTTATTTTTTCAGATTTACCGCCGATTCGTACCTAAAGAGGTGGTACATATCTCGGCGAGGCAGTGAGTGGGTGATGTTACTGTGCTGGGGGTGGTAGACCAGGGAATGAGTAAGGGTCAGTCAATGGATAGTAGGTAGGAGGGGTACGGTTTCAGATGCGATGGAGCAGATGGGAGTGAGTAGGGAAGAGGAGAACCGTTTCCGCTGAAAAGTGGGGGCCGTCGGCAAGTATGGATCGTAGGCAGTTGGGTATGGGGTTTTCGGCCGAGAGAGGGAAACACCTGCGACGGAGAGCGGACAGCTTTGAGCATTCCACCAGGAGGTGTAAGACAGTGATAGGGTATGGCAGGTAGGGCAAAGCGGGGCTGGCGAGTTCGCCATAAGGTGTCCGTGGGTGATGGGTGTGACCTATGCGGAGACGGGCTAGGATTACTTTTTAATTGTGGACTATTGTGGTTTTGGGGATCCATTAGTTGATGAAGGGGGATGGGTAAAGGTGTAGGCGCTAGGAGGTTGGAGTGTGAAGGGAGATCTGGAGTTCGCGAAATTGAAGGCTGGGTCGGGAACATGGCTGGCTATCTACCGTTCACCAGGGAAGGAATCGGTCGGCCTGTCGAACCCCGCGGAGGTTGCGGGGTCGAGTCGGCCGAGCGAGACCGGAAGCGTGGATCACGGCAGACAGAGGAACATCGTGGGCTGAGCGGTCAGAAATACCTTGACGGGCTTCTATGGTCGGGCCAGGGGGGGGGGGGGCACGTTAACCCTAAAGCGGCGCTACCCCGCTGTCCGGGGTCTCACAGCGGACCCTAGGCGGTGACAGGGGGTACGAAAAAGACCGGGCGGGAGGGAGGGAGGACGTACTCAGGGTAGTTGATACGGAGGGGGCCGGGGATGTTGGGGTGTAGGTACTATGGGGGTGGAAAGAGGTGAATCAGAGTGGTCTCGTGGAGGGGGGAGAATATGGCACCAAGAGGCAAGGGCAGATCAATGAGACTCGTGGGCGTGGGCGCGGCCGAGCTTCCATCGATCACACCGTGCAGCCGCGCCAGAGCCGCATCCACTGGATCCACAGGGCTGAGTCTCGTCGTACGGGGCGGGTCGTGGATTTCGGCCACTATTGTCAGAGTCTGTCGGGGTAGAGCGTGGGACTTCTGCGATGGGAAGAGATGGACATAGTAGACGGGGGCGGTGTAAGGGTCCGAGCCGTCTTCTTGGTCTAGGGGAAGGGAGAGAGAGGTTGGAAGGCCGGAGGGTCTGGCGACACGCTCCGGCGTCTCCGCCTCGACGGCTTGCTCCGGGCGGCAGGTTCGGGCGTGTACAGGGAGTACTGGGAAGGCAGGGTTTGAGGTGGCTGGGACCCGGGTGCCCTGGTCCAAGACTCCTGGGGGATTCGTGGCAGGTGAGGTGCGGGAAGAAGAGGAACGGTGGGGGAACAGGGGACCGTCGGGTCCTGCGAGGAGTTGCATTGTGGGGAACAGGGGGCAGTGGCTGGGGGAGGTTTCGGCGGCAGGCCAGGGCGGCGTGCCGAGATGACAGAGCCGAGAGCAATAGGACACCCCCGGCCTCACCTCCCGACTCCGCACCCTGTCTCGTGCCTTACGGGGGCTAAGGAACTCCGACACTTGTAGGCCGCGGACCTCCTTCTCGAACTTGTAGAAAAGGCATTCGCGGGATGAAGAGGGGTGTGCGCCTTCACAGTTGGAGCATTTGGGTGTATTGGGGCACCTGTCAGGGTGAGCAAGTCGTCCACAGTGCACACACAATTGATGCGGCTGTCGACAAACGGAGCTGACGTGTCCGAATTTATTGCATTTGAAGCAACGGGTCGGGTCTGGGACGTATGGGCGGATAGAAAACTCGCATGAGGCGCGGTCTCCCATACCCCATACAATACGGCCAGGTGGGATTAGTGTGTCAAAAGTAAGGAGCAGACGTGGGGGGGGAGGGGGTGCTCCCTGTCGGGATGTGAAACGATAGATCTTAGTAACTCCTTTGGGTGCGAGGTCCTCCAGGAGCTCGTTCACTGCGACCGACAGTAGGCGGGTGGCGTAAATAGTGCCCTGACTCTGGTTCAGGCGAGGGTGTGGGGAAACGGACACCGAGCATCCAAGGACCTCAGTGATGGAGAGTAGGGCTTTCGTCTCTGCGTCTGAGCGTGATTTTACGAGGAGGGAGCCATCCCTCTGTGGCGTACGTCATAGCGGCTGGAGTTGCTGTGGGTTCGGATCGCCTGGAACGTCCGTTCAGAGTTGTTCGGGAGGACCCAGATGTAGGCCGAATCACCAGGAATTTGTGGATACTTGGAAGGGAGAGGGAGGCTGTAGAGTCGAAATGTACTGGGATATTCAACGGTCGGTAGGACGGCCGTGAATGCCGGCTCCCCCGTCCGCCGCGAGGCTCTCTCCGCGGGGAGGTGGGCTGACGGCGGGTGAGGGGGGCATATGGGGAGAGCAAGAAGCCGGTTGGGGGCAAGTCCTCGGTGGAACTTGACTTGCCCGAAGGTGGCTGAAGTGGGCTGGGGCGAGACCCCTGCTCCAGAGAGTGTAGGTCCAAGGGCGTAGTCGAGGGACGGACTGGGGTCGGCAACGGAAAAGGAGAGTGCAAGCGTTCCGCTTCCACAGGGGGTCAACCCCATTAGGTTGCGGTCTTCCAGTGGTAAAGGACTCGAGGGCCTGGTTGCCCACCACCCGAGTGTTGAGAGGAGTAGTAGTCCGGGAATGAGAAGTAGTCGTAAGCCGGGGGGAGAAGTGTCCATAGCAAAAAAAAAAGAACTTCATCCCCAGCGCGCATCCAGCCACCACCGACTCCAACAAGGGAAAGGCGAAGTGTGGGCACACTTGGTCCCACCGCCGATAGATGTCACGCAGGGGAGATACACCCGCACCCAGTCCCTGTGCCTGAAAGGCGGCCACTCTCATCCAACGCGCGGTGAAAAGTGCAGGACAGGGTTTGGGTTTGGTTGGAAAGCGACAAGGGTGCAGGGCAACCGCCTCCCACACCGAAGGGCCAAGGAAAGGGTCAAAATCAAGGTCCAAAGAACAACACCAAAAAAACAGGGCGAAGCCAGAAAGAATGGGTTAAAGGAGAAAGAAAGAAAAAGAAGCAGGAGATCAGCCGGGTCCCCAAACGGGCCCAATGGTCCACGAGGGCAGAGAAAGCCCTTACACCGAAGAAAGGTGTATTCCCACTTCGCCACAGAGGGACGCGCCCTATAGCTCCGGACAAAGCAAAGGGCGTATATATATATATAATATATATATATATATATATAATATATATATATATATATATATATATTATATATGCCCGGTTAGAGTAATTGCACGCCCGGTTTAGGTTAATTGCACGCCCTTGACGATTGGTTAGGTTAAGTCGTGATATTTCCGTTAGTTTTAAGAAAATATCACGACTTAACCTAACCAATCGTCAAGGGCGTACAGTTGACCTAACCAGGCATTCAATAATTTTACCAGATTTCGATATACAGGGTGTCCGGGCTTAAATGGTAATAAAATACATTTATAATGTTTTATTTTATTGGCATTTAAGCCCAGACACCTATATATATATATATATATATATACGGGGGTCAAAGTTGAAGTCTTCAAGAAAAGACTGGATGCCAAAGTTGAAGTCTTCAAGAAAAGACTGGATGCCTGGCTCAGGACAGTACCAGATGAGCCGGGCGTGCCTGGCTATGTACGGTGGAGAGCGCAAGAAAGTAACTCGCTCCTCCACCAGGCCAGACCTAGAGGCGGGCCACCAGCTTGACCTCCGTGTGAAGAGACCAACACACGAAACAACATAAGGTTCATAAGTTAAGGTAAGGTATATATATATATATATATATATATATATATCCCCGCAAGGGGGTTCTAAGCTCGTGCTCTTGAGTGCTCTTTGTGCTCGTTTGTACGTGCTTGTTCCTGGAGGTTTCACGTGCGCCCTCCCGGCCCTAGCACCCAAGGATGATGGGGCTCGACCCTGCAGTCCTTGGTCTTTTTCCACTTCGACTGTCCCCTCCACCCTTTCTTTTTCCTCTGTCTTTCCTCTCACTTTTTCTTTGTTTTTCCGCTGAGATATGCCCTTTTAAATAGAGGCGAATCGGTTCTTCCCGAACTTAAAAAAAAAAAAATATATATATATATATATATATATATACAGGGTGGGCCGTAAGTTTCCATACATAGGAAAAATAAACATTTTTTTATGGACAACCATTTTTATTTATATAATATGCTCTACATGGTTGCCATTGTTTTGAAAACACATTTCAATACGTGTTCCCCACTGTTGATGAACACGCATTAGCACAGTTGACGTTATGCTTGTAATGGCGTTGGTGATACGTTCCTTTAGATGATTTTGTCTCGTATCTTTTCCTGATACACCATGGCCTTCAAGTGCCCCCAAAGATAGAAATCAAGGGGGTGAGATCTGGGGATCTGGGAGGCCACTCCACAGGACCACGCCGACCAATCCAAGCATCCGGAAACTGCTGATCCAAATACCGACGCACGTGAAGACCATAATGTGGAGCTCCATCTTGCTGGAAGTAAACTGGGAAGTTACCTTCCTCGTTTAGCAGGGATGGGAAAATCTCTTCTTGCAACATGTTAAGATACCTTTCGGCATTAAGATTTCCACTGACAAAAATTGGTCCAATAATTCTGTCACCCCATATCCCGGCCCACACCATCACTTTACCGGCACCTTGCATCTTCGTCGGACTCAGCCAGTTAGGGTTAGCATTACTCAATAACGTATGTTTTGCCGATTAACCTCTCCATTGACGTAAAAATTTGCTTCATCAGTAAACAAGATCTTACAACGCATATTCTTAGGGTATCTGAAACATAAAAACAAACGTTTAAATTTTCCTATGTATGGAAACTTACGGCCCACCCTGTATATATATATATATATATATATATTATATATATATATATATATATATATATATATATATATATTATATATATATATTATATATATAGGGTGTCCGAGAATTATCTGTACAATTTTTGGCTGTTATTAAAAGTCAACCATGAAGTGTAGAAATTCCAGTGTTGTCCCATTTTACAGAGAATCTCTAATTTTTTTCTGATACCAAGTTTTGACAAGTTTTTCAGAAATTCCAGTGTGTCCGAACATTATCTGTACAATTTCATCTTTAATGAAATTCTTGATAACACACGTAAAATTCTTAAACAAGATTATTTAGAATCTGTATTTTCAAAAGTTTCTTTTATTAAAGTAACGTTGTTACAAACATTCGATATGTGCACCATTAGTGATTCGCAAAACATCCAATCGATACTCCAAATGTTGCCATGTACGCTGCAGCATATCCACATCAATTCGCTCAATAGCAGCTGTGATTCTTGCTTTTAAATCATCAATGTCTGTCACCCGCGTACATTTCTAAAAAACTTGTCAAAACGTGGTATCAGAAAAAACTTAATGAGATTCTCTGTAAAATGGGACAACACTGGAATTTCTACACTTCATGGTTGACTTTTAATAACAGCCAAAAATTGTACAGATAATTCTCGGACACCCTGTATATATATATTAGAGCTTCACCCATTTCATGACGTGTCTATGATAGAGCTCCGCCCATTTTGTCACTCTTTTATGACGTATCTATGATGTCACTATCTTTCAACCAATCCGGAATACAGAGGCCTCCAGCGACCTCAGATGACCTCGGAGGCCGACGCCACATAGCCTATGTTCTTCCCCGGCCTCAGTTACCCCTATCCCCCAAGTCTCATCCAAATCTGGCCAGTGGTTTGGCCGGCCATAAGAAACAAAGAAAAAGTTCGCAGGCAGTTCGACCGTCACAATTATTAGTATAGATATTAGTATAGATTAGTATAGTATTCACGAATAACACGAACTTGATTGCTGATATAAAAATAACCCCAACCATTATCTCAGACCACAACTTAATCGAGATATCAACAAATATGACGGCAGCATTAGAAGACAATACACATATTGTGGAAAGAAGTAAATTCGGGGCCTTTAACTTAAACTCGAAGATTATAAATTGGAAGCAATCAGATCGCACATGGCCCAAATAGAATGGAGAACAATTTTCGAGAATAAAACAACTGAAGAAATGCTAACAACCTTGGAGGAAAAACGCTGAGAATTTTAGAAAAATATGCTCCGAAATCACAGCCAAAAGGAAAGAGGAGCTGGCTAGAAGTTAGGAAACTGCGGAGATAATGACAGAAAAACAATAAAAGAAAAACTGGAGGGTATCGATAGGGAAATACAAGCCCTGATTAAGGACCATACAGAGAGGGAAGAGGAAAAGGCGGTAGAAGCAATAAAGGAAAATCCAAAATACTTCTATAGCTATGCAAAACGGAAAACAAAAACGCGCGCCGCTATTGGGCCCTTAAGGACGGGAAATAATGAACTAACCGACGATCCAAAAGAAATATCTGATACATTGAGAGCTCAATGTGAATCAGTTTTCAGTACCCCAAAAAGTGACAAAGCAATACCTGACATAAATGCATTCTTTGAAGAGGAATTGCAAGGAGAGTATATAACAGACTTTGAGTTTACACCAGAAGATGTAGCGAGAGCTATAGGACAAATGAAACTACATTCAGCTGCAGGTCCGGACAATTGGAACGCATTATTGCTTAAAAACTGTAAAAATGAAATAGCTACACCATTATACTGGATATGGAGAAGATCCCTAGACACTGGGGAAATACCGAGCATCTTGAAAAGAGCAAACATTGTCCCTATATATAAAGGAGGGGACAGATCTCAAGCAAAGAACTATAGACCAGTGTCATTGACGTCCCACCTCACAAGTATTTGAAAGAATAGTTAGAGAGAAAATTTATGATTTCCTGGAGACACGGGAAAGATTCAACGAAAATCAGCATGGATTCCGGTCAGGTAGATCATGCCTATCACAACTAATAGAGCACTACAACAATATCCTAGATGCATTGGAAGGCAATGACAACTACGATGTTATATACACAGATTTTGCTAAAGCTTTCGATAAATGTGACCATGGTATAATAACACATGAAATTAAAGACATGGGAATAACAGGCAAAATGGGAAAATGGATCTACAACTTCCTTAGTGATCGTCTGCAAGTCGTCAAAATTCAAGATATATCATCATCAGAATCGGAAGTACGCAGCTCAGTACCAGAAGGGACAGTACTGGCCCCACTCCTGTTCATTATCATGCTAACAGACATAGACAGCGGAGTAAACAGAAATAGTATAGTAACATCCTTTGCAGACGATACAAAGATCAGCAGAAAAATCAGCGATGTACATGACGTGGAGGCCTTGCAGAGGGACACGAACAAAATATACAAATGGTCAGAAGACAAAAACATGTCATTCAACGCCGAGAAATTTCAGCTCTTGAGATATGGTAGAAAAGAAGAACTTAAACAGACTGCATATTATGCTCCAGATAGACAGGAAATTCAGAGAAGCATGAAAGCGATTGATCTCGGGATAATAATGACAGATGATGCGAAATTCGAAACACAAAATCAGATAGCGATAAATAAAGCAAAGAGTCGCCGGACAGGTTCTAAGATCGTTCAAGAGAAGGGACAGGACAGTAATGATTCCCCTGCTAAAAACACTGATCATACCAAAACTTAAATACTGCTCAGTTTTGACGTCCCCATATAAAAAGGAAGAAACTAATAAACTAGAAGAAACGCAAAGGCATTTCACAGCCAAGATTGATGGCTGCAAAGAACTCAACTACTGGGAAAGACTACGTAAACTAAATTTGTATTCACTGGAAAGAAGGAGAGAGAGGTACATCATAATCTACATATGGAAAATGATCGAAAAACTGGTACCAAACCTAAAACTAAACCCAATTACCATTCAAACAACACTGGAAAATAGGAAAGGTAGGATGTGTAGTGTTCCCAAATTAAAGGCACGAGAAGGGACCTCCTCAACCCTGAAGGAAAATAGCTTGTTTGTCAGGGGGCCAAGACTTTTCAACCAGCTTCCTAAGGACCTCAGAAACGTAACGGGGGTCAAAGTTGAAGTCTTCAAGAAAAGACTGGATGCCTGGCTCAGGACAGTACCAGATGAGCCGGGCGTGCCTGGCTATGTACGGTGGAGAGCGCAAGAAAGCAACTCGCTCCTCCACCAGGCCAGACCTAGAGGCGGGGCTACCAGCTTGACCTCCGTGTGAAGAGAGACCAACGCACGAAACAACATAAGGTTCATAAGGTAAGGTAAGGTAGATAAGGTTCCATTATGATTACTGCAAGTCTATATGAACAAATACCACAATACAACTTTTTATACACTAGTGAATTTGAACCAAAAATAAACATTACATAACCAACCTCCACACTCCCTCATTCCCCTTCCCCACCCACCAGTCTTCTTTCTATTACGCTTGCTCATCATTATCATTTACTCATCATTCTTTTTTAGATGTTTTTCACTTCCATCCTCAACCTGTTTTGTTCTTCACCCCCCCCCCAGTTTGTGAGTGGTAAGAAAGTGTTTTGGAAACAATAGACAATGATACTCCAGCTTTAGCAGCTATTTGTCTTTGAGTGTTGCCTTCTTTATGGATAACAATAATTTTCAACCTATTCTTGTATGAAATTTCTTTATTTGGAGCCATTATACTATCTTATCTGTAAAAAAAATTAGAAGATGAGACATTTTTTGTATTAAAGTTTAACAGATAAGATATTTTTAAAGAAACTTGCGATTACATGAGGGTATAAACAACATGTGTGAGTCATTAAATCTATAAAACATGTTATTACATCAAACTGAATAGTATATTTACCAGTAAAGAACCTGACCCTCAAAATTAGAAAAATCAATAAAAACTAGTGGTGTACTGATTCATCGGCATTGGCAGAATCGGCCATTTTTTGGGCAGTGGTATCGATGCCAAATTTAGTCGATTCTCTTACTGATTATTTCAAATTTTAAAACTTTCATTACAAAACAAAATCTATATTTACAGAAAACTGAACACCAAAAAAGACTATGATAACACTGGTCAACAAAGATTTTTCATCAGAGTAAAATATGTGGTGGCTGGATAGCATTTTTCACGCTGATTCCAAAACTGCATTCAGATTTTTTCTAGCACGTATAGTTTTCAAGATGAAGGCATATATATAACTACACAGATTTAACCATTTTAAATAGGCAAAATACTAATATTTCAACATTTGATTGTGTTTATTTTAGTGTTTTTTTAGTTTATTCATCTTATTTATTTCAATTATCTTAATTATACATCTTGTGTATTTCAGGTGTGAGCTTTTACGTCTAGCAGCATTGTGATTCAGGCAACAACGCCGTGCTTTGTGTGTCAAAAGATCAGTCCAGTCCAAAAACTTCTTGTCTCAAGTTGGTGTACATTTTTTTTTAATTTATAGTTTGCTCAGGTCAGTCAACATGCCTCGACAATGTAAGAATGACCCCGACAAGTTCTGTTTCGTATGCGGCCAGTTGACAACTAAAACACAGCGACGAAGTATTACAACCGACATTAAGAAAATATACAAGCTATACTTTGGTTGCCATCTAGGTGACCAAGATAAACCATGGGCGCCACATCAAATCTGTTCTGGCTGTTCAAATGGATTACGTGATTGGCTTAACAAAAAGAAAGCTTCAATGCCATTTGCCATACCCATGATATAAAGGGGGCCGAGAGATCATCATGAAGACTGTTATTTTTGTAGTGTGAACTTAATGGGGTTTTCTGCCAAGAACAAACACCAGATTGTATATCCAAACTTGGATTCAGCACGTAGACCAGTAAAACATGATGAAACTGCCCATTCCAATTCCCCCAAGTGATAGGCTAGATTCTATCATAGATGACATGGAAAGTGATGAAGGTGCAACTGGCGTTTCCGGACCATCTACAGAACCAGAGTACACTTTTGAAGGTAGACATTTAGAGCCTAAAAAGTTAACCCAAGGACAGTTGAATGATCTTGTTAGAGACTTATCGCTGTCTAAAGAGAAATCAGAGCTTCTCGCTTTCCAATACCTTTCAAGGAAATTTCCGAAGGTTACTGCAGCAAAATTGAAGGAAGGAATTTTTGTTGGGCCACAAATAAGGGAGGTTTTGAATGACACTGAATTTGAAAAAGTCCTAAGTCCGCTGGAATTGAAGGCTTGGCTGGCGTTCAAATGGATATGTGAAAACTTTCTTGGAAGCAACAAGTCACCTGCCTATAAGGATGGAGTCAAGAACCTCCTTGATGCCTTCAAAGAAATGGTGTCGAATGTCGTTAAAAATTCACTTCCTGCATTCCCACTTAGATTTCTTTCCTGAAAACCTTGGTGCAGTGAGTGACGAGCAAGGAGAGCGCTTCCATCAAGATATTCAGATGATGGAGAAGCGCTACCAAGGATATTGGAATGAAAGCATGATGGCGGACCATTGTTGGATGCTGTATCGTGACAATCCAGGCCAAATTTACAAAAGGAAATCACACTCACAGCGCTTTTAATAAAATAATGTATATATTCTTTATTTATAAGTACATTGAATAAGGTATATGATGTATTTGTTGTTTAGCATTCCTAAGTGTGATCTATACATCCATAAATTTTCTTATAGCAATATCAAAAACTTAAAAATATCAAAACCAGTGTATCTATATAACTATACGTGCTAGAAAAAACATAAAACCAGATTCGGAATCAGCGCGAAAGATGCATTAAGAAAAGTGTGATCATGTTTGTGATGAGAAAAAAAAGTTTAATTTTGTTGGCCAGTGTAATTTATACTCATTTCAAAGTGTAATTATATAAAAATATTTTACATTCACAAAAATGGCAAAGCATAATAAGTCAAGTTGTCCATAAATTTACATTTTGTCGACTAGCTAATCTCTAAATATTATAAACTATTGTAATGTAATTGGTTGTGTAATGTCTATTTTTTGGTTAAATTCACTAGTATGTAAAAAGTTGTATAAGACTAGTAAACTACATGGAGTTCAACGCTGTGTACGATCATATTAATTGTTTATCTTTATGAACACAGACATTACAATATAATTACCCGTATGTCAATGAATGCACATTCATTTGTCCTTTAGATATATATTTCTGTGTTACATGTTATTGGACTCGGTTGTCCCCCCTCCACCCGACCTTGCCCCAGTTGAGGTACCTTCACTAACACTGCTGCGTTGCCACACGTACAGAGAGTCGCTTGTGAGGCGAGGAACATTACATATGCGGGCAACTGTACGAGTGTACATACACGTATCGTACATTAAAAATTATGAAACATCGAAGCTAATTTTACAAAGGCTTAAAATACAAGCAACGATACAATCAAATGAATAAACATTCCTTGCTAAGAAAAAAATTGTAAACTTCCGTATACAGTTGCGGAAAAAAGTTTGCATAAAATGAAAAACTTTAAAAAAAAAATCAAAAAATTAATAATTAGTAACCTTAGCTCTTTTCTTAGCAAATTTGTTTCTGGTTTTAGATACAATTTTACGCGTATATTTCTTACACGTCGCATTCCAACAATTCTACTAAATACGTTTTTTCACAATTTGTACAATATACTCATTCAAAAGCCTTTGCCTTACCTGCTGAGTGAGGTCAGCTACTTTTAGGTTCAGGGCCTCGAGGCTTTTATCCCGTTCACGGGCAATTTCTTCGAGGATATTCTCCAAATCCCGAACTCGTTCCAGCAACTCTACTTGGCCCAAAGATTCCTTGTCTTTAGATGCTAAAACCGCTTTTACTGCATCATAAAATGTAAAAATAAGATTGAAGTAGAGATGTAAAATAAAAATAATCATACTTGAAAAATGTGATGTAATGAGATATCCGCAAAAAATTAGAGGCTATTTCAACGCTCCTCTTTTTTAGTCACATACCAAGACTGATAACTACAGGGTGTCCACAATGTCTTGTCACCCCAGTAAAATACCAACTGATTTTCGTTTTCCTTTCAGACCCATTTAAAATGTATGATAGCAGAAACGATACGATTCGAGTAAGCCATATTGACTAGTATCTGGGTCCATGAGCGACCACGTAATGGCAAAACCATTGACAATATTCGTGCAGACTTCCATGACCGATTGAATCGCGCAGCTCCTTTTTGGAGGAGCTGCACCACTGAATCAGTCCTGGAAGTCTGCACGAATATTTTCAATGGTTTTGCCATTACGTGGTGGCTCATGGACCCAGGTACTAGCCAATATGCATTGATCAATCGTATAGTTGCTGCTATCATACATTTTAAATGGGTCTGAAAGAAAAACGAAAATCAGTTATTTTATATTGGGAGTGACAAGACTGTAGTACCCTGTATATTAAGCATCATATTCTACTAAGTTCTCCCGTAATCTAAACTAAACAAATATGCACCCAATCAATCAAGCGAAGTTAATGAAAATAGAACAGTCTAATTACGTATCATAAGCTTTCATACTTTCTCATGTTTGATAAGGTCACTGGTTTCTAAGTCTCCTTGTACTGTAAATAACTGAACAGAAATTATTTTATATTCAACAACAAAAAGCGCCATACACTAAATTCTAGGGGGGGGGTCGTAAAATGTATCGTGAAATGAAAATTCTTTCAAAACGTTGTAAATATTCGGACATTACCGCAAAACAATAATTAAACCTAAGTCATTTCTTTACTTAGCCAAAGGATGATTAATACAAGCTTAAATTAACTTCATGAACGAGTGTACAGCAATGATATGGAAAATACCAGCATCAGTAAAACTGGGCAAATTGTAGACTGAAAATATAACTAGAAGGACGTCAAGACATATATACATTACAGTTACAACACTATACACTAATTTACAGATTACGCGATATAAACTGTCTCGTCCCTAAACTCTCAATCAAAAATAAAAACAAAAAAAAATTCATAGTTGTAACATTTTTTTAAACTGCAGAAAAGCGTATGTTGCAAAATCTTTCCAAATATACAATAAATAGAATGATGCCTTTCGAATTAAAGGTATTTTCCTTAAAAGTTCACTTCGACCTTCGGTCAGTAAACAAAAATTGCGTCTAGTTTCAAATCTAACCGAAATGCGTGACCAATTATTACTAAAATTATTAAATGTAACTGATTCCATTAATCAAATCTTTCAAATAGTAAAAGAAAACAGACAAAGGAATCTCAACTAACCTTTATCTTTAATGTTTCGCTCAGTCTGTCTCTTATTCTTCTTCGAGAACGATTCCATCTCCTTGAAGTTATCTTCAGCTTTTGAAAGAAGGTCTTTCGTGTCCTAAAAGAAGGTTTGCAATTAGTAATGGTTACTTTTTGTATTTTGGAAATAAAAATGGCAGTTCGTTTTCAATCGTTTTGTTTGGGCCAAACTGTACCTTATGACTGAATTAAATTTTTTAGACTCTATACAAATCTACCCAAGAATTCAGCTAACCTAACCTAACATAGAAGTAGAAGGATGTCTCTCTCATTTGGCCCAAACGAAACGATATAAAACAAACACATTTTGACCCATAAATTAAATTTAGCGCAAACGCTATGCTCCAACACCTACGCGGACCGCAAGGGAATTTAATTGGTGATCCCTCCTTCAGGGTATAGGCCTAACATTAATTAATATAATATCTTTTATAATTTTAAAGCGCATACTGGATACTTTCCTCGTGTTTTATAACATCCTCAAAGTATTTCATTAACTATATACTGGATTTCAAATATAAAAAAACCTGATAGTAGTTATTAAGGCTTTGCTGTAGCCTCTTGGACCTACGTTTAATTAAAATAAAATCAATTTATATATTTGAACTATGCTTAATTCTTTCGTTTTTGACACATAAAACAATTTATTGAAACTATAAAACTTATTTTTCTACGTAAATGCAATTTTTTATTGCATAAAGCAAAGAAAAAAAATCAAATTTCTTTCCTAAAAAAAGCAGGAAACGTTTTTGAGATATACAGGGTGCTTCAAAAATTTTTAACACTTACCGTATATGGCGCTAATATGTCATTGCTTGCCACTTATAGTTTGCGTGTTTTTCTTTCGTTTATGTAAGTATTTGTGTGTTTATTTGCTTGTTTTTTAATAATAATGTCAGTTTTTTGGGATTATGCGAGTGATTAATGAGTAAACCACATTCAATGGAAATGGCTACAAGGTTTACATTAGAGGAACGCATATATATATATATATATATATATATATATATATACACCACACACACCACACACACACACACACACACACGCCCAAACATCGAAATCGCTCAGTGAGCGAAAAAAACAGCCACAACGCGTTATGGATGCACCTAAGTGACCACACACCGATGTTAGATATTTTTTCGCTTCATGGCCGTTCTCAAACAACCAC
The DNA here is from genome assembly GCA_023014485.1 of Bathynomus jamesi. Lineage (NCBI taxonomy): Eukaryota > Metazoa > Arthropoda > Malacostraca > Isopoda > Cirolanidae > Bathynomus > Bathynomus jamesi. The sequence continues at coordinate 168,626 of JAJOZX010007598.1, forward strand.
AACGCGTTGTGAACGATTCGGATATGACCACAACGCGTTGTGGACGATTTGAAAATTATTGAATGCCAGGTTGTCAACTGTACGCCCTTGACGATTGGTTAGGTTAAGTCGTGATATTTTCGTTAAAACTAACGAAAATAGCATTCAGTTGACCTAACCGGGCACTCAGTTGACCTAACCAGTTGGTTAATTTTTACATTTATGTTTCATTCTAAAGTTGCTTAAAATTAATCGAAACCTACGGGAAAATTATTGATGATCATTTTTTTAAAGGACTATCTTCTTTCTAGCATATTTGCTTAACTTTGCTTTTTAATCGGTGAATACGTCGATAAATATACGTCGTGCTTATATCATTTCAATATACGTCGTGTTTAAATAGAGTTTGATGAAAGACATCGGTGTGTGGTCGTTTCAAATCGTCCACAACGCGTTGTGGTCGTTTGAGAACGGCCATGAAGCGAAAAAATATCTAACATCGGTGTGTGGTCACTTAGGTGCATCCACAACGCGTTGTGGCTGTTTTTTTCGCTCACTGAGCGATTTCGATGTTTGGGCGTAATATATATATATATATATATTACACACACACTGAAATTATACAACCACCATGTACTTCCACAGGAATGCAAATTCCACAAAAACTTTATACTAAATTTTTTCGACATGTCTACATGTCTGTGCTCTTCAGAATACTGTGAGGTACTGAGTCGACAAATCACGTGAAGCAGATCAAGTTATTCAAAAGGTGAAGGTAATTTATGTCGATTTATGGAAACGACGGTCACATTCCTCAGAGTGCGTTCGATGGGGGTCACAGAAACGCGATAACGGCCGGAAACAGGTCGAGAGAGAAACTATTTTTGTTACGATTAAAGGTATTTGCTTTTTGGACGACGCAGTTATTTTTTACTTTAAATCTGAAGATTAATTGAGGTGTTCTAAACCTACTCTATGATCAGTTTCGATTGCGTGTCTGAAGTTTGAACTGTTCCTATCAGCCGTCCTGTAAGCTGTGTTTATGTTGATAAATGCGTCGTTTGAAGTCATCCGTTTCACCCGTGTACCTTTTCTAACAATTTGGGCACTATAATACACTGTAGATGTCCGAAATTGTCTCAACCCGAGTTGATTTAGTACATGACAAAGTTTCCTTAATGGTTCTTTGCGAGTTATTAACATTTTTAAAAAAAGATTTGAAAGTGGAAAAGTCAGAAATGGGCATAACAAAAATAGTTCATCCCTCGACCTGTTCACGGCCGACATATCGCGTCTGTGACCCTATCCAGCGTACTCTACGGGATTCGACTGCCGTTCCCACAAATCGACACGGTTGACCTTTGGCTTTTGAGTAACCTGACCTGTTCCACATGATTTGTCGGCTTGGTACTTCACAGTATCCTGAAGAGGACAGACACTGTGCTGTCGAAAATATTCAATACATTATTTAATTTATAGTGGTGCTTCCTTTTGATATATATATATACTGTATATATACCGTAGTGGGATTACCACTTTACTATTTGTAAACACATCATAACATCAAATTATAATCCTTCTACGAAAAGCACTCACTCTCCACTTACTTTTAATTCCTTCATCAATTGATTGATTGTTTCCTCTCGTTTAGTAAACTCTTTCATGAGGGCTTTCTTCTCATCAAGTTGTCCTGCGTAAAGACCCTGACTCTGGTGCAGCTGTTTCTGCAGCTGTTCTCGTTCCCTTCTCTCTTCGTGCAGCTTTACTTTCAGTTTTTCGAACCCAATTTCGTCTTCAGAGTCTGGAGAAGGCTTCAAGGTCGTATACTCTGATAGGGAAACATTGGAAAACTCTTTCGTCAACGAATCTGCATCCACGTTTGAATTTGGGGAATCAATTATATGGTCTGCTGGCTGATTGTTAAGATAACGTGCTTCGGATTCCCAGTGCTGGGGTTCGAAGGAGTTAGTAACCACCCCACTTTCCCCCGTGACAGTCCTTGTGGAGGACGAAAAGGAACTTTTCTCCGCTTTGGAAAGCATAAATATTCTAAGCATTCCGGCTGCCGCCTGAAGGGAAATGATCAGCTCCTGAACCTCTCTCTCCAATGTATGAATGCACACTTGATCATAGTTCCCCTTCAACGCCTTCACCAGATGGGGATAAGTCGTCGCCAACATCTCCCTCACCTGCTCGCTCCTTTCCAGATCTTCCAACATGCTTTCGCTGGTCCCCGTTGTATCCAAGGTATTGAGAACACCTTCATCAACCAAGGAGCGCCCTTCGCGTTCCGACACCTTCAGAGAACTCTCTTCCTCGCTCTCTTCAACACGAGAGAAAACTAATGGAGTGTAACCTCCTGCAGCAGGAAAAGAGTCTGGCATGAACCCGCCATCGCCCTCGTGGTTGGCGAACTTCTGAGATACGGTATAGTAATGTAGGAGATTCAAAGTCACTTGGGACAAGAGGGACAGAAGAGGTTTCCACATTTCTCTGAGAAGGAAACGAAGATATGAACCATTTCCTTATTCTTTACTACACCACCACTGCACACACCTCATTATCACTCCTCCCAACTCTACAGCAAGAAAGTGTTCAGTAATAGAATACAGCAAATACATTACTAACCAACTAGTAAAGTCTAATAACACTTAAGTAATATCTTATCTATCTATCTGTATCTGCTTAAATTCTTATTAAATATTTAAGTGAAAAAAATTAATACATGTACAGATGGTTCAAAAAGTAGTCGTGCGTGAAACTCTATGTTTCTGACCGATATTGATCGGTAGAAACCACACATTAAGTCTCACGACAGAATTTTTTTCTACGTACAAAAACATATCACAAAAATTATACTTACATATTATTCAAGGAAGACTGAACGACATCATGAGATGAGCATGAAAAAAATAATGAAAACAATAATTAAAGTTTTAATACATAGAATTTTAATGGGCAGTTGCGCAATTTAATAATTTTAACTCGCTAGAATGGATAGTATGCTAAGCTGGTAGGGTTATGTAGAAATGAATAACGACAAAATTGTGAAAAGGTGTATACTGTATACTAAGTGTATAGTAGTGAGTACGTAGTGATGAGATGTAGAGAAAAACCGCGTAAAAGATGGAAGGACGTAATTAGTAAGTGTGAGATTAAACGTGGAGTTAACATAACTATGGCACGAAAGTTAACGAGAAACAAAGGGAAATGAAAGATGTTTGTAAGGTATATTTCGTCGAAATATCTTCAAAAAGTTCAAAAGTTATGGCACTTTCAAATTGCTAAAAAAATTGAATGCGTTTTCTGGCGTTTTTTGCTTTTGTCGCTAAGCCACTTCTTACAAGGAGTGCCTCATATATACTGTGTGTGTGTGTGTGTGTGTTGTGTGTACCTCGTTGATGTTCCGTGTGTTTCGCTCTCTTCACACGAAGATCAAGCTGGTGGCCCCGCCTCTAGGCCTGGCTTGGTGGAGAAGCGAGTTGCTTTCTTGCATTCTCCACCGTACATAGCCAGGTACACCCGGCTCATCTGGTACCGTTCTGAGCCAGGCATCTAGTCTTCTCTTGAAGACTTCAACTTTGACCCCTGTAACGTTTCTGAGGTCCCTTGGAAGCTGGTTAAAAAGTCTTGTGGCCCCCTGACAACCAAGCTATTTCCCTTCAGTGTCAAAGAGGTCCCTTGTCGAGCCTTTAATTTGGGAACACTACACATCCTGCCTTTCCTATTTTCCAGTGTTGTTTGAGTGGTAATTGGGTTCAGTTTGAGGTTTGGTACCAGTTTTTCGATCATTTTCCATATGTAGATTATGGTGTACCTCTTCTTTCCAGGGAGTACAGATTTAGCTTACGTAGCGTTTCCCAGTAGTTGAGCTCTTTGCAGCCATCAATCTTTGCTGTGAAATGTCTCGGAGTTTCTTCTAGTCAATTAGTTTAGTTTCTTCCTTTTTATATGGAGACGTCAAGACTAAGCAGTATTCAAGTTTTGGTATAATCAGTGTTTTTAGCAGAGGAATCATTTCTGCCCTGTCCTTTCTTTTGAACGTTCTTAGTACCTATCCCATAACTCTTTTTGCTTTATTTATCGCTATCTCATTTTGTGTTTCGAATTTCGCATCATCGGTCATTATTACCCACCAGATCGATCGCTTTCGTGCTTCTCTGAATTTCCCGTCTATCTGGAGCATAATATGCAGTCTGTTAAGTTCCACATTACCTGAAATTTCTCGGTGTTAAATGTCATGTCTTCTGACCATTTGTATATTTTGTTCGTGTCCCTCTGCAAGGCCTCCACTTCATTTACATCGCTGATTTTTCTGCTGATCTTTATATCGTCTGCAAAGGATGTTACTATACTGTTGCTGTTTACTCCACTGTCTATGTCTGTTAGCATCATAATGAACAGGAATGGGGCCAGTATTGTAAATTGTGGTACTGAGCTGCGTACTTCCGATTCTGATGATGATATACCTTGAATTTTGACGACCTGTAGACGTTCTCTGAGGAAGTTGTAGATCCATTTTCCCACTTTGCCTGTTATTCCCATATATTTCATTTTATGTGCTATTATTCCATAATCACATTTGTCGAATGCTTTAGCAAAATCAGTGTATATGACATCGTAGTTGTCATTGTATTCCAGTGCATCTAGGATATTGTGATAGTGCTCTATTAGTTGTGATAGGCATGATCTACCTGATCGGAATCCGTGCTAATTTTCGTTGAATCTTTCCAGTGTCTCCAAGAAATCGTAGATTTTCTCTCCAACTATTCTTTCAAATACTTTGGTGAGGTGGGACGTCAATAACACTGGTCTATAGTTCTTTGCTTGAGAGATATCCCCTCCTTTATATAGACAATGTTTGCTCTTTTCAAGATGCTCGTTATTTCCCCAGTGTCTAGGGATCTCCACATCTAGTATAAAGGTGTAGCTATTTCATTTTTACAGTCTTTAATCAATAATGCATTCCATTGTCCGGACCTGCAGCTGAATGTGGTTTCATTTGTCCTATAGCTCTCGCTATATCTTCTGGGGTAAAATGAAAGTATGTTATAAACTCTCCCTGCAATTTCTCTTCAAAGAATGCCGCTACGTCAGGTATCGCTTTGTCACTTTTTAGGGTACTGAAAACTGATTCATACTGGGCTCTCAATGTTTCAGATATTTCTTTTAGATCATCAGTTAGTTCATTATTTCTCTTCCTTAAGGGCCCGATAGCGGTGCGCGTTTTTGTTTTCCTTTTAGCATAGCTATAGAAGTATTTTGGATTTTCCTCTATTGTTTCTACCGCCTTTTCCTCTTCCCTCTCTGTATGGTCCTTAAAATATATATATTATCTATTATATATATATATATATATATATATATATATATATATATATATATATATATTATGGGAATGAACTCAGAATGGTTCCCTGAGGTTTTTTATGATACACACAGACCGTGCATGGAATAAGGAACTCTTCTAGAAAATTAAATCCCTTGAATGCCTTGAAAAGTGGACGCTCAATTCTGCCAGTTGAGGTTTAAGTTTTGTTTTTTGGCTAAAAATATAATAGTTACCCCTTTTTCTTTGATGTATTCAATCTGACGCGAAGGCAGCGAGTCTTTTGCTTATATTGAGGTTCTAAATGTAGCTGGGCTAGGCTGCTTTAAACCCTAGATCCAGTCCCAAAGCTGGATCCTATCTGCTTTGCAGATAGCTGGTGAGGGAAGCTATATTTTTGGGACCTCTTTGCGAGTGACCCGTTGCCCACCTCGGGCTAACATCATGAAAAAGAAAAACTATAGTATTTGTTATTTACCATTACTTATTTGGACTATAGTGGATTTAATTTTCCTAGAAGAGGTCCTTATTCCATGCACGGTTTGTGTGTATCATATATATATATATATATATATATATAAAGAACGACGCTTGTGTAGAAGAGCGTTCCGCACAAGATAGGAGGGAGAACGAACAAATGAAAAATGAGGTACCACCGGGAATCGAACCCGGGATCATCCGATTGTCGGTCAGATATGCTATCCACTACAGACTACACCATGGAGCTCGATCAATCAGAAGTCGTAATTCTCCTACATACGAGCAGAAACCAATGCCCTGAGGGGGCACCTACGCATGCCGTACATATATACATTTTAACTGCAAACAACACACAGTATAATTAATGTAAAGAACGACGCTTGTGTAGAAGAGCGTTCCGCACAAGATGAGGAGGGAGAACGAACAAATGAAAAATGAGGTGCCACCCGGGAATCGAACCCGGGATCATCCGATTGCCGGTCAGATATGCTATCCACTACACCATGGACCTCGATCAATCAGAAGTCGTAATTCTTTACATATATATATATATATATATATATATATATATATTGGCTAAAACTTTTAGTCATTTCGCGAAATGGCTGTTTCACTTGGTCATTTCGCGAAATTACTAAAATCTTCAGCCATTACGCGAAATGGCTGAAATTCCACCTTGGTCATTTCGTACAAGATCATTTGCCCGGTTAGGTCAACTGTATGCCAGGTTAGGTCAACTGTGTGCCCTTGACAATTGGTTAGGTTAAGTTGTGTTATTTTCGTTAGTTTTAACGAAAATAACATGACTTAACCTAACCAATTGTCAAGGGCATACAGTTGACCTAACCGGGCCTTCAATGGCGGATATCGGAATAACATTGAAGGCCCGGTTAGTATCTGAAAACCTCTATATTGAAAATTCAAATGTGTTGGTGTGTATTTGAAGGGTTTCTCACTTATTTGGACAGACCTGTGGATGTATGCATGTTTTAGCAGATTTAGTTAGTTAAATAAAGGTTTCCAATTTTATTGTGATGTTTGTTATTTCTATGAATTCATGACAAAAGTCATTTTAGCCATTTCATGAAATGACCAAGGTGGAATTTCAGCCATTTCGCGTAATGGCTGAAGATTTTAGTCATTTCGCAAAATGACCAAATGAAACAGCCATTTCGCGAAATGACTAAAAGTTTCAGCCATTATGCGAAATGGCTGGTTACACACTTTGACTGAAACATATATAAAGGAATTCAGATTCTGGAACATTTCTAACGTCTTAACACAAAGGTCAATGACACTGATGAAACAAGAGTATTTGGCTAGAATCAGAACTGTAACTACAGTGAATGTGCAGAATAACTGAATTTAGAATCAAAGACCAACGATTTGGAACTGAGATCGGCGAGGAAATCAGTTTTTTTTTCGGGGGCGAAATCGGAACCGCATTCGACAATTTTCATATAATTTGGAATCGAAAATTTCCACTGGAGCAACATTCTACTACTTTTTGGAATACTGAAATAATACTTTTTTAAAAGCGGTTCACACATTTATAAGGCCATTCACTAATGACCGCATCTTATTGGACACCATCCTTAATCCTCTTTATTTATTCAAGGAGTATATATATGACTGCGAGAAGTAGAATAACGTAGCGAAAACTGAGTGGGACTAAATCTTAAATGTACGTTAGATTATTTAGGAATATAATGCCAATGTTTATTCCAATTAAGGTATGTATACGCAATGCATACCCATCATACGTACCGAAATTAATATTTGAAAGGTGTGAATGAATTATACCAAAATTATTGTTCGTCGTGAAAACTTCCAAAGAAGTGAAGAGTTTTGAAACCAAAAACCATCTCGAATACTTGAATAATTTTTTTCAATTGTGTTCACTCCTTTATACTGTGATATTACCGTCCCTTATTCCATTACTGTAACAAAAGGTTTATTTCCACTCACCTGACACTTTGTATAATGCAGGAGAGAGTTGATCCTTTGCCTGAACTCTCTGAGAGTGAGTGTGTGTGAATGAGAGTGTAAGGACTGCTCGTGAGAGTATTGCTTCAAGAGCTCTCCATACTCCCTTTCAACCCAACCAACCTCCTCGCTAAGAGAAGAATCAATCGTCTCAGCCACTGTTGCCAACACGCGTTCCATGTCTGTCCCTTCGGAATATACAGAAGGAAATATAAATAACTATTACCGTGTGTGTTGTTGTAGTAGTTGTTTAAGCCCTTTGTAAAAACAAAGGTCATGTGACTGAGGGGACCTACAGCTTTACGCAGGATCCGAACCATTTGAACGCAGAAAACAGTCACCCATCCAACTACCACCCAGACCTAATGCCGCTTAATTTCGCTGATCTAACGGGAAGATGAGTTACGACACGGCTCCGAAGTAGCCCACTAAAACTTAACGACTACATCAAATTCATTTGCTCATTTTGCGTGCCGTGATGTAACGTCACACGCAACTGAAATGCCTCTGAATGAAAATTATTATTATTATTATTAGTAATATTAAGAGGCATTAAATTGCAATACACATTTACCAACTACAAAATGACGTTAAATGAAACCTACAAATGTAACTTTGGGTTACATCAAATTATATCAAAGAGCGTATTAACTAAAATAGATAAATCAAACCTTGTGTTGAAGTGTCTTTTAATTTATGTATGTGATTTCTGCAAATATCAGATATTCTCGACTGGTTTTCTTCTAAAATTTTAAGCATCATTATTCTTTGGTTCTGAAGCAATTCAACCTTTAAAACAATGATAATAAATATATTAATAAACGTATAAAAGCCTTAACAAAACATAATTCAACCAAACACTACATCGACAGAGTCAATCATCTTTCATTTCAATTTATAAAGACCATTTTCAGGCATTTGTATCTCACATCAGCCAAAATCTTTTAATTCGCACTTCCTGTCCTATTCACTCCTATGTCGATGATTCCACTCTTCACTTCTCCACCCGCTTCACAAAGCGTCCCTCTCAACAGTCACTCCATGATTCGCGTAATACGGCTGTGGCGCACCTGACCTCCGATCTTTCGTTATCTCTGACTGGGGCAGAGAAAATCTTGTGGCTTTCAATGCTTCAAAAACTCAGTTCCTCCATCTGTCTACTCATCACAATTTTCCACACGACCATTCCCTTACTTTCAACAACACAAAACTCAATCCTTCCTCTTCTCTCGATATTCTTGGCGTTTCCTTTTCTCGTGATCTTTCCTGGAAAGATCACATATACTCTCTTTCCAAAACAACTTCTAAGAGGTTAGGTGTACAGTGTACTATACCGCCTCCGCGATTTCTTCACCCCCGCTCAGTTGCTATCTCTGTAAGGGGGTTCCAAAAAACCTTAGCCCCCCCATTTGCAGCTTACATGTTTACTTATATCGAAATAGTTTTTAGTGATTATAAAAATATATAAAATTCTTTATTTATTGCAGGTATTAAAATTACTCTAGCTGATAAAGTGATAATATAATGGCTTCTCAATTAATTGGTGATTCGGAGAGGCAACGTGTGATAGATCACATACGAGCAATAACATTTCGGGAAGCTCGTGATGCTGGAGCCACCTTTATAACACATTCATGGGTTGCCAAAAAGTTGCGAAGAAAGGACTTCGTCAAAAGAAATTGGAATAAAACTTTGGATGAATGTGAAATGGATAGAACCAAATCTGGGCGCCCAAATTTGCCACTCTCTCAGGAAACAAAGGACATCATTGAAAGCGGTACGCGTAAGCGGAAAAACAGCTGTGCTAAACTTTCTAGAGAGATCGAAGTGTTTGAGAGGAAAGATCGTTAGTGGTGAGATCATTCGACTGTACCGTCATAGGCAAGGTTTAAAGCCTTGGCATGAACTTCCAAAGCCAAGAAAAATTCAACTTAACATCGATGACAGAATGTGGTTTGCCCATTATCTTGAAAATTGGGATGTGGATGATTTCATGCATTTAGCTGTCTCCGATGAATTTTTTGTTTACGTAACACGTCAGCCTAACTACCAAAATGATCGAGTGTGGCCACAACACCAGACAAAATCGATGACAATGAACATTATCGCGAATTATTAAAAAGTCCAGACTGTGTTGGTGTGTTTGTTTTGTTCACTGCAAAGAAGCTCATGTGGGTGCTGAAGCCAAATGGTCAGAGTTGGGATGGACAGTATTTTCGTGATATTATTCTATCCCAGCATGTCATTCCTTTTCTAAGAAACCCAAACAATGTTATGGATGTCGATAAGGTCACACTTCTGCACGATACGGCCCCCTGCTTTAAGGCATTAGCCACTCAACAGTTGTTGCGGAACCATGAGATCGATTTCTTTGGAAATGAAGAATGGCCAGGAAATTCTCCTGACCTGAACGTCTGTGAACACACTGGATCAGTTATAAAGGACAAGGTTGAATGTCTCTTGTTTCAAGAACCTGCAGCAAATCGATTTTCGAAGGATACAATGACGCAACACATTGAAACTGTTTTAGCAAATTTACGTAACGATCAAGATCTATTCACGTCACTTTTGGCAAGCTACCCAAAGCGAATTCAGGCTGTCTCGGAAGCCAATGGCGGGAACACCAAGTTTTAATTGTTTCTCATTAAATGCAGGATTAAATTCTCTTTTGTAAGGTATGTTTAGTTTTACTGTACCTCTAATGGTTTAGGCCATGGGCGGGGGGGTAAGGTTTATTGGAGTCCCGTACATGGGTCTTGAACGCCCCTGTATGGAGTATGCTTCTCATGTGTGGAGTGGCTCAACCCACACAGCTCTACTTGACCGGGTGGAATCAAAGGCTTTTTGTCTCATCAATTTCCCCGACTCTTACTTACTGTCTTCAATCCCTCTCTCTTCGCCGCAGTATTGCCTCACCCTCTCTTTGCTATCGCTATTATAACGGACACTGCTGTTCTGACATCTCTAATTGCATGCCTCCTCCTTTAAGGAGAACACACAACACCAGACTTTCGACACTCTCATTCCTATTCTGTCCAACTATCTAACGCAAGTGTTAATCGGTATTTTCAATCTTTCACCTACTCAACCGGTCAACTCTGGAACAATCTTCCTCAATCCATCTTTCCCCACGTATTGGGCGGGTATTGCCCATGACCCCTCCTTCCTAGCTAAAACGAAAATGGTGTCAGGTCATGGCAAGTTTATTTTAGTCCAGCAGACACGGTTAAATTGTCAATGATTCACCTAGCTGTTAGTAGCTAATGCCACTGTATGTAGGATTAAAATCTCAAGCGAGCCTGGCAAGAGAATGACCATCTTTTATATATAAAATAAAGCTAAATTTTAAGCATCTACGTACGTTTGACTCAAATTTCACTAAAATTATAATTTTGTAGTTACTGAGGCAAAAAAATTTGAAACACATCCAAAAACTATTCGGTCGATAAAACATTTCATGAAGCAACAGTAATAAGCTATGACTGAAATTGTATTCGCTACATAAAATAATCTTCATGTATAGCCATTAAATAATAGTACTCTCTAAGATGAAATGCTCAACAGGGAACTTAAGCACCCTGACATATTACACTCGCTTAATCAACAGCCTTTAATCTTTAACACACACCTTTCACAGAGTTCTGTATTTGGCACTGAAATTACGTAGATGCGATTCTCTATTCTGAACAATGATTTTCGCACTGCCTTCTTTCATTTACTTGTTATAACTGAGGCCCTCCTAGGAAGAAGTAGTTAAGCGACAAAAGTTAAAAAAACGCCAGAAAACGCAGTTGAAGTTGCACAAAATTTGAAAGCGTCATAACTTTTGAAGATATTTCAACAAAATATCTTAAAAAGTTCAAAAGTTATGGTATAACTGTTTTCTGGCATTTTTTACTTTTGACGCTTAGCCACTTCTTCCTAGGGGGCTTCAAATAAAGGGAGAAAAAATAATTATTATGTAAAATCTGATTAGTCCAAAATCGGTTGCATTTACAAATCACTTAAATTTAGAAAGTTTCGATTATGGTGCAACAGAGTGATACGCCATATTTTTTGTTCACTTTTCATTCACAAAATTTGTGATCATTCTCTCATTTTATATTGTAAAATGTGAAAAGGATATTCGGGTAAAGGAAGACTAAGAATAACTATATTCTTCACGTTACACCCTCACGGATTTTAAGGATCACGAGCATTACACACTGCAAAGAACACGGAGGTTTACGTTTCAAACGCGGGTGGGTAAGTATAATAAAGGGACTCCTTCAATTTTAATCCGTATTAGTTACGGAATTTTCGCCTTATGCCTATGTCGTCACGAAAGAGGTCTATCGGAAGGAGGGTAGTCTCTCTCAAATACCTTTTCTTCCTGCGCTCGATCTACGATGGCCGAGGTGATATCTTCGAACTCTCTGAGGAGGAGGTCGTTCTCAGCAGCCTCACCAACCAAACCGGATGCGGTGTAATCGGAGGCACCAATCGCGCCAAATTTGAAGTCTTCCGCCTCAAAACACGGACGAACGGAAGGGAAAATTAATGCCCTATTTGAGTACATCTGCCGCAATAATGAGTCGATGAACGTAAGACCATACACAGAGGGTTGACAAAAGTAAATAGACACATTCGTTTTTTCTATAGTTTTTGATTTAATAATAAAAGCGAATAAATAATAAGAGATTTATCGAATGACTATATTTAGATGGTGCTGCTTTCGCGTTTCCATTATGTAAAGGTGACAAGCGTCGTTCTGGTATTTCAGTGATGAGCTTTGTCATTTGTTCTTGACGACAATCATCGTGGTGCCCATTTATTTTTGTCAACAACCCTCCGTATACATATACAGTATATATGAACATTAACAACTTTAGTGATAAGAAAAACTTTTAAAAAAATACTTACTTTGCTTTTTCTATTTTCTTTATAACGAAATAGATTATTTTCCAAATGAATGAATACGTTATTCTCTAAATCTGCGAAAGATTAAACCATATAATTAATAATAATAAATAACGTATAACGAGGAAGAAGGGACTCTAGGTCATTTTTAATTTTGAAAAGATTATGTAGTGTGTAAAAAGCGGGCATGGGGTAATTGTAATTGATTGCAATTAATTAAAAAATTTCATTTAATTGGTAAGCAATTGTAATTGACTACCAAAAATGTAATTGTAATTAATTACATTGGGAAAGCAAAGTAATTAATACAATTACAGTCAATTGCTTTCAATTACATTGTTTTTTCGGCCTCTCAAGCAGAGTGAAAGCTGTAAAATACTCGCTCATCATGTCTGAGAGAATTTCTTTTGAAATAAAATATTATTCTTTTTATTTGAAATAAAATGTTCCATTTATTTCAAATGTTCCTAACTGAAGTGCCAGTGATTTGCCCTTATTATTTTGATAAAAAAAAATGCCAGTTCTTTTGTCTTATATTAGTATTTTTTGTAGTGGCTTGTCTTTGGTTTCATTAGACCATATCGCATACACACGTCCAATGTCCAATTGTCCATAGCAAGAACTGCTTGATGAAAAATAAAGTTCCGTGCAATGTTAAAAAAAAGAAGTACATTTTATTGATCTAATATTATCTAGTTTTCATTGAAGATGATCATGGCCAAAACTGAAAATGGAATCGAAATATCTAGGTAGAAAACATGACATAAATCAAATAGTGTATATTTATAAAAAAAAATGCAATTCTTTGTAAATGTAATTGTAATTAATTACTTTACTAAGTAATTATAATTGAGAATATGTCAAGTAATTGTAATTAATTACATTGACCAAGTAATTGCCCCATGCCTGGTAAGATGCATGTGTGTGTGTATATATATATAGTGAGGAATAGGGAGAGAAAGTGTGTGTTTCATAGCCTGCTGGATTGCTCACAGGGTAGATGAGACAAAAAGATCAGCTGAGGACAGTGACAGGAGAAACGGGAGTTCCACAACTCCCTGTCTCCTGCGTAACGTCCACCCACTACGGAGTAGTTCCCTGGTCGATTGGTGTCTACAATCTCCTTAAAAAGTCGGTAAATTATTTATTTCTTCTGGACCAATGTCGTGGTTCTTAAACCTTATCAAATATCTGTCACGTGTGTGTGTGTGTGTGTGTGTGTGTGAACCTTTAAATAAATTCTAAGACCTTTCAAATCGGGTAGCGGAACAAAGTTGATTTGCACTATGTCGACATGCATAAGGTCGATATTAAAAAGTTTGCTAAAATTAAGTCGTTAGATTAAATTGGGTTGGGTTAAGTTACATTATGCCCAGTTAGGTTAGCCAGGTTAATTTAGGTCTGGTTACGTTAGGGTAGTCATTTTCAATGAAAATCTGAAATGTAGTTTGATATCTGAAATCCATATACTCGCATAAGGTAAAACGTCGACATTATGAAATTTGATTTTGCTCATGGAACGCATTCAAATCATGTACAGTATTCTTATATACTGAAGGAGATTGTACACACCCATCGATCAGGGAAGTATTCCCGGGGGGGGGGAGGGGACGTTAGGCAGGAGACACGGAGTGCTGGAACTCTCGTTTCTCCTGTCACTGTCCCCCTTAGCTGATCTCTCTCCGTGTCTCGTCTACCCTGTGATCAATCCAGCATGCTCTCAAACACACACACTTCTCCCTCTATTCCTCATTACACATGCAGTACATGCACCTTACACAATCTTTTAAAAAAAATTTAAAAAATTTATTAAGAGTAACATTTTTTATGTTTTGGCTCTCTCTCCTTTTGTTTCTATATGGAGGGAGGTGTTTTTATGGGCATTCGTCCTTGGCCCCTCCTTTGTGCATAAAAAAAAATAACCGGGTCAAGATTAAAAATGAACACTTCTCGCACGCAATTTTTTCTCTAGTTACCTAGTTATTGACTCTCAATAAAAACCAACGTATGCGCGTTTATTACTAAGGTTCTCTTGATATCGTTCTAATTCGGGCCATTTCCATTCTTGTTCAATATACAATTTCCAAGGTCGATTTAGGTCAAGTTAGGTAAGGTCAAGTTAGGTAAGGTCAAGTTAGGTAAGGTCAAGTTAGGTAAGGTCAAGTTAGGTAAGGTCAAGTTAGGTAAGGTCAAGTTAGGTAAGGTCAAGTTAGGTAAGGTCAAGTTAGGTAAGGTCATGTTAGGTAAGTGGGCGTGTAATTTTCAGTAATGTACGATTATTTCTCCTGGAGGTACTCCTTTCCATCTCACAAAAATATAATAGAACTCCATTAAGTATTAAGAATGGGAAAGCAGCATTTAATGACCGCGTATGGTAGTAATCATCCTATTTATCATCATGTTTAGGTCGTTTAACCTCCGTGTCACGGTCAAGTCACGCGGGGGACCTACGGCTTTACGAGTGATCCGAACCATCTCCGGGTGGCTACATCATCCGAACGCGGAGGGAGAAGGTCACCCATCCAACTAGTGATCAGACCCAATGTCACTTAACCTCGCTGATCTAACGGGAAGCGGAGTTGCTACGTGGCCACGATGTAGCCCCACCTATTTCTCAGTCATCCTTTTCTACTTTTTCAACCTTCCCGATAACTGGAATGACATTCACCGAATCCCATTTTCAGTCACCTATACTACGAAAGACGTGACGAAATGGACGGAAAAGGGTCAAAGGTGGCAATGTAATGACGGGATTGTTTAACCTCCTTCGCAACATCTTAGGTCATATGACGTAGGGAACCTACAGTTTTACCCGGGATTCGGACCACGGGTCGCTACATAATCAAGACGCAAAAGACGATCTCCCATCAAACTACTACTACTACCCAGTGTCGCTTAACTTTACTGAACGACGGAATGTGGGAGTTACGACATAGGCCACGACGTATCCCGTCAAAGGTGAAAACCTTGAATCAGTGATTCAAATTGTAATTCGAATCACTTACAATTTTAGCGTTACTATAATTCCTTCGAATTTACTACGAACAACATAAAACACAACTGAATACCAATACAAAGGAATACAAAGGACACCAAAGAGCAACAGACAGGCTGGTCCCTACGAAGCTGTCTCTTTAATAAGGAAGGTTAAAAGATACGAAAAAATGTAAAGACAAGCGAAAGTTTTAAAGCAAAGCAGAGAAAAGAGGTTGAAAGACGGGAAAGAAATTTAAAGAAAGTAAAAATTTTAAAGTAAAGAGGAGGGAATCCGGATAAAAATTCTACGATGCTTCTACGTTCTTTAAGGCAAGATAAACGTCTAGTCTCTTTTAAAAGGATTCGACCCAATTACTTTGAACTACGCTGGCTGGCAATCCATTCCACAAATTAACTATACCAGCGGTGTCCAATAGAAATTCCATGCTAGCCACACTTATGGTTTTCTATTTTTCGTATTCGCCACATTATAAAAAAGGATTAAAAAAACATATTACAAACGACATTTCAAATTAGTTATTATTAATATTAAAGATAAATATTACAAAAAAAAAATAATATATACCACAACGCAATAGCCTATTCGTCACATGTGGCGAGTGGCGAACGTATTGGACACCGCTGAACTATACGATTGACCACGACGATGACGAATAAACCAATCCAAATAGGGTCTCACGAAACAACAATACAGTAAAACCTGTATAACTCGAACTAATTGGAGGGAAGGATAGTTCGAGAAATAGAGAGTTCCATCTTATAGAGGTAAAACTTAAAGTACTGCAAAAAAAAAAAAAAAAAAAAAAACTATTTTAAAGTGTATTAAATCAATGAAGTGTACTAAAACAATGTTTCTGAAAGAAAAAAATATATACGAGTGTGCATATGAATAATCTAGAGTAAAATGTAATTAAACTATTTTAAATGGCTATTTTTGGAATGTACCACGTGGTCACCTCAGACTTTACCTGTACAATTCGGACAAATTCCGAGTAAGACAGGTTTTTACCGAGGGGCTGTTTTCACGCTCAATGGTGATGATTCCGGTTTACACAGAGTCCAAGGATTTACTGTAATACCAACCTTTAAGCATTTTCTGGAACCTCTTCTGTTCGATAACGAGGTTCGTTATCTCCTCCAGAAGAGCTGTGAGGACTACCTCCTTTTCCTTCTCTCCCTCTACGCCTTCGTCGTCAACCTTCTTACTACTGAAGGCTGCCTTCCATCCTTCTATCACATTCGCCAACATTTCTTCAGTTCTTCGGAAATACTGAAACCAAAAATTATAAAATGCTCAAATTACGTAAATAATAATAAAGTGGACGTCCGATAGCTCAGTGGTTGCAGTGGCAGACTCCAAACAGTGTGGCGCTGGCTCGCTCCCGGCTGCTGGCATCGGGTGAAGTTGAGTTGGCCGCTTACTCCACTTTTTCTCTGACTCAAGTGACCCTTAGGGGGGGGGGGGGGACACTCACAACTCGACGTCGAGAGGGAAAATGATCTTGGATGTTTTACATTTTTTAAATAATGATTAACATATGAAAAAAAATTCGAAAATTTGCTGAAAAAAACGAAAAAAGCACTAAAACGTTTCATCGATGAGATAACAACCTTAATCGCACCAAATTACCTTTAGCCCGAGCATTAAGAGGGTAAGCGGCCAACTCAACCCAACCTAAAAGCTAGCAGTCGGAAGTGAACCAGAGCCACACCGCTCACAGTCCGACACCATAATTAACGTCATATATAACTTCGGTATATCTGTGTCATGATTAATTTTACTCTAACTCTTACAGTATCTAGTGGTGAAAGATCGGGGCTACTAGCCGGCCACGTATTGGATTCGATAAAATGCGGTGTTTCGTTCTCAAGGACTGTGACAGTTTGGCGTGCTCTGTGAGCAGGGGCTCCATCTTGTTGGAAAGTATATCTTTCACCACTAATTCGTCGAATATCAGTTAGATAGAGTGTAAGATATACTTTCCAACAAGATGGAGCCACTGCTCACAGAGCACGCTAAACTGTCACATTCCTTGAGAACGAAACACCGGGTTTTATGTGGCCGGCTAGTAGCCCTGATCTTTCACCACTACATTATGGTGTTTGGGAAGCCCTGAAGTCCAAAGTTTACATCTCTGGTACCAATATAAGAGACATAGATGAACTACGCGAAAGAATTCTGCTCGGCTGGGAGAAGGTGTCTCAACGATATGTAAAGAGGTGTATTGATCAGTGGCGTCCACATTTGGAGGCCTGCGTTGAGCAGGAAGCGGGACACATCGAGGAACTTCTCAATTAAGACAAACAACAGGCTAAAATAAGCGTCTATGAAGTTTGGGAGTTCTAGTCCCATTACTTTTTTTAATATGACAATTTACCTCTAAGGGGGTCACTTTTTTTTACCCACAATGTGTGTGTATTATATGCAAAGCGCTCAGCTACTGGGAAAGACTACGTAAACTAAATCTGTACTCCCTGGAAAGAAGGAGAGAGAGCTACACCATAATCTACATATGGAAAATGACCGAAAAACTGGTACCAAACCTCAAACTAAACCCAATTACCATTCAAACAACACTGGAAAATAGGAAAGGTAGAATGTGTTGTGTTCCCAAATCAAAGGACCGACAAGGGACCTCTTCAGCACTGAAGGAAAATAGCTTGGTTGTCAGGGGGCCAAGACTTTTTAACCAACTTCCAAAGGACCTCAGAAACGTTACAGGGGTCAAGTTCAAGTCTTCAAGAGAAGACTAAATGCCAGGCTCAGAATGGTACCAGATGAGCCGGGTGTACCTGGTTATGTGCGGTGGAGCGCGCAAAAAAGCAACTCGCTCCTCCACCAAGCCAGGCCTAGAGACGGAGCCACCAGCTTGACCTTCGTGTGAAAAGAGACCAACACACGGAACATCAACGAGGTATATATATATATATATATATATATATATATATATATATATATATATATATATATATATCCGTTGCCCAGTGCAAATAATACGAGTAGTGCTTCAATAACCATGTAAAAATAGCTTGCGAGTGATATCGAATTTAAATATAAATTTCGTGGCCAAACATTGCCCAAAATATTTTTACAAACAAAGTGCTATTCGATTGGATGAATTCCAAACGAACTACTTTCAATTTTTACTATTTTGCCCAGCTACTGCACTTTTCTTTTTGTAACTACTTTCAATGTATTGCGTCTTTCACTACGACTTCAATCTCGCCCTTCTTGAAATTGTTTTTGAAGAAGAGGTCATGACACCAAACTATTTTACAATTAATCAATAAAAGCAGTCATAAAAATTCAACAAAATACACCCAAACTGGAGAAATGTGGGCTATTATGGGTTCCCTCGGCGACGTAACTTATAGCGGCGTACATATGATAACATTCAATGAGAAAAGGCTCTATCTTTAGGAAGCAAAAAATAACCCCTTCGCTTCAATCGAAATTAGAAAGGCCTTCCGCGACTCCTTTTCAGCAACTCGTTTCGTATAATTAATAATTTATGAACTCTATGAATCCCCGAGTTGACTGGGGATTTAAGGGAGTGTGTACCTCTGTTAGGGTTCAAGGGGAGGAGAGAGCTAGTTCAGGTAACGTCAGCCGACTGAGTTTGAAGCAGAAGCAGAAGCAGCAGAAGCAGCAGCAGCAGCAGCAGCAATCACAATGATAAAACCAAAAACAACTGACACTATAATACTCATTAAATATAAAAATTAGAATCAATATTATGTTCTAAACTTTTTATACTCAACTCTTACGAACAATGTTGAAAAAAGTTCCAAAAATCAACGTTCCAACACGATAGTTTTTCGTCCAATTCAACAAACTTTCCCACTTTTTCTTTGCTAGAATAATGATGTTGCCTCAAAAAGGCTATTAGGTAATTGGGTTCAATTGTTCCCGCTGCTGAAAGCGGGCCATTATATAAATTCTTTAACCGCGAACGAATGTATATGTGGGCTACGGAGGATTCCCTACTTTTCCTAATCTTTTCATTACTATTATCGCAACACATTTCGTAAAATCTTTAAAAACTTCCGATACCGCTACATCGATCGATCCGGAACTTGGTATACATAATCTATAGATATAGCCGGTCGGCTTTTGTTTAAAGGAAGTTGCTTCGTGAACAAATGTGACCATCATCGACCAATCAAAACTGAGGCAGGCTTTCAAGAACTGCTCGAGTTGTGAACCCGTTTCGCTGCATTGAGTTATGAAGGATGGAACTTCGACATTAATTTTGAATTTTTTTTTTTCCATTCGGTTAATTTTTTCAGCAAAGTAGAATAAAATTAAAATCTGTACAAAATAAAATAAGGAACGCACGACCTTCGTATTTTACAAATCTTCACACGTACAGCAAAAATACCATCTACGAGCTTTTATTTTATTCCACATAAACTTGGAAACGAGACACGGCCAGAAAACTCCGGTAACATTTTTAAACTTTAAAGTTTGTTCTTAGATTAAATTCAGCGAAGCGTAATCACAAAAATAATATACAATTATTGAATGTGGAAAGCCGACTGAAAGCCCATTATCGATTACCTACGGATTAACCGGCAAATTTCACACGTAGGCCTTTACGGGAATCCCACTATCAAACCCGCGTAAATGGTTAACGAAGGCTATATATATATAGCATTTTTTTGCAATAACTTTCAATCATTCTGAACGTATGAACCTAATATCAGTATAAACGACCCGTACCAACACCATACCGTTCAGTGTGCATCGAGCATAGAGTGAGAGAGGACGTGTAACGTGGCTAAAACGGAAAACAAATAGTAAAAAGAAAAAAAAAAAAGTTATTTGAATAATTCAAAGCATCCTTCACTAACGTAACTCATCGAGTCCAGTTAAAGAACTGTTAATCACTTCGATTACTTTTAAACGATGCATAATTTGATCAATGTACATTTAAGAAGTATTCACTAAATCGTTATAAAGGTTCAAATTTTATTATATACAGTATATCAGTGGCATTCCGTCCACTGTGGCAGGTGGGGCCAGACCCCACCTTAATTTCTTATTTGTTAATATACTATTGTTATACATTGAAATCATGTAAGCATTTTTATTGTATTGTAGTATGGGCCCCACCAACGAAAAAGAGCTAGGATTGACACACACACACACACACACACACACACACACACACACACACACACACACACACTACCTGAAAAAGAAAACAAAGGTACGCAGTTCGAGGTACAACAAATCCAATGACGGCTAAAAGTAAAGTTTAAAAGGTACAATTTAAAATCAATGCGAGGTCGCAACCCCTGATAACGCTAAGTGCTCGTTTTAAGTAAATATCTGAGCAAATACTCGGATGGGCGCTACGACGACCTTGCGAAAGAAAAACCTTTTGACCGACAAACAAAATTCTCGACACATTTTCCTTCAAAACAAAACTTCTTCACGGAAGTGTTTCTTCGACTTTTGCACTAACCAAGATCGAGGAAAAAAAATATTTTAACAAATTCTGACGTAACCAAACCAAGTTACACTCCGCTAGCGTAACAACCTAAATTAACCTATCGTAACCTAACCACCTAACCTAATCCAACCTAATTTTATGTAACCTACCCTAAGACTAACTACGTACCTAATCTTTCATTTACAAAAACAATAAAATAAACATTAAATTTGGTAGACAATAAAAATCCATTACAATATACGAAGACGTCATTTGAAGGGAAAAAAATCTTTTTATTCATATGCGTACTCTTAAACTCTAAATATTCACCCGACATCTTTTTTTCAATAATTTCTCTACAAAAACGTTAATACGCGATTATTCGACGTTTTCCTCGATCGAAAATTTATAAAAAGATTTTGAAATGGATTTCGACGAGTTTTATCGACACGATGTTTAATCGTTAAATGAGTTTGAATGGGAAGGCAGACAGGCGAGATAAGCACCAGTGATGAAGCGATCCTCATTTTACAATTAAAGACGAACGTCCACACACACACACACACACACACACACACACACACGCACGCACATATATATATATTTCATTCAAGCGTTCAATGAGCGCATGCCCTTCTATCAAATATTCATCAACTCTTTCAATCAGGTAGTCAGTAACGAGGGAATCACACGGATCTTTCAATCCTACTTAGCTGCCTTTCAAGCATATATATATATATATGTGTGTGTGTGTGTGTGTGTGTGTGTGTGTGTGTGTGTGTGTGCTTGCTTAAGTTAAAAGTAATTTAAAATAGGGTACCAAAATCCGTAGATTTCATACTTGAAATAAAAATTATCGTTATATAAAAGCCGAAGTGAAATGGAGGCAAAATCTTTGGCGAGATAGTTTGACAGACAGAGACCGCGACACGCGACTGCCGGGTTCGATGGGGGATTTTATACGAAAAAAATCTAACGAAGCGGGAAATTCTTATAGGGTGAGGATGGGAATGGTACAATTTCAGAATTACCTCCTTTCGGATTCCTCTTTCGCGGAATAACGTGGAAACAACCGAGATCGGTGAACAAATTCATCGTTTCAAGCCCCACAAATCAAGTGACAAAACATAAAATGATCGGTCCAACACAAAATTTTGAAGTAAACCTAAACTTCCGTAACCTAACCCAACTATAATTAACCTTAACCTTGTCTTACAAAAATTTATTAAAAATTTAACATACTAAAAATACACACACACACACACAGACACATTTATTTATTTATTTATATATATATATAAAATGCGCCTCGGTGTAGTTGTTAGCGTCGCTGACTACGAATCCATCGGCCCCAGGTTCGAGACCCGACGGCAGCTGGCGCGCAGCAAAACCCAGCTGTTCATCCTTCCACACAAAAAAAGTGGTTGGTAGATAAATGGGTACCCTAGGTGGCCTAGTGGTTAAGACGCTGGGCTGCTGATGGGGCGTGGTTCGGATTCCACGTTAAACTGTAGGTCTAAGGTGGTGAAAAGCTTGACCTTCGTCAGAATGAACAATTCGGGCGGAAGCTAATCAAAGGTTATATATATATATATATATATATATATATATATATATATAGAGAGAGAGAGAGAGAGAGAGAGAGAGAGAGAGAGAGAGAGAGAGAGAGGCGACAAGCTTGACCTTCGCGAAATGAGAAATCATCGCGCGAAACCTTTGTAAGGTTGCAAGGTAAGGTGTGTGTATATATATATAGTGGCGTTCATAAGTATTCGTGCAGATAAATATTTAATTTATGTTCGTCCTTATCTTTTGTACCATGCATAAGATAGTTATGAAAAGTTTAGCGTTCGTTTGGAAAAATTTAACAAAAAAATTATTTTAACTCCAACATATAATGTAAAACGTCAATGAATTTTAGGAAAATGAGAAAAGTTAAAATGCAAAAGTTTTCGTACATTTATTTACAAAATTATTTAAAAACTGTCCCCACCTTAGACTAGAAACATTTAAAGTTTTTATAAGTAGTTGGCTGTTTATTGATTAGAGACTGTTGGCAATTCTGAATTCTAAAATTTTTTGTGAATCTTCGTGAATGACTGTACGAGCCATTGGGAAGCGATAGGTCGTCGTGATAAAGAGCCGTCTACGGATCTTCGGAGATCCGCTATTGTCGCGAACGAGTCTGGAAAGAATTATAGGAAGATGGGAGAACTTTAAATTCCATTTACGACGATTGCTGCGGTTATAAAGAAATGGAAAGGCTTTGGAACGATGAAAAGTCTACTAGGGTGTGGACGACGTCGTAAGATTTCAAAACGTACGGCTAGATGGATTGAAAGAATGTCTGCCGCGAATCCACGAGTGACTAACGGGTGATATTTGCCAAACAATAAGACTGTCTAAGATCGATGTCCATACCTCAACTGTACGTCGTACATTGAAAAAGAATAAGAAAAGCCCGCGTGGAAGAGTTGCGCGAAGAAAACTCGGCTACGAAAAGCGCGCGAGGGAGCTCGTTTAAAGTACGCCAACGATCATCAAAATGATGGAATTACATTGTGGAAGAAAGTTCTCTGGACAGACGAAACCAAAACTGAATTATTCTGAAACCAACGAGCATTCGAGGAAAAAACATCCTTTCGACGGTTAAACATGATGGTGATAGTTTCCTCCTTTTAGGATACTTTAGTGCTTCTGGTCCACGAAAGCTTACAAGTTGTCATCAATGAAAACTTGAATTCGAAGAAATACCAGTAAATTTTAGAAGAAAAAGCATTGCTTTCAGTTCGGGAGTTGCGAATGGGTCGTAATTGGGCACCGCAACAAGATAATGATCCAAAACATAAAAGTAAAACCATGAAATAGTTTTAACAAAAGAATTTCAAGCTTGAAGTTCGAATGGCCCAGTCAAAACCCAGATCTCAATTTAATCGAGAATTTATAGTTTCATTTGAAAAAAGCTGTCCCCGAAAGAAACCCTTCGAATCTGAATGAATTGCGCAATTTTCTTTAGAAGAATGAGCCGAAATATCTACCGAGAGATGTCGAAACCTCGTACAGAAATACCCAAAATTAATCCTTGAAGTCATTCAAGCAAAAAGTGAACGCGCAAACAAAGTATTAAATAATTTTTGTAAGTAAATGTACAAAAACTTTTCCATTTTAACTTTTTTATCTTCCTCAACTTCTTTGATGTTTTACATTATATGTTGGAGTTAAACTAATTTTTTTTATTATTTGTTAAATTTGTTCAAAACGAACGCTAAACTTGTCATAACTATCTTATGCGTGGTACGAAAGATAAGGACGAATATAAATGAAATATCTCTCTCTACTAATTCTCACGAGGGCCAAAGATAGGGGCTCTCGCCCGTGATCCCGAGCTTTTGAGTTTTGGGCTTCCGAGGAGAAGTTGCCGTCAACTTAGGCGCGCGTCTTCGCTCGCTCGCCTGATTCTGTCGAGGCGACGCGCCGCCTAAGCCAAACGACCCACTCACTCCTTATAGTAGTCCACTATAATATAATAATAATAATAATAATAATAAAAAATAATAATAATAATAATAATAAATAATAATAATAATAATAAAGAGCCAAAGTATTTTGGTCACATAAAATACAAATCTGAGCGAAACTTTCCTTTCAACCACGTCAGAGAAAAAGATTTAAAAAAAAAAATTTAAAAAGGAATCGCAGAAATAGCAAGAAAAAATATTTAGACTTCCGATTTCGTTGAATCGCACTTTTTTCGATGATTCTCTCTTCTCCCAATTCATTATACAGGGTGTCCCATAACTCCGATCTCATTGGGAAATTTATTTCAAATTAAATTTACAAAAATAATACATTAGAACTAAAATGTTCAAATTGAGGTCTTGTTTTGGGACCTTTTTTTTTTGGTTGCGGGTAAAATAACACGCAATGGCTAATATGGAAACGAGTTACACTCCTGAGGAAAAGGAGTGTAACTCCCATAAGTCTGGTCTCGAGACCAAACTTATGGGACACCCTGTATAAAGCATCAAAGAATTATCATCACCATAGTTATTATTACTGAAATATAAATTAACGGTAGTCACTCCTGATTCCTGCAAAAAAAAAAACACGTAGGTGTGTGTGTGTGTGTGTGTGTGTGTGTGTGTGTGTGTGAGAAAAACATTTTAGCCGCCGAAATCGTTGGGAGTCATTTTACTCGAAGGTCATTTCCTCATTCCAGCATTCCAAGGAAAGTCTGACCTTAAGCTCCGCCCACTCGTCTCTTAAATTGACGGTTAGCATTTAAAACATTGACCAAAAAGAAGGTTTACGGCCACCATCGAAGCGCTGGTACGTTTTATGTTTAATTATGTACAGTATATTTTCCTCCTCTTTTTTTTTTTTACCCCTATTCCATAAAAAAACCGTTTACATACGAAATATATTGTATATAGTTTCAATAAATAACTTTTTATATGATGTAAGAAAAAAACTACAAAGAACTATATTTTAAATATATATAAAACAGATTTTATTTTAATGAAACTTAGACCAACGAAATTCACAATAATACTGTACTTAACTTTTTTCAGCTTCTTTTATATTTGAAACCAAAAATTCTAGGTAAGTATAAAAGCCAATAAAATAATTGTTAAAAGTTATAAAAAAAAAAATTATCTATCTTGCGTAAAAAAAATTACGATAAAATACTTTAAATTATTTAATATTTAACCTAGGTCCTACAATGGTGTTTATCTTTTTTGTACTGGGGACCCCGTTTTTATTAAAATAATTCGTGGTTCTTTACATTATTTAATTCATTTTAGGTTTATATTTTTTAAAAATAAAATTATTTTTGACCTACATTTATTGACAAGAAGTAAGTTACCGGGGGGGGGGGGGGGATAGTTGGTAGTAATTAAGGAAAGGAGGGTACGTCATATATTTAAGATCCCAGGCATGCCACGATAGGCTGGTACTCATTAATACAGACTTAAAAAGTGGAAAACTGAACATCGCACTATACGTAGACACAATATGCAACAGTAATTACTTTACTTAGCTTCTTACTATTACCAAAGTACCAATTTGTTTTAGTAGTGTAAGATAATTAAAGTATAGGGTATCAGAGAAACTGCTTAAAAAATAATTGGTCATACGAGGCCCTCTTACGAAGAAGTGGCTAAGCGACAAAATTGAAAAAGCGCCAGAAAAATCTTTATAAATTTTTACCAATTTGAAAGTGGAATAACTTTTAAACTTATGAAAATATTTCGACGAAATATCTTCAAAAGTTTAAAAGTTATTTCACTTTCAAATTAGTAAAAATTTATAAAGCTTTCTCTGGCGCTTTTTTAATTTTGTCGCTTAGCCACTTCTTCGAAGGAGGACCGCAATTACCGTACGCCTGAACGTTCATTGCTATCTTTTGATTCTTTTCATGAAACGCACCATTCATCAAGGAGGAGCAAGGAGCAGGCGAAGGGAGTGGGGAACCTGCCGCCCGCAGGCGGCAGATTTTAATTGCCCGTGGACAGTTTGATTATTTAAAGTCACACAGTATTTACATCTTACTTATGACCCAAATTATTTTTAAAGCTGCAATTTGCCCGGTAGAGATTATTTTAATTGAGATTTGCCCGTCACACAATAAAGGTTCCCCACCCCTGGTCTAGGTCTACGTATATTCGTCCTTAATGTATGTTACCATTCTTTGATTTTAGCATTTTGTAATATGTTTCGCCCAGATGCAGAATATATAATACCTGTATTACTTCACTTGAAAAGGAAATCATAAATTTATTTAAATTAAAAATAGTTAGACCGTCAAAATTTTACAGTGCGTTTTAAGTTGTACAATACATCATTGTACGACCTTCATTTCATCGAATTGCAATTTCCATTGTATACAATACAATAAAGACATAGGCTTATTATTATTGATGATTTTAAGACGCATTTAGCTTAATCCTGCCACAAAATCATTGATTTCAGTTGTATTCGATTGAAAGCTGCATCAAACAAAAGGTGTCCATTCATTCACTCTCATAAGAGTACTATCAGGTCATCCCATAAGTAATGTCGTTTTTGAGATCGGAATTTGAAGGACAAAAAAAAAAAAAAAAAACTTTTTAATCTAGTATATATTTTCCATCGGAATCAATGACACACTGCCAACGTCCTACAAGCTTTTCAATGCCATGTTTATAAAATTCAGGCGGTTTTGAGGCAAAAAACGTACAAAGACTGGTGTGCAGGTCATCTAAAGAAGTATACTGTTTATCGTCCTGAAGAGATGATAATCTGTAGCTCCTCAATTTTGCAGAAATGATCCGAGCGGTATGAGGACGTGCGTTGTCGTTGTGGAACACGATTCCTTTCCGATTAACCAAAGAAGGTCTCTCTTCTTTTAGTGCAGTGTTCAATCGATCCAGTTGTTGACAGTAGACTTGAGCGGTGATTGTTTGGTTGTTTGGTTATGCTTAAACCGAGTAGGACTAGTTTAAACTTAATCTACCGTAAAAAACGACATTACTTATGGGATGACCTGATAATAAAGGTGTGATAGGCAATGTTGGGAGACGAAATGTTCCTAATTAATTTCATGCACATAACATACCTTAGTCGGTATGTTATATGTTGTGTGTAATAGATAAATGAATGAGTTATATATATATATATATATATATATATATATATATATATATATATATATATATATATATATATATATAATATACTAATCAGTGATAACTGTGTACTTGTCAACGGTTTTCACAGGCTAGTTAAGTCAAGCCATCCTCTCCCCTCCTCATTCCTGGAAAACTTCCATCTTCAACAAACATCACACATCCCCCTCCTTCGAACACATACTGTAAGTAGGTAGTGATAGGGGGCGCATCACCCTTGTTCGAATTGACTGCATTCTTCGGGGTAAAAGGTTCATTTCAGGAAAGGGAATCCCGGACAAATCTCCGACCGTTGCGCGCAATATGAAGGATTTATCCCTCACTCCAACTTCCAAAGGTCATCGTAGGAAACCGTACAAATCACGCGCTAAAGATGAAGTACTTGAATGATACCCCAATTTTAGGAGGGGAGATTACTCCCCAAAACATGAAGATAAGGGGGTTAGAACGATGGTGAGAGGCCAAAAGAGGGCATTTCTTCTTTCTTAAAGCCCTCCTCCAGCCTCCTCCCCGACTTCCTTACAGGGTAAAAGGAGAAAACCTTATAAGGAGAAGTCGAGAGAGTCGGGAACAGAAAACCGAGCCAAACACCAAAGTAGTTCTTCGCTCGAGATCGTAAACTGATCACACCCGAAACACAATTCAGGAGACTTTATTCCCCAACAGGTGATTATAAAGCATTCGTGCTATTATCGTACATTATATAACTGCTCAGAGGAAAAATCAAAATGACTCAAGATATAGCTGGACTACCTCCAGCTGCAGTAGCTGTTTCGGGGGTTGCTAATGGTGCCTTGGGTGCTGTTGGGAGTCCCATGTCTAAAACCATTCTAAAGAATGATCCAGATTCAGCTCCTTCAGTTGATCAAAAACTATTCCTGGTGGTGAGCGTTGCCTTGGCAACCGTCTGTTTCTTCACCAACGTCGTTCAGGTAAAGTTCCTCCGTCTTCAACTTCAACTATCACAATAATTCACGCAATATTCAGTATCATTCCTATTTTATGACATTGTACGCCAGGTAAAGAACTTTCAGCGAGGTTGGTCGACGGTTGACCGAACGCGAGTTTTCTTTGTCCAGACTTTCGAACGAACATCCCGACTCTCCACACAGACTAACATCCATTCTAAATATTTTATTAATACAGTAGCATCTGATGTTTAATGACAGACAGGCAAACACGCGAGACCAAATTTTAACCTATGACTTGACAACTGTTCTTAGAATACCTACAAGAACTGACAGAAGTAATTTTATCGTCGTTAACTGTCGGCTGTAAGGTAAATTGCGAGGCTGATAAGAGATCACGTGGTTTCTTTTTGCCGTTTATTTAACTATCAGTTATAAAAAGACACCGCTATTGACGGTGATTTAAGACTGTATACCTTTAGGTTTAAGTCCTGACATCATTCAAACTTTTACCGCAACCGTGTCTTAATTACTGAATGATGCGACAGTTTAGTGACGTAACGCGTATCAATGAGTTCCGATTAATGATCCTTAGAAGACTCCAAAATGACCTAATCATCACATTTTATTTAAATAAAACGGCTATTAGTCAGATAAGAGAGTAGTAACTGCTATACGCTATTCAACTGCACTTGGAACAAGGAACAAAAGCTCAAAGACCTCCGTTCGTGGAATTCCTATTACTTCCAAAAAGGAATTCAATTTTACTCAGTTTACACTCGTTTTGCTCACTTGAATGGAATTCTCGAGTCTCAGCCATTTATTATTTTTCAGCAAAATTTCGTATAAACTTTCTTTGGTGACAAAAATAAACTACATTTGTTTAGAGTTACTTCATTCTGCGGGGAGATTTGCCCCTTTTTACGAATATGTTCTTTGGAAGTATTCTGGAGAATTTGTTCCTCGTAACTTCAGTCAAAAACGGAATGAAGAATTCCTCAAAAATCACAAGAACGAAGAAAGTTTGTTCCCAAATCGTTCACACAGTCAAAGAAATTCCACGAAAACAACATTTGGAACGGGAATTTTACGAAACACGCGTAGTTTGAACGCTGTATAATGAAAGCCCTTCCACACCATAACACTAAGTTCGACTAGCAACCTTTCATGATCAATTAAATCGAAGGCTTTCGAAAAAGAATGAATAAAAAACAGCAACCACTTAGTTCTTGTCGTTGAAGATGCGGCGCAATTCACTAAGCTAATCCCAATTTTTTAGCGAATTCGTATTATTTAGGGTCGGTACACCCTGCTTTAATTAACACGTAAATCGGGAACACTTGACAATTAATTGGTGATGGGAAAACGAGTCATTAACTCGCTTCGAGGGGCCTCTAATGAATTGTAGTTTTCACAAAAGAAAACAACCGCTCGCTAATGAATTTTTAGTTTTCGGGTCACGAACCAAACAATATTTTGTAATACTTTAAAAAAAAACTATAAAAATTAATTAATTAAAAGTGGAATGAGAATGGTACGCAATTAAATGCCTACAATCAGGATCAGACATAATGAAACCGAACCCATTTAAAAAAAAAAAAAATCTTAATTCTTTGCTGGCTCGTTTTCAAATCTTTTTTTTTCTTTTTTTCTTTTTTCTTTTTTAGCTCATTCCTAAGTCACCTTCTAATAAAATTTAATCTTCCGAAACTAATTCGATTATTTTAGTCAAATTCCGCATTCTTAAATTTTTTTAATACTGCAATTTCCACCCGTGCGCGAGAGGCAAAAACCAGAAAAAAAAAATTAAGAGTTTCTGGAGGATATGGGGGTAGGGGGAAAGCCTGCGAAACCAAACCAGATAGATACATACATACATACATACACACACACACACACGTTAGTCATACTTCTCGCTTGACTTTATCCCGTCTGGTTCATGACTTTTGACCTTTCGTTGTCTGAATGTTCAATTTTAAGGCCAGGCACACTTTAATTTTATATTCCTCATCAAAATCAATTTATTTGAACATAAGCTCTCTCATCTCTTCCAAATAATAATAATAATAATAATAATAATAAACCATTACTGTGTTTGGGTGAACGTGTGACAGACGGGAGGTGGAAGGGTGGTGTTAAATAATTGAATTAAAAAAAGTTTTGTGGGTGTGCGAGAGTGAATGAGAGCCGTTCCTCTCCCGCAGGTAGGAGTGTTCCTGCGTCCTTCCGCCTTACGATCGGTGAAGAACCTCCTACTCCTGTCGCAGGCGGTAAGCGGAATCTTCGCCTCTTTCGTCGTCGCCTTCCCGATACACGTCATCTCGGCCAGGGGTGGTGGGTATCTCCCGAGTCATTGAGTCGTTTCTGATATGGGGTGAACCGCTTTTAGAGTCGTCGCCTTTTAAGAGTCACTTTCGTTCGTTACTCCTCGAGTCAATTCTTGGGTAATTTTTACCAATACGAAATTGCGCTTTTATTGGCCGCTTTTAAAAGCGGTTTCGAGCCTAACAAATGATGGGTAACACGGCTTTAAAAGCGGTTTCGAGCCTAACAAATGATGGGTAACACGAATGAAAATTTTCAATCTCATTTTGAGATTATTTTAGTTATTTTTTATAATTTTGAATAAATATTAAATTATAATTTTAAATGGTTTAAAACACCTCAATTAAACTATTAAAAGTCGCTTCTAATTAAATGTAAGTTAATTTTAAATTCTTCTCAATGGATACGCGTGTATGACGACGTGTGTCCTCTGTCATCCTGAAATAATGCATTTGAAATTATTATCCTTTACATTATCGGTCATCATCATCATCATCAAGAAGAAATAACCTCGATAATGTTGACAAAAAAAAGTTAGCCATTTTTCTAAGTTATTTTAAGAACCACCTAGTCACGGAATCGCATCTCATTGTAGTTCATCTCTTTGAGAGTCCTTACAGTCACCACCCACTAGGAGTTAAAATATTTATACAACCCCTAGTTTTTACTGCTTAACTTGACTTTCTTTCCGAAGGGTCAGTAGTGGGTGAATCGGGGTACAACGCCTGCTACTTGGGTCATTCTGGGATCATTCTAGTGACCCTTTTGACATCTCTCTCTACGGCCACACTACTACTCCTTCACTACTATCTAACCAACAACCACCCACGCAAGTAAGTCACTCTTCGTACAAACAGTAATCTAATAAGTCTCGAACGTTTTCTGAACCAACTTCTAGCGGATCTTGAACTTCCTAGGTAAAAAGAATCGACCCTGTAAACACTTAGCCGACGGGAAATTTCATCAAGACACTAAAACCTCAACCTAACCTAACCTAACCCCACCCAACCCTAAAAAAAATTTTGTCGATACATCTTGTCAACACGGCCACACGGCCGAACAGCAGTTATAATATTGGTTCAGACATCATTTCGTGTTCAAAATTCAAACGAATATCATCGCATAAACCTTTCGGGCAAAGATATTATCATCGAGCCACTGATAGCACAGTCTCTCCGATCTTTATCTCCATTCAAGAAATTTAGAGAACCCATTAAAAGCCCGATCAAAAAGCGAGCCAACACCTCAAACCCAACAAACGTGAATCATTTACTAGAAGCTTCATCGTTGGGGCAGAAACACGACTGATCACGGTGGCCTTATTCCATTTCTACCAAAATTCAATACCCAAAACAACAACAAAACAAAATACCCACCATTTTATACCGCAAACTTATCTTTCAAAGTTCAACAAATTACTTTTCTGCTGGGTTTATATCCCGATGGCAAAAAGCGACACCTCCATTCGCCTTATCTGTATGCTAAACACCCCTATTACGTCTCGTCGGAGGCGTGAACTCCACAAGCTCTTCATCATGCGCTGTCTTTTTATAGAATTGTGGAAACGTAACAACGACACCGCTTCCGCCTCTCTCTAACAAATCCATAAACAAAGACAAAAATCAATCGATTACCAGTAAATTACTTCCAAACATCGGAAACAAACGCCTTCCTCGCACTTTCTTTTTCTTTGGCACCCATTACCGGAGTAATAACTGCCGGGAAGAGGCACTACTTTACACCCAAAAGGGAGCCAAACGTTTCGAGTGACAACACTCCAATGGAAAAAGTTCACGGACTACCTGATATTTCATATATATTATATATATATATATATATATATATATATATATATATATATATATATATATAATATATATAAATGATGCTTTCAAACCTGAAGAGCGATTAAAAATGAAACCCATTCTGAGAGGCCAATTCCGACTTCAGGAAAACTCATACCGAAATAAATAAATAAATAAATAAATAAATAAATAAATAAAAACCTGAAAAATCGTATGAACAACCAACGAACAAACAAACAAACGAACGAATAAACCTGGAGAAACTAATTTACCTCTCAGCCGATGTGTCCCTACCGTTGCAAAGAGGGGCGTGGCCGTTAAGGGGAGAACGACTCCTCTCCCCTCGCCCCTTATAAGGACACACCTATTGATCCGAAGGGGGTTAGGGGGGGGAGGCAAATGGAGAGGGGATGAGTAAAAAACAAATTGCCAGCAAGGGACTACCGTGCCAGTTAACCAATCACCAAAACAGCACCACACATCACATACATATATATATATATATACTTTGCTTAAAAACCTCCGTGTGCAATTGTTTTATTTCATCTAGAGAGATGCCTCCCCCCCCCCCCATGTCATTCATTCATTTCGTTAATTGGCGAAAGGATAACTCCACACGACACAGGGAACCGTTATCTTTCCATAACGGTTATCTTTCCACATTATCTTTCCATAACGGTTATCTTTCTAAAACGTTATCTTTTCATAACGGTTACATAGTTAACAGTAACTATGGATCCGTAAACTGATTAACATCTGCAACTCAAACCAAAATTTAACCGCAGCCAACCCAGTTAGGAATCAGTTGAGGTTTTAGAGATATTACTGAATTAACGCCGTTGTTTTGGGCCATAAACTACATAAGGTGTAGTTAGGGATGGGGGTTGCGCAAAACCCACAAAATGGGTCAGCTAGAATTCTAGAGTTCCTTAAAATGTGGGACTAAACATGGGCGGAAGCACCCATGAATCCACTGTATTATGTTGGACCATTAACTTCACCCTTTGTACACAGATACACAGCCGTGGGTAACAGCCTCATAGGATGGGGAGGAGCCATCGTGGGTGTGTGGGCCTACTCCTTCGGGATCGCTTTGCTGCCATGGGCGGGATGGAATTCGTGGGCGACCCACGACGCTCGATGCCACCTCTCCACCCTTTGGCCACTCTCCTTCACCACTTTCCTTACGTTCCTCGTAGGCGCCCATATGGCTGCAACGCTCTTCATGTGGGCGTCCTCAAGGGCCGCCCATCTCAAGGCCACCGAGGCCCGAATGTCGGCGAGGGCAAGCAGAAATCCTGCGGGAATCATCGACTCGGAAACGGCGCCCATTACGCCCACAATGTGAGTGTCAAATAAATAGACAAAAAAAATACAGTATACCGTGTGTGTGTGTGTGTGTGTGTGTGTGTGTGTGACTAAGTTTTCTCTTCGTTTTACAGTGTACACGGGAACATGGACGGGCGTGTAGGCGTGTGTGGGTGGGCAATCAGCGTGTCCTCCTTGGTGCCCGTGGTGGGTCACGTGCTCGTGGCCTCCTCCTGCGCCGCTTCCACTAAGTGCCTGTCCTCCCCCCACCACTACCACGAGGACGCCGCCGCCCTCCCTTGGGCCTCGCTTCTCCTGACGGCGGCCGCAGTCGCCAACCCTCTACTCTACGTTTTCTCCGATGACCAGGTGAATGAGGGAGGGAGGGAGATGAGAGAAGGGGGGAATAAAGGGGGTGCACAAGTGGGTTCAAGGGAGAGGAATGAGGAGTGGGGGACGAAAGGACGCAGACTTCGATCATTTTAAAGATCAGGATGCAGAGCTCGTTTGGGCGATGCACTCATTTCCATGCTGAAGTCCAATGATGGACATGGTCACCCTTTTTTGGTCCTCTGCATGGTCGTGTGTGTGTGTGTGTGTGTGTGTCATATATATATATGTTTTACAGGTTTCTTCAACTACTTTACTGCTATTGTCCCGCGTTTGTTGCTGGTGGAGAAGCCACCGTCAGGAACGTCTTGTGCCTCGACAGAGGGAACCAACAGACGCCGAAACGAACGTTTACGTCACAAACGACACCGAACAACTATGGTCGACAACACGTAAAAATCGAAGCAGAAAAACCATCGTCGATCAGAGAATAAAAAAAAGCCCACAATAATTTCGACCTTTGAAAACAGAAGAAAGTAAATGAAAATTTCAATCAATCTTTATTCAATTTTTAAAAAGTCAATTTAAGTATTAATGTCCACGACCAACTTGTATTAAATCTATTTAAAAAATCAAACTAAAAACAAAATCTATATATCCACTTTCAATATATTAGGTCAGCGTTTTAATAAGAATTTGAGGGAAAGATATACTACTACTTATTCGACGCGGAATCTTGAACTTGGGTTAAGAGAAAAACCTGTCCAACAGGTTCCAAAACGGTGCGAGAATGTTTTGCTCAAATGACCGATACTTTCCAAAAGTAAAGTTTCAATAGTAGGTTAAGAGGTTGTTAGGTTAGGTTAGACTATAGAGTGAAAAAAATAGAGAGAGAGAGAGAGAGAAAATTACCCTAAACTCTTACGTAATATCATCATCTACGTCTCAAAATTGAGGAAATTCAGTGCACTAAAAACCAACAACAACCGGAATCGAGTTATGGGCCAGATGCAATCGCAGCTCTAGCAATTGGATACCCCTAAGTTAGGTTTAAACTCACTTCGTAGGATTTGGTTACGATATACGCAAGTGCCTGCCAACGGAATGTCGGTCATTGGGGAATGTGAAGGGGGTGGGGATGAACTGATGGAAAAAAATTGTACATAATTTACTACGAAAGTTAGAATACCCTAAGATGTTGGGGGTGGGGGTCAACGTATGCCCTTATCAACCCCCGTTTTTCAATTTATTGGGGGGTGGGGGTGGGGGGGGGGGACTACTACTACTTTCTTAGAAATCATCGCTTTCGTAAATCCAATCTAATAATTACGCGAATAAATATAGTTAAGCACTAAAATTAAGATCACGGAATGACGATGTGGTTTACGCATACTGGTTGGTCATCTTTAAAAAAAGATAAGTCACTCGCACACACCCATTCCTTTACAGCCTGGCACTGCTTCTTCAAGTCCGCTCTCAGGTACCTCTGTCAAATAAGAGTTTCTTTCCTAGCATTAAGATTTGAAAATCTAATTCACGTCTTTTGCCATTAATATTTTATTAAAATTACGGTTACTTTCCAGTTACTGTTATAAAAAATACATTTCCCATCCACTTCAGAATAACCAGTTAGCAATTTTATGTATAGTAATTCAAATAGCTATTTTATCTATAAATGGCATGGCATGGCATGGCATGGCATATATATATATATATATATAATATATAATTATATATATATATAATATATATATATTCCTTTTGTTAATCTTTTAAAGATTTTAATATACTGTGTGTGTGTGTGTGTGGTGTGTGTGTGTGTGTGTTACTTCTATAACAACAGTTTTATAAAATATCCCGAAATTCCACTAACAATAGGAAACATATTTATAAAAATATTTGTAACAATAACAATATAAAAATAAAAAAATTCGAATTAGGCCTAAGCCAGAAACAGAAAATAAAAGTATAGCGAGTATAAAAGAGAATTTAAATGAAATACCATACAGAACGCCACACTTAATTAACCCTTAATAAATTTTGTGTATATATATAACCTTTTGCTATGTGTACATAAATGCGAAACTCTATACACAGTGTATGCAGTAATAAACTTTTTAATTATATAATGTGTACAGAGTATATGAGGGGTCCCACGTCTTGAGGTACCAAAGCGCCAAAATCAAAATTCGCCAGAAATCGCCTCCAAAGTTCAGCAATATTCTCGCAATAGTATCTGTTATTAATTGAGCTTGAACGTTCATTTTTAGCTAAATTAGAGTTCTAAGTATGCTAATGAAGATGTTGATGAGTTTTTGGAATAGATTTTCATATTTTATATTTTATATATATTTTTTTACATTTTTTTTATGTTCTTATTATGCCGAACTTTGGGTGAACTTTTGTCTGGCGATAGAGGTGAAAAAAGTAGTTCGCTTCATAAGGTTTTCAACCATACTTCTAGTGTCGTACGGTCATTATAACCCAAACCACGCGATAGAGGAAGGGTGAAAATAGTGATATCCATCAAAAACACGTTTTCACCTGTGGTGGCGCTTAGGTACCATAAGACGCGCGACCCCTCAATTATGTTGATACGTGTACATCAACTATGTAAGTAAATCTCTATTCATGTACGTGCATATTCATCACTATATATGTTATGTACATTATATGATCTCATATTTGACACTTTCTTTCAAATATCTGTTATATATATATAATATATTATATATATAATATATATATATATATATATATATATATATATATATATATATAAATAAAAACTTAAATGCTGGACTGAAGACTTCCTCCTTTACTTATCACCTTCATTTCTTCACTGAAGTTGGGGTACCGTTAAAAAAAAATAGCAGAAAATGAGCTTCATTGCCACACATACTGCGCTAACCAAGAGTGCATTTGGGTCTTTATTACTAAGTTAATTCGTGAAAAGCTGCTCATCATCAAATCGCGGATTCAATTACAAAAAAAAAGTTACAGTGTCTGCACAGCAAATAGCATCGGGAAGCGAGTTAAATAGCCACTTAACGTTAAGCAGGATTCCCTAATTTATTTTGGTGCACTACCAAGAACAAAAGAGAGAAAAAAATTATACCACCACCCTTAAACTTTTTCACCACAGAGAGAGTTACAAGGAGTTACAGAGAATAAGTACCTCAAAAGGCCTTCCAGCCCATACCGAGGACGAGGAGGTACCAATGGCAACAGGTGCCAGGAAAAATTTTCTACCCCCTCAAATAGTGTGCAAGATTTAGTCTAACCTTTTCTTCAAGTGATCCACAGAGGAACTGGGTAACCTGTTCCACGTGTCACAGATCTTATATGTAAAGTAATTCCCACACACACATTAGTCCTAAACCGTTTCAAATCCAACTTCCAACCATTGTTGCGAGCTGGGTTATCATTTAAACTAAACATGCTTCTAAAATCGACATCGTTGAACCCGCGTAAGAACTTGAAAACCTCGATCAGTTGACCACGCAGCCTCCGAGTTTCAAGCGAAAACAATTTCAGGGCGCGTACCCGTCGATTGTAGCCCATATGCCTAACGGAAGGGATTAACTTTGTGGCCCTCGCCTGCACTCGCTCCAGCCTCTCAATATCTTTCCTGAGGGTGGGCGACCAGAACTGCACAGCATACTCCAGGTGCGGCCGAACCAGGGAATTGTACAGAGAGAGCACAATCTCCTTGTTCCGAAACTGAAATTGTCTCCTGATATAACCCAACAGCTTCTGGGCTTTCTTTTCCACCTCTACGCACTGTTTCATAAACTTAAGGTCGCTGCAGCACACCCAAGTCCTTTTCCAAATCAGTCGCCTCGATATTACTCCCCAACATCGAGTAGTCAGACTTGGGATTGGCGTAGCCAATGTGCATCACTTTCCATTTACCAAAGTTATTTGCCATTTTTTGGACCACTCTCCTATCCTACGTAGGTCCGCATGCAGTTCCTCGATCGCTTCGGGCGTCCCAACATTGGCTACAAGGTTCGTGTCATCAGCGAATTTGGCGATCCTACTGACGATGCCACCATCGATATCATTGATGTAAATGATAAACAACAGTGGCCCCAAAACGGAACCCTGAGGAACCCTACTAGTGACCGAGGCCCAACCCAAACTAACCCCTTTAATTACAACCCTCTGCCAACTATTCCTCAGCTAGTTTTCAATCCACCTACCTACTTCCACACTGATACCCAGCGCGCGGACTTTCGCCATTAACCGGCGGTGAGGTACCTTATCAAAGGCTTTCTGAAAGTCGAGATAAAGTATATCAATCGCCCTACTCTTATCATACTCACCCAACATGACGAGGAAAAATCGAGCAAGTTGGTGAGACACGACCTATGCCGTCTAAACCCATGTTGGGAGTCCCCAAGCAGCATGTAGGAATCTAAATGGACAACGATCCTCTCCGCTATCATCCCCTCTAATAATTTACCTACAACTGAAGTGAGACTAATGGGACGATAGTTCCCTGGACTTTCGTGATCCCCCTCCTTAAAGATAGGGGTCACATTGGCTTCCCTCCAGTCACCAGGCACCTGGCCCGTCTCCAACGATTTGTTGAAGACTGTAGCCAGGTGGGGAGACACCTGGTCGCGCACCTCCCGCAACACTCTTGGGAGAAACTAGTCTGGCCGAGGAGCCTTAAACGCGCTCAGTTTGTCTACTCTATCGGCAACGACTGTCGCGGTACATCGAACACTATCCACGCCAGTACCTTCGTGCCTGACGCCTGGCTCGGGGATGACGCGGGTGTCCTCCCTGGTGAACACTCCCACAAAGTACTCATTAAGCACATTAGCGATGTCGGCGTCGGAGGTCCGCAGAACGCCGCTTCGGTCCTTTAACGAACCTCTCATGCTTCTAATGGGCTTTCTACTATTAACATAATTGAAGAACTACTTAGGGTTTCCCTTGCAGAGGCTTGCCACCCGTAGTTCTTCGTTACGTTTCGCTAGCCTAACCTTCGCCTTCACTTCCCTACACAGGCGGACATACGCTTCAGTGTTCTCGTGGGAACGATTGACCTTCGCCCTCCTATACGCTACTTTCCTATTTCGGATAGCCGAAGCGATGATGTCACGGCTGAACCACTTAGGCTGCGTTGAGGCAGGGGTGACCGGTTTTGAGGGTATGGCAGCAGACTGCAGCACCATAAACTCGTCCCGGAATGCACTCCACACTCGCTCAACATCGCCGCCGACCTCTAACCCCATCTAACCTACGCTATCCCGGAGGCTAACAAAGTCCGCCCGCCGTAGATCAAGCTTACTCCCTCTCGAGTTACTACGTTTCACCCGAGGGACGCAAACACGGAACCTAGTCAGACCGTGATCACTCCCGCCCAACGATTCGTCAACGGTGAGGCCAGTAACGAGGTTGTCTTCGGTCGTGAATACTAAGTCTAGAACGCTTTCGCCTCGTGTAGACTCAATGACCCACTGAGTAAGGAAGTTCTCATCAGCAAAGTCAACTAGCCTCCTCCCTTCAGCATCAGCAGTCCTGTCTTCCCACTTTATGCCGCGACAGTTGAAGTCTCCTAAAACTACACACACCCTATCCCCTAGCAGGCTACGGAGTTCGGTGTACAGGGCTGTATCCTCCTCGAGGAGGAGATGCGGAGGTCTGTACACCAAGATTAACCTATAGTTCGTCCCTCCCACGTTCAGATCGACGCCAAGCAGCTCCCGTTCCGACCGGAACTGGCAGTCAACCGGACTCAACGTGTCCCTGACGTATATTAGTACCCCTCCCCCCTCCCACGGGTGCGGTCTTTGCGAAACATTCTATACCCGGGAATTTCGAACTCCCCAACGTAGTCCCTACGATCAGTATGAATCCAGGACTCGGTGATAGCAACGATATCCTGGTATTCTGATGCTAAGAGCGCCCGTAGCTCGCAAAACTTTTCCTAATCGACCTAGCATTAAAAAGCATTGCACGGAGGGAGCCTTCCCTATTCTGACCGCCCCCTAGCACGACCCGTTTCCCGAACAGCCAGGGCTGTCGGGAGTTGAAGAGCCCCTCACCAACGAGGGGGCAACTTCCGCAGGAGCCTGAGCCCCCTCCAACGTGGAAGGAGGGTCACCCACCTGTACCTGGACGCACCCTTCAGTTGAAGGTACGTCCGCCACCGGCTCATCATCATCTCTCCCCGGGGGGCTCGGACCTCACCATTCTGTATAGGTGCCGGTCGAGCAGCGCGCCTAGCACACCTTTACCCTTG
Organism: Bathynomus jamesi; assembly: GCA_023014485.1. Taxonomy (NCBI): domain Eukaryota; kingdom Metazoa; phylum Arthropoda; class Malacostraca; order Isopoda; family Cirolanidae; genus Bathynomus; species Bathynomus jamesi. Next base: position 209,337 of record JAJOZX010007598.1, read on the forward strand.
TCATTGAGGTGGACACCATCCCTCTGGTAAAGGTCCCACCTACCCGAAAATGCGTCGAACGGGTCAATAAACCTCACGCCCAGCGGGACGCACAAGTCTTGCACCCTCTCGTTGATGCCAATGACCTTACTGAGCGCGTGGTCACTGGCATTCATCGCGGTAAAATACCCATCATTCCCGTCTGTCTTCAGTTTTAGATCATCCGCAAGAGACATGATCTCGGTGATGATCCCTTCTGTAAGACCTACCCTACCGCCTTTGAGGAACAGGTCGTTGCCACCAGCGTGGACAACGATCGCAGTCCTCCGACTAGCCACGCGCACCTTCTCTACCTCCTTCCTTAAGTGCGCCGTTCCCCGCCCAGGTAAGCACCTTACCTTCCTCCCGTCCCGGTTTGCAGAAGCAAAGTACTTCTCCTGGCCCCTGATCTGCGAGTCCCCAATCAAAACGGTGTCTTCCTCCTTCGAGCACAGGAGACTAAAGCGGTTGGAGGTCCTGACAGGGGCAACTGGGGTCTCAGGCTTCGGCTTCGCAGCCTTCTTGCCCGAGACCTTTCGATACCCGTCGCCACCCATAGACGCACTTACACCACCCGACCCACCCCGACCGGCAGCTACATCCTTCGTTTCTTTGGGCCATCAGTAGGCCCCTTCCCACCCTTTTTCTTTATCGGCCCCTTCCCACCCTTTTCTATCGGCCCTTCCCACCCTTTCTATCGGCCCCTTCCCACCCTTCTCTATCGACCCCTTCCCACCCTTCTCTATCAGCCCCTTCTTTACGCCCTCCACCTTGCGCCGCGGTTCCGTGCATTCCACGTGGGTCGCTGGCGATTCTTCACACTGATTTTGTACCCTGGCCCCCGGTTGCACCTCTACCCTTTCTCCGCGGTCCCGAGCCTGTCCAGTCCATCGCTGGACCGCCTTTCCATGGCAGCTATCCTATCAATGAGCTCCGGGGTGGAGGCGCAGCCGCGTCAGTGACCGCCGCACCTCCAACAGCCGGTCTGGACGACTCGAGCCGCCGGACCTCTCCTCTAGCTTCTCGTAAAACCGCATGAGTTCGCAAAAGCGGCACATGCTGGAGTGGTTGATCTTCTCGAAGCAGGCTTCTTTGAAGTTCGTCACCCACTGGTTTACTTCACACCTCGCACATTCAGCCTTCAGTTTCTGCGGTCCAGTCATTGTAACTTTTTTTTTTTCGAACTCTGAATACTCTGAATAAGATAAAGCGTTCTAGCAATGAAAACTATCAAAAACGTTCTGACCAGTATATAAAAAAGGGGGGGGGGGTGAATTCTTCCCGCGCGTAGACGCATCCACCTATTTGCAAGTGACGTTCATCCCTTCCAGAAGACTACACCTCTCGCTGCTGCCGCACCGACCAAAGGTCTCCCCAGGGCCGGACAGTCCCAAACGTGTCGCAGCTACCAACTGACAAACACTCGCGACGCAGGCGTCACGGATTTCCCGCCAGGAGCGACAGCGAGATGCAGCCCCTTACTAAGTCACTCACAAGCGGCCAGACTCTTAGAATCCAGTGTTCAAGGGATATCCCACCAGACCCAGAGGCTACGCCCGAGACTTTACGCTGGCCTGGCAGCCAGCTGGGCAGTAAAGCTCTCTCACCTCAGAGCAGTACAGCCAAGCACCATCAATTGGTCACCAAAGAACGGTCGCAGGGGGCTGGTCAGGCCATTACGCGTTAGGAATGGGCTTAACGGGGCACTAGCCACACTCCATTCATCGCGCCCCTACGCCTGGGACCCCTCCATCCCAGTCTCTCACAACCTACGAGCGTTAAATGGTGTTATTTATAGAGGTTCCAAAGCCTCTCTTCCCACGCATGAGGTAGCAGTAGGGTCCTAATAGTAAAAGAAGAGAAAAAGACTTAATACTAAAAGTTTTTTTTTTTTTAGTCAGAGGAGAACATCCTTAACGTAAGCTAAAAGGACAGAGTAGGGATGGGATGGGGTCCTAGTAACCCACGGGACAGGATTGTACAACATACTTCACCCGCCCTCCCGAAAGAGAGAGAGAGACCTAAAGGAACTGGCAGCCAATTTCTCTAGAATCCCACGACTCGGGACCGGAGGGCTGTCACACCCCAAGTATAAAGTTTACACATCCAGAAGAAATGTGCATAACCTTTATACCCCCTGCGGAGAGAGAGAGAGAGAGAGAGAGAGAGTTAGAGAGAGAGTTACAAGGAAAAGAAGTACCTCAAAAGGCCTTGCGGCCCATACCGAGGAGGTACCAATGGCAACGGGTGCCAGGGAAAATTTTGTAAAAGTTTATTTTTCTTTCAACTATCCTAGCAGTAGTAGAAAACTGGATAGAAAAGTAGAAGGCTCTCTCCCCACCCTCCGCTCCCTCCCTGCCAGAGGCAGGTACGGAAAAAGGTTGAAGAAAATACCTTGACCCTGGAAAAGTAGCCAAGGAAATTTTACAGGAAAGTGGAGAATATATAAATAGCTCTATATTTAGCTTGCTCACAGAGACACCGTGCAAGCGATCTCCTGCAGAGTTTTCTTAGTTTTAGTCTTAAACTATGAGTATTCAGTACTTTGTCTAGCCTATTTTTAAACATTTACACTTTGACTGGAAACAACCTCTGAGGGAAGTTGGTTCCAGATATTAACTATTTTATAGGAAAAGAAATTTCCGCAGACTGAGGTCCTAAATGTCTTTACACACTCAAATAGTGTGCAAGATTTCGTCTACCTTTTCTTGAACTGATCCACAGAGGAACTGTTCACAACTTCCGAAGGTAACCTGTTCCATGTGTCACAGATCTTATACGTAAAGTAATTCCCACACACACTAGTCCTAAACCGTTTCAAATCCAACTTCCAACCATTGTTGCGAGTTGGGTTATCATTTAAACTAAACATACTTCTAAAATCGACATCGTTGAACCCGCGTAAGAGCTTGAAAACCTCGATCAGTTGACCGCGCAGCCTCCGAGTTTCAAGCGAAAACAAGTTCAGGGCGCGTAACCGTCGATTGTAGCCCATATGCCTAACGGAAGGGATTAACTTTGTGGCCCTCGCCTGCACTCGCTCCAGCCTCTCAATATCTTTCCTGAGGGTGGGCGACCAGAACTGCACAGCATACTCCAGGTGCGGCCGAACAAGGGAATTGTACAGTGAGAGCACAATCTCCTTGTTCCGAAACTGAAATTGCCTCCTGATATAACCCAATAGTTTCTGGGCTTTCTTTTCCACCTCTACACACTGTTTCGTAAACTTAAGGTCGCTGCTAATTAGCACACCCAAGTCCTTTTCTAAATCAGTCACCTCGATATTACTACCCAACATCGAGTAGTCCGACTTGGGATTGGCGTAGCCAATGTGCATCACTTTGCATTTACCCAAGTTAAACGGCATTTGCCATTTTTCGGACCACTCTCCTATCCTACCTAGGTCCGCACGCAGTTCCTCGATCGCTTCGGGCGTCCCAACATTGGCCCCAAGCTTGGTGTCATCAGCGAATTTGGCGATCCGACTGACGATGCCACCGTCGATATCATTTATGTAAATGATAAACAACAGTGGCCCCAAAACGGAACCCTGAGGAACCCCACTAGTGACCGAGGCCCAACCCGAACTAGCCCCTTTAATTACCACCTCTGCCGCCTATTCCTCAGCCAGTTTTCAATCCACCTACCTATTTCCCCACCGATACCCAGCGCGCGCACTTTCGCCATTAGCCGGCGGTGAGGTACCTTATCAAAGGCTTTCTGAAAGTCGAGATAAAGTATATCAATCGCCCTACTCTTATCGTACTCACTCAACATGACGTGGAAAAACTCGAGCAAGTTGGTGAGACACGACCTATGCCGTCTAAACCCATGTTGGGAGTCCCCAAGCAGCTTGTAGGAATCCAAATGGTCAACGATCCTATCAGCTATTATCCCTTCTAATAATTTACCTACAACTGAAGTGAGACTAATGGGACGATAGTTCCCTGGACTTTCGTGATCCCCTTTCTTAAAGATAGGGGTCACGTTGGCTTCCCTCCAGTCACCAGGCACCTGGCCCATCTCCAACGATTTGTTGAAGACTGTAGCCAGGTGGGGAGCCACCTGGTCGCGCACTCTCGCAACACTCTGGGGAGAAACTGGTCTGGCCCAGGAGCCTTAAACGCGCTCAGTTTGTCTATTCTATCGGCAACGACTGTCGCGGTACATCTAACACTATCCAGGCCAGCACCTTCGTGCCTCACCCTGGCTCGGGGATGACGCGGGTATCCTCCCTGGTGAACACTCCCGCAAAGTACTCATTAAGCACATTAGCGATGTCCGCGTCGGAGGTCCGCAGAACGCCGCTTCCGTCCTTTAACGGACCTATCATGCTTCTAATGGGCTTTCTACTATTAACATAACTGAAGAACTCCTTAGGGTTCCCCTTGCAGAGGCTTGCCACCCGTAGTTCTTCGTTACGTTTCGCTAGCCTAACCTTCGCCTTCACTTCCCTACACAGGCGGACATACGCTTCAGTGTTCTCGTGGGAACGATTGGCCTTCGCCCTCCTATACGCTACTTTCCTATTTCGGATAGCCGAAGCGATGTCACGATTGAACCACTTAGGCTGCGTTGAAGCAGGGTGACCGGTTTTGAGGGTATGGCAGCAGACTGCAGCACCATAAACTCGTCCCGGAATGCACTCCACACTCCCTCAACATCGCCGCCACCTCTAACCCCATCTCTCCTACGCTATCCCTGAGGCTAACAAAGTTCGCCCGCCGGAGATCGAGCTTACTGCCTCTCGAGTTACTACGCTTCACCCGAGGGACGCACACACGAACCTAATAAGACCGTGATCACTCCCGCCCAACGATTCGTCAACGGTGAGGCCAGTGACGAGGTTGTCTTCGGTCGTGAATACTAAGTCTAGAACGCTTTCGCCTCGTGTAGGCTCGTTGACCCACTGAGTGAGGAAGTTCTCATCAGCAAAGTCAACTAGCCTCCTCCCTTCAGCATCGGCAGTCCTGTTTTCCCA